>PPIY02000019.1:0-255149 GCA_003707405.2 Dujonia schatavii | reverse complement strand
ACTCGATCAAAGTCAATATTTTTGAGTGCATGTAACAATTTTGGATCAAGTACTTTCTTACTGTCTGAACTTTGGTCTGATTGTACGACATCTTGCCTTTTTATTTGGGGGGTGCATATACTGGAAACATAAAATGCGTAGTGAGATGAGCTACTAATCGGTTCTCTACTACCTCCACCAATACTTCCTTGAGAGTAAATATATAATTACATAGAACATTTGCAATATTGGCATTTTAAGACCATCTTGCACCGCTATATCTGTCTTGACGTATAGCTTACCTATTGACATTGCCAAAACACCACCTATCCGAATCCAAGACAATTGCATGATGTCCAAGACAGCAGCTGAAACAACCGCATCAGAGGACACTATAACCTCCCTCACACAAGAAGAGATGGACTGTGTGATTCTTGATGCAAGGGAAGGAGACTTGGAAACCTTGCAAGAGATCTTCACCGAGTTGTCACCCAAACTCCTTCTTTCTATAAAAGACGACATAACCTTTTCCACGCCAGTCCACATGGCAGCAGCCAATGGACATTTGGAGGTTGTAAAATATTTGCTCTCAATTGTCTCTCCCGAGGAGGCGAAGCTTTTGGCTAGCCAGCAAAACGAGAGCGGTAACACTCCATTACATTGGGCTTCATACGCAGGACACCTCGACATAGTGAAGCTCTTGGTAGAAGAGTACAACGTGGATCCATTTGTCAAAAATGCCAGCGATCACGATGCTATTTTCGAAGCAGAGAACAATAATCAGGAAGCCATCGAGGAATGGTTTTTGAAGAAGTTTGCTATTGAGGAGGGCTACTCTGGGGATCTTAAGGTTGAAGAAGGCGAGAATGGAGATGCTAAAATTACATACAAACCCGGCAGCGAGAGCAAAGAGGCAGACGAGGCCGCTGCTAAGGCGGCAGAGGATGCCCAAAGAGCTGCAAAGGAGACTGCGGATATCGAAAAGAAGACAGCAAATATTTCTATCTAGGCTCAGTTGAGGGAGAAGATGAAACATGTAACTATAGAACTAGATAATAAATCTTAAGAAGGATAGAAAGTCAGTAGATTAAGAGTGTGAGACGTGGAGAGTGCCGGATTCTTCTATTGGCTGCAAAAAACGGTCGCACATGACTTAAACAAGACACGTCAAATATTTTGATAGGGGAGTAGAGACTAGCTCCTTTTACTCAGTCTCGTGAATAATACCACATTAATTGACCTCTCAACCTAGATTATACACGTCTTGACACCTCACTCAGGATTACTCTTATAGACTTGAAGGTGCCATATGCAGGTCGGCAGGCTAGGCATATTTCAGAATTATGAGTAATTTGCCTCCCGGGTTGAGGTTGAAATTTTTTTTTTGCTCTGGTGAATCTTTCTACACAAAGTGGTGAGTTTAATAGATCCGTGTCGTCTGATAGTGTTGACCTACAACTACATACATAAACACACATAACACGCAACTATGAGTGACTTGGGATTTGATCCAACTTTAAAGAAGAAAAAGAAGTCTAAGAAGACCGACGAGGGCAGCCCTGCACCATCTAGCGATGCAGCCCCAGCTTCTGACGTTGACGATCTCTTTTCTGGCTTGAAGAAAAAGAAGAAGTCCAAGAAGGTTGAAATAGGCGAAGATGGCGAGAAGAAGGAAGGAACTCCCTCTGGGGCCGATGATTTGACCTCTGCGTTTGGAGACCTCGCAGTAAAGAAGAAGAAGAAGAAGTCTACAAGGATTCTGGAAGCGACCGATTTTGAACAACAATTGGAAGAGGCAGGAATTGAAGACACAACCATGGAGGACAACGAAGATGCTGCTGACGGAGACAGTTCTTCCGATGGAAACTCGGCTGCAGGTGGTGTATTGTCGTACCCACTGCTCCTCTCCCGTTTCTTCGAAATCCTTAAACAGAATAACCCAGAACTTGCCGGTGACAAAACTGGACCGAAGTTCAGAATCCCACCACCAGTGTGTCAAAGAGAAGGTTCCAAAAAGACCCTTTTTGCCAATGTTCAAGATATTGCTCTGGTATTGCAAAGATCTCCAGAGCACCTTATACAATTTTTGTTCGCTGAGTTGGGTACTTCCGGTTCCATTGACGGTGAGAAGAGATTAATCTTGAAAGGTAAGTTCCAGCCAAAACAGATGGAGTCTGTGTTGAGAAGATACATCATAGAGTACGTGACATGCAAGACGTGTAAGTCTATGAACACCGAGCTCAAGAGGGAGTCCGCCAACAGATTGCATTTCTTGCACTGTAAGAACTGTGGATCTATCAGATCTGTGTCGTCCATCAAAACTGGTTTCCAGGCCCAGATTGGAAGAAGAAGGAGGGTTTAAGCGTGATGGTGTACGGAGATGTTTATTATGGAGCAGATGTGGAATTGTACCTTGTGCGGAGGCAGAGGTTAGCTCCTTGGTTTTGTGTAAATGGATGCAAGCAGTCAAAGGCTGCTGTATTTCAGGAAACTTCTAGACAAGGTCACTGGGGTGGATATCGCCATAATATGCGCTGCCACTGGTTACTTTTGTAGCCCGAGCATCAAGCTTACACTTCCCTACATTACTTTGGCTGCATCCGTTCACGGAACGAGCTATCGTTGCATATTGGAGAATCAAGGAAGGCGTGTATCATACAGTATATAGCTAGCATAGAGCGCTGAAATAAAGACATACTAAGAACTGTGATATTGTATACTCAGGTGTCGAGAGGGGGGGTCTAAATGGCTCGTTGACGAGTTACACATCTCATGCGGTTCGCAACTAATTGTGTCTAACTTGGGACGCGGCTGTCACCTCGTTGTACTAGAAGGAGATGCATGCGGTGGGGCCTGTAATGACGATCCAGGCGCTGGCCCCATAGGAACTCTTGATGCTGGTGATGCAAGGGGAGTGGCTGTGGTATATGCTGGTGGGGGTGGTGGCACTATCCCTGCCACAGTTGATGTCGATGACGTGGGTGAAGTTGTTGGCGCCAACGCTGGCTTTCCGAGCATTGGGCTTCCAATTGCACTGTTTGGTGCTGGCGAAGGCGTGCCTGGTGCACTGCCTAGAGACATAAACGCATTCACTGAATCTGGGGTAGGAGAACCAGTGGGCGTTGGTGTGGCCAGGCCGAACTCGTGGCCAACTCGCTGGGGTCTTTTCTTGCGTCCCCCACTCACCTTTCTCACTCCTGTTGTCACTCCAGGTATTTCGGGACAGTCATTCCAACCCTCCATAGGGACGCCCAACTGGTATTTTGTAAGCATTTTATCAATGAAGGTTATCAGATGGTGAAACCGATACAAATCGAGATGGTCTGATCACAATTCAATCTTGACGTGTTCCATACTGATTTCTTTTTATTTTTCGTTTTAATTTTCTTTTTTTTTCTTTGTTTTTCTTGTTCGTTTATTTTTTATCTCTTGACCTTCCATGCTGCAGCAAACTTCTAGAATCTATATAGCCTGCTGTGATACACGGTGAAGGCATACTTCCACTAGTGTCACATATAGTATACATTGCTTTATTGCCTGCGTATTTCAAGGACTTCCAGTATAACCTCGTCTATGGAAGGTCTATCTTCGCTCTTAAGTTGTATGCATTTCTTGATGATGCCCTTCAACTCGTCAGAATACTTTCCCGCTCCAGTAGTGGAGTTGTCCTCCGGTATCGAATATTTCCCTTGCGAAATAGCGATATTGAGATTCGCTCCCTCTTCGAGTTCCATTTTCTCAAATGGCGAGTACCCGTACATGATTGCATATAATAAGCATCCCAATGACCAAATATCGGTCAGCTCAGTAATCTCTGCGCCTGTCTCCACATCCAAAAGTTCAGGTGCTCTGTAAGGTAATGTACAGTGTTCTTGAGCAAAATCTGTCAATGTTAAAGCCTGTTGTCTTGTTCGTACGTGTGCTCGTGCCTTAGAGCATGAGCCCAAGTCTACCAACACGGGGAGCCCATCAGTGGACGAGAGCATGACATTGGCTGGCTTCAAGTCCCTATGAGCAAACGGGGTAAGTTCCAGCATCTCCCCGGTCATGGGTTCTGTGTCCACAGTATCATCATCACCGGTGAGGCCCTGTGGGAGAAGTAAATCGTCCTCTTCGTCCTCTATATTAGTGGACGATGTGCCGTAAGTCTTGTACTTGTGCATCGCCTGTACGCCTCTACAAACGCCAATGAAAATGCGCAACACCTCTTCCTCAGGAATGCTTGTGCCATTGAGAACGTTACTGTTTATGATATCCTGCAATGACCGATCGAAATAGGGCAATAGAATGTAGATTGTCTTCGACCCATCCAGTTCGTCCACCACAGACTCGTCGATCGACTGTACGATATAAGGAGTCTTAGATGCGGTAAACCGGTGGTAGTTTCTGATCTCTTTGAGCGCCATTTTGAAAGACTCATCTCCTCCAAAAGGACATCTTATCTTTTTGAGAGCGTAGAGTGAACTAGTACCGGATCCCTTTGCCACCAAATACACGTACGAGAACCCTCCTTCTCCTAGCAATCTAATGATTTTATATTTAGCCCCATTTATCGAGACAGAAGGCAGTGAAAGGTCAGGGAAGCACGGGAAGCATTTGGATATGGAGTAGAGCAAGACATCCATTGTGTACCTGTATGCGAATCTGCGTGTGTGTGTGTGTGTGTGTGTGTGTGCCTAAATAATGAGCGTATCTGTGTTACGTCTGCGTTTGATGGGTGTGTGTGCCTTCGAGCACAGGTGCATGTAACTGAGGCGAGATCCTCGTGAGCTGTGAATTCTTGATATTGCGAGTCAAGTTCTCTGGAAACCTTTGGCTGGCTAACTTCTTGATGTAATTGTGTGTCCTCGTGCCATAAGAATTAAATGACTGCATTGGAGCTTTTTTTTTCTTTCACACTTGAGCGCGCATGGAAAGTCCCCACAGAACTGACTACAACCAGACGAGAGATTGCTTGCTTACTACAAACCGAATTCTCATACCAGCTCAGCTTACAATGTCAGATCTGGGACATACACAAGTGGAACCGTCGCCACTTGAGAAGCTCCAAAACATAGAGATTCTTCCTGAATTGTTGTACCTTCTCCACGACTTGCAATCAGGAAAGATACTGGTTAAAGATTTTGACAACCACGCTGGAAGTGTAAGACTCAAGTTGTCCACAATACGTCAGCAATTGCAAAAGCTAGAGAATATCAATCAGTCTGTGGAGCAAAGAGAACTGGAGATCAAGAGGTTGGAGGACAGTAATAAGCGCAAGGCTGAGTTTCTTCAAGGCTTGAAAAATATCAGCAACGAGGACGTAATTATGAAGGAATGAATATCATCATAACTGCATTGACTTCCCGCCTACATACACGGGACATCTTATCTATTACAATTGGATGTGCCAGCTACTAGACAACCATGCCCATCGCTATAGAGAGAACTGGCGTCCTGCAGATGGGTTTATTGTGAGTTGGTTTTTTTTTTTTTTGTTTGGTTAAAAAATTTGTTACGCGACTGGTACAACAAAGCAATAGAGCTTATTGATGTCTCTTTTGCCAGTCAACCAGTATTAGTCTAAGAAAGTCGATTTTATCAATGCCTTCTGCAAGTCTCATTTCTAATATCTCCAATAGCTTTGACTTGTCAAGGCTCAAGGGCTACCCTGCCTTGTCTACGGGAATAGTGATTTTCACGTTTATTCTCTTTGTTATCGATGGATATTCGGGATTCATCTTAGCTAGCAAGTTTTCTCTTTATCCAGGTGCGGTGTTGGACTTTGACTTGAACAGATTGTCTTTCTACTTGTTGTTCCACAAAAACTTTGCCCATTGGTTTTTCAATGCTATTGCAATCACAGTTCCATTAGGACAGTACGAAAGAACGCACGGAACAATTTACACAGGAATATTGTTGAATTTATTGGCTGTGGTGTCAGGATTGCAATTCCTGGTGATTGGTATGATTTTGAATAACCACGACCACATCATTGGACTTTCTGGTGTCATTTATTCTCTCTTGGCTTACACTTCGTACAATGAGCATTTCACCTCGCCAATCTTGTATACTTTTGAGGTATCTGGCAGAGTCATTCAAATCCCAACGTTATATACTCCTTTCTATGCCTTATTCGTGTGGACATTTATCTTAGGCGGTTCCTTCTTGGGTCATTTGTGTGGCATCAGCACTGGTTATTTATTAGCAATGGGGTACCTCAAGGCATTGTTCCCGCCACTGAAGATTATATTGTTCGTTGAAAGGCATGCAGAACGTGCCATTAAGTTGTTGGATGGTATAGTTGTGTTTCACACCGAAGCAGAGGCTGTAAGTCAGCGTGGCATTGCGTACACACCAATTTTTAGTTCTGATCCTGAAACCGCCGCATAGTGTTTTCTCTGTTTTGAATCTTGATCTTATAGACTTGAATACTAATTTAATATACATAGTGGGAGTTATGTCTTGTAACAATAGAGCAATGTGCACCTATGTATAAGCTGAGCCTGCTGTGCTGCAGCCTCAGATTTGCAACCGCTAAAAAATATAGAACTCTATAAGAATGAGTATACTAAAGAGAGTAGAAAAGACCAATAGAAGAGCCGAAAAAGATCAAGTATAAAACCAAGAGCAGTTCAGTGCTTGCAGTGGGTAAACGCTTGTGCTAAGCGGGCGTGTTATCATATGCTTGCGGGATGTAATGCAAACGGCAATGCACAGAGTGACCAAACATCAGCTGTCCCACTTGAGTAAGAATTCTGCCCCCAAGTTTATAAGTATGTACAGTGGCTATAATTCTGTTTCTATATCATCTTTGTAAATGTATACAGAAGTGCTTATTCCTAACTAGGTACATTCAAGCCCGTCCTGTCTTCTCTGGGTTTTCCCCTCCTCCCTAATGAAGATTAACAAGTATTTAGCAATAGAGGAGTTGATTCGGTGTTGTTGTCGACCACTATTGCCTCAAGCCGGATTTACTACCTCGCCCTCGTGGAATATCTTTGTGAGACTTTTCACCCCCTTCATAACCACTTATCCCTCGAACTTGCGTTCCTTTGGTACTGGTTGCACTTTCATGTGTTTTTGGTCCTTGTGTGCAGTTCAACCCCACTAATTGCAAAAGATACCACAGGCAGTAGAAATTTCAAAATATAGAAACAAAGCAAGTTTCTGCAAAGAAACAGTTACGGTATCGGTATACATTTTTCTGTTACTTTGATTGAACACCATTGTCAGCCAGGGTGGCACCCAGACCCTTATATATTCTTGCATTATAGATCCAGCATAGTTGATTGCTAGCAAATACCAATCACATGACAGGCTCGACTATTGACCGAGATAATAGTTCTGGAGGGACGGAATCTGGGGTCGGATCAAACTCCAATTTGAGACATTCACTAGGCAAGCGTGGCTCCATCTTACTTCTGAAGGCATTTGTACGGCTGAAATCAAAGGCCGAAAACCATTCTCTGGTAGAGGACGATTTGGCAAAGGGAAACGGCAAAGCTGTCGCTGAATCAAATCAAAACCATGGCAACGGTAGAGGGCCAAGCTCCACTACTAATGATGGCGCCAGCACGTATAAATATCACACCAGCGGACACATAAGCACATCAAATGACCCACACCAAAGGAAGCGATCCTCGAAGA
Source organism: Dujonia schatavii (assembly GCA_003707405.2). Taxonomy (NCBI): domain Eukaryota; kingdom Fungi; phylum Ascomycota; class Pichiomycetes; order Serinales; family Debaryomycetaceae; genus Dujonia; species Dujonia schatavii. The sequence continues at coordinate 247,541 of PPIY02000019.1, read as the reverse complement.
AGAAGAGGAAACGACCAGTGGATAAATCGAAGTCGGCTTTTCTTCAACCAAAAAATTCTGAACGGCGAGAGACAAGTGGTGGATCAGAAGCAAGCAAATTCTCCGAACAAGAGCAATCCACTGTTGAGACTAATGATGAAACTAACGGATACCATACGACAGGCAAGTCAATACCTTATAGTGGGAAGTTACTCCGTCTGGCGAGTATTACAACTACGCCTCGAAATGTACAAAACGGTGGTAGTGACAAAGACTTACCTGAACCCCATGAGGATTTGGCTGACCGAGAAATAGAAAGCGAGCCAATACTGGTATTGGTTGTCACTAGGGATAGAACTATCAATTCGGATGATAGCGCTTCGGATATGACCAAGTCTCCCTATGACGGTCGTATCAAAAATCCGTCAAGCGATAGTAGTCCTACCCGAATAAGGAATGGCGAAAATCCAATCCAAAACAGAAGGCAGAAGTATAATTCAAAAAACACCACAGCATTTGAAACACTGTCAACTTCCAAGGATATCAATGGGCACCATAACCCCAATATGAGCCCACGTAAACAGAGCATCATGAGGTATAAGAATGAAGACTCTCACGAAAACACGATCATCTCAAATGCAAAGGATAATCTCCGTGGTAAATCATTACAGAGTATGTATGTTGATGAAGCGTTGGCGAATCCTTCTGCTCATCAGCTGCCCACACTTAATATGGAGGATAAAGTATCCCTTTTTGTATGTCCGTCTTCTAAAGTACTAGTCTATCAAGAGCCCGCATTGGAAGCAAGTCCAGGTGGTGATCCCAAAACTCCAGGCAGATTACTTGGCCATGGTGCCTTGGAAATTTTTCAACTCCACAATGGTGACGTGACATATTTATCTTGTGGAACTTCATTTGTGTATCCGTTGTTGCCAAAGTTAAAGATCCTCAGAATTAGCTCAAATACTTTTGTTCTCCCTTTGGTTAATCCCGAGCGATATTGGAAGATACTGGTGGGTAACGAAGATGGATCTCTTGCGATTATAGATGAATTGGAGCGGATTCTTAAACGTGCCGTATGCTACCGCAGTTTGTTTAGTTCGGAGTCGCCAAACGTGAAGGAAAGTACAGTTCAAAGAACGCCCAAGGCCAGAGGAGTGGTTGATATACTTGAAACTCTGGATAGACCCGATGCCATCAAGGTACCACTTCAGGTCTTACATCCAATTCCTTATACTTTTGGTAGTGTGGGAGAGAAGAATGATAAAAAAGTCGAAGTACCTTTAGGAAGCGGGCATGACAGTAATCTATTATCGATATCGCATGATATCCCAGACTCACCTCCCTCTGCTCCGCTTTCGCCGCATCACCTGGTGGAAATCTCATCTCTCACTATCTCCAAGCCATCTAAAAACGAGTCTTGGCCTCTTTACAGGACGTCGTCCGCTAATTCATTTGGTACGGACTTAGCATGCTTAGATATACATGCGTCACCTTCTAAAGAGAAACACTTTTCTTCGCAACCGCTATTACTAGCAAGCCATTCTCAGCATATTGAGCGACCACAGTCTAATGAGATCCTTCAGCCGAAGCCAAAAGTTCTCAAGCAGGTTAATCCATTGGAAATACAACATCAAAAACACACAGACAGTCTATTATACACTTCAAATGCTGTGCCGGCACAGGACAATAAATCAGACACATCTATGGACTCTCTTCTTGAAGAATACGAAGGTAATCTTTCGTCTGTACCACAATTGGTATCCAGACCTCCTTCCAGAGCTCATTCGAGAGCATCAACAAGCTATGTTCCAAACAACATTAACTACACTAGGCCACCGGTGTTCCAAGGCAAAATAGATAAAGAAGAGGAGTTGTTGCAAGATGATGAGGAGGAGTTCCCGAGTACGTCCCTTTCGGAGTACAACAGAATTCACAATGGCGCTACCGTTGTCGAAGCTGCACGCTCGCAGAAGTCATCAAGAGATGTTGTTGAATGGGCTAGATTAGGTACCCTGTACCACAATCATGGCAATTCAAATGGAAACAATGGACGTCCACTGAGCGTACTTGTCAAGTCGAGGTCTTCGTACATGCTAGGCAACTCTTTACGTGGGGATGATCTTGGCAACACTTACAGAGATATCTACCGTTCTATAACCGAAAGAAATCTAGCGCAAAGTCTTGATGACGACAACAAATCCACGAAATCTAACAAATCAGCAAGAAGCTCTCATTACCAACCACATTCAAGCTCAAGGTCAAAGCAACCGCCACTTTCGAGATCAGCGTTTACACCAGTCCTGATTGGTTCCAGAGCAAACAGTAGATATGGTGCAAGACGGTATGCCAACAGTGTGGTGAGTGAGAGACCTGGAGGAACTGGTCCGCCATCTATTGCAAGTGCCTCTGGATTATCATCGGCTGATGTTTACAAAATGCTCAGCGTGAGTAAATCAAGTCACAATTTGAGGAAAGATTCCATCGGAGAAAAGCAGAAGCACATCTCACCTATTCCTACCCAAAAGGAAGGAGGAGGGTTAGCAGCTAGATTGTTTGGGTGGTAGAAAAATTGAGTATACGTTATTAAGTATATACGTTGCTGAATGAAAAGTCAATCGTCGGTGTATTGTTCAAGTAAGATCCTAAAAACACATTGCTACACTCCAGGTTCTAGACAATAATATATATACAGTGTCAAAACTAAAAGGTATTGCAATTAGGCAAGCACACCCCAATCTTATTCATTTTTGAGTCATTTGCGTATCACCAGGATCTGTAGAAAACCTAGGCAATTGGTGGGGCACCTGGAACTGGGTTTCCATTGGCGTCAATCAAACCTTGCTGCATCAACATTAATTGTTCGTTTCCAGCGCTCTCGAACTGCAATCCCAAACCTAATCTGGACAGGTTCTTGGAGTGGTCAATTTCACCGGAGAATAAGATAGAAACAGTAGGAAGAATTCTCTTTTCCATGAAAACACCAACCTTACCGTTAGAGTCCAATTGACCTCTGAAAACAGATTGTCTGTATTCGTATTTGGCACCTATGGTAGTTTGACCTTCAACCACTGGTTCGAAACCAATTGGAGTTCCCATCAAGGAGTCAGTGACTGGTTTCATAGTGGCAGCAATTTGAGTCTCCACACCAGCCTCGACCTTATCAGTGACTCTTTGCCAGTAAGAAGCAATAAGAGATCCCTGGGCCTGCAATTGGGCACTAGCGATCCAGTTACCGGCATTGTATCTAGCCACGTAGGAAACGGCAGAGTCAGGAGGAGCAGCACCTTGCTGCTTGCTGTACATTGCCTCCAAACCAACGGCAAATTTGGAAGTCAAACTCTGTAAGAGGGAACCAACAGCGACACCAGAGAAGCCAAAGTTTGGCTCCAAGAAAGATGGGTTTAATGCCTTAAGGTTGATGGAGAAGTCAGAGGCTTGGTAGTCTTGTTCTAATTGAACCATTGATGGTTGGCCCTGAGCGATCTGTAAGGTTAACTTGGAAATGTTGTGTTTGTCCCATCCGTAGTTAACTCTACCAGAAAAGGAGAAGTCATTATCGATATTACCCTGGACGAAGTAGTCATCAGTGGCGTAAAGGGCACTGAATGCATAAGGAGGCAAAACCTGGGATCCGATGGATAAAGTGTGAGAAGTTTGGAAAGCTGGAGACATGGAGAAGGCCTTGTTCAAGTCGGCTCTAAGTCCAGTGAAAAAGTATTGCTGCAAGAAGACATCACGAGACACCTCCTTGTTCAAGTTCTCGATAGTTCCTGGGTTGGTCAATCCCAACGATTTTCTATGTTCGGATATGGTGATGTAGACATCGTTCAAGTAAGAAAAGACTGGGTTAGACGACCACAATCCGTGAGGCTTAGGGGCCTGAGGAGTTACTGCTGGTAACGTAGAGATGTCCAACTTGGACAAGTCAGCTATTGGGACTGGAGATGGACTTGACATCGTCTTTAGGGGAGGGTCAGGTTTACTGTGTGCAGAGAAGTGAAATGTTGGAGTTTCAACCCGTACCTTTTTCAAAATAGAAATGTTCGGAGAGGATTTTTGGAAAATTTGCAGTGATTACGATTACGCGGGGAGAGTGAATGGATTGCGGTAGATGAGAGAACGGATTGTGATTTGGTGGCGCCAACTCAAGTTATTTCAAATGCATGCTTGTACTTAGCCGGGGTATGATTTGGAATAGTAAGAGTTGACTTGTATTTGCAATGTACCCATAGCAAATACCTGGAATTCATAAATCTAGTGCGAGAGCTCTTGTTTCTCCATTGCTTAGTGAAAGGAGTTCATGCACGCATCATTTTGTTGCAACTAGAAGCAATTTTTCATTGCTGCATCCACGTGATCCGCTAGATAGCGGCTGAAGGTATCTTATATGCCTGCTAAACCCGATATAGGCTCTGTTCCGATTTCAAAAGCTCTTTGCACAAAGACCGTTGCCACATTTTTATTCCATAACTTAGGTCCATACCCACACTTATAATGGCAAGAGGTAGTAAGTCATCAGGTGTCAGGGGTCCCAACTCTGCTTTAACTGAGTTTTTACGTGTTGAAGGAATTACTGAAGGGTTTCGCAGACGGCGAGATCAGGTTCTTGCAACTTCTCTGGAAAATTCAGAAGATGTTGAGCAACCACAGGAATTGCAACTGGAGATACCCCTCACTACATCTACTCGTACGAGAGCACGTACGAGAAATCTGGCTCGTTCTAAAGATGTGGTTATCCCTGAGGATGATGGCGATGAGAGTGATGATGATGAGGAAATCGCACAAATCAGGTCTGCTGGAAGACGGAAGCTCAGGGCCGCTAGGGCTGGAAACAAAAGGGGTAAACCAAATGATTCTGACGACGACGATGATGATGATGATGATGATGATGATTCTGACTTTGACTCTGGTACTGAGTTAAACGATAACAAATATAAGAAATTTGGTGAAGAAGGTCTGTGCGTGGATTGTGACTCTCTGTTTGTCATTTCTGTGTACTCACGTTTTGATAAAGTCAAAAAGGGTTATCTTTGTGAAAAGTGCAATGAGGAGTTGAAGAAGAAAGAGAGAAATGCCCGCAGAAATCAACATAACGCAAGAAAGAAGCGGAAGAAGATGGCTATGGCCTTGTTGGACAAAGCAGAAGTGAAAGTAGTATCACTACAGGACATATGCATCAAGAAAATTACTCAGAACATCACCGATGTTGATGCACTTGGAGACATAGGTCAGACTAATATGAATAAGATTTCCAAGATTTTGTCTAAGAACAGGTCATTAAATGACTCTACCCTATCCCTTTTCTTGAATCCGGGGTTGAAAAGTTTGGAATTTTGGGATTGTTCGAATGTGGATTCGGATTCCCTCAACAAGATTGCACTGTTTTGTCCGGAAGTAGAGTCTTTGACCTTGTTCATGTGTGGGCATCTTCACAATGACAATTTAAAGTATTTCTCTACCAATCTTCCAAAACTCTCTGAATTGCGATTGAATGGACCATTTTTGATAAGTGATAGCATGTGGCAAGAGTATTTCGAATCGAAACGTGAAGCGACTGGCTCGCCCACCCCGCTATCATCTTTCGAAATTAGAAATACTCATAGATTTGGCAACGACTCCCTTATATCTCTCTTGGAGAATTTTGGAAAAGATCTCACGCTCCTCAAGCTATCGCGGTTGGATGGTATAACACTGGGCGCAATGTACGAGCTCATCCCACATTATTTGTCGACTAACAAGTTGACAGAGTTGGAATTATCATATCCGACGACGGAAGATTTAATCACAGACGAATTAATCATCAATATCCTCTCAATCACTGGTGAAACATTGATTTCATTGAATGTTGATGGTTGTACTAGCTTGACTGACAAGTTTTTACATGAAGGAGTAGCTCGATTCTGTCCAAACTTGACTTCGTTATCTATGAAAAATCTAGATCAAATCACGGATAGCGGGTTCGCAGGTGCGTTCAAAGAGTTCAAATCAATCAACAGTGGTTTAACAGAAGTCAACTTGACTAAATGCATAGGTTTGGGAGATGAGGCTATTTATGCTTTGTTAGTACACTCAAGCAGTACACTATTGGGACTCAATGTGAACTCGGTGTACAAAATTTCGAGACATTTCTGGGAACAAATCTTCACCGATGACTTCGCTACGTCAAAAAAGGCATTGAAGGATGTCGTAGAGAGGTTGGAAGAATCACGCAGGCAGATACCACAACGGGTTCATCCGGCGAGCCGTGAATCAGACGCAGAAAATGAGAGGGATAGTGGCAGCGAAAGTCAAGATGAGGAGCTCCAAAAGTATTACCTGGAAGTCAGATTTCCGTTGTTAACTACGCTTGATGTTGGCTTTGTTCGTTCCATCGATAATGAAATTCTATGTTTGATTGGTGAAAAGTGTCCTAAGTTGAAAATACTTGAAGTTTATGGCGACAACAAATGCAATTCCAAGGCAGTCATTAGAGATGGCTTGCTTGTAATAGGAAGGCAAAGTGATTGTATGTAATATTCTGATTACTTGTCCCATTTGAGTCATTATATATACTAAATATATACTAATATACCTTCATTCTGATGGATATGCAATTGGTAAGCTTGCCCTTTCAACATTCCTGAAAGTGGGTAACTCGGGAATCTCTATATGAGGGGAAGTCAAATCGATCCATTTCCCACTACCTAGCACGCTATTGGTCACTTCTGGCGTACTCTCGATTGCAACTCCAGCATGGCCCGCTCTCTTTTGGATCAACTTGAGATAGCTGTCGCCGTTAACTCTCTTCTTATCCTTTAATTGGTAGTTCAGTTTTGCCAAACGAGATCTCCATGACAGGTTAATTGATAAAGATGTCGATAACTCTATATCCTTGAGGATTAAAGTTGCATCAGGTTTAAAAGAGCTTCCTTTGGTGGATTTCTTCAGTAATACAAGCGACATGTTGGCAGATATAATATCGTACTCCAAGCCAATCACGGAATCGACATATGCCTTCGGGAGAGACGATTTATGTTTTATGTGGTCAGTAATTTGGAGAAGATTTGTAATGTTATGCTGCTTCACTCCCTCGTACTTTATATAGAATGACCAAAATGATGTACAAGTCTGAAGCAGGGGTTGGGTGTGGTACTTGTTGAAGAACGCTCGAATGCTGGCTGAGTCAGCGAGTTGCTCAAGGTGTTTGAGAACAAGAATATTCACCGATTCAGCGGTTAAGAGGTTGGCGGCGAGTTCGTTAATGGACATTGTTTGAGTAGCCGAGGAGGTCAGTTTTGCTCTCTTGTCTTCCGGTCCTTCAAAAAAAGATTTTATCAACTCTTCTAAGTTGATGCCAGGAGCGATATCCACCAAGAGCTCTATACATCTCAAATAGCTATCCAAAATGTCCTGCGCCAAAAAGATCTGAGTTAATGCAACCAAATAATCGATAGCTTCTGTTTCTTTCTCCCATTTGAGTAAAAATAGAGGGTAGTTTAGCCTGAGGAAGTTTCCATCGGGCGTGCTACCATTGAGTGGGATAAAGCTGTTGATGGCCCTCGCAAATACAGAGTCTATAATATCAAACTCTAATTTCTGAGCATTCAAGAATGCAATATATTTAAGCCAGATTCTTTGATTCAAACAGTTCGGTATCAAGGCTCTTTCAAATAGCTCTTGAATTAATTGTAATTGAAACTCAATTTGTGATTCATTTTGGTTACTTCGCACCTCTTCCAAATGCTTGATTTCAAAATCTAGATACTTAACCCAAGTCTCACTTTCTTTCGCTATCCCATCCAATGAGGCCTGATCTATGCCAAACTCAGGAAACTCGATAAGGGACTCAAATGGCCATTTTGCATTTACTCTATCCTGGGTATCCTTAAATATGTTATAAGAGTAGTCGTCTATAATTTGATGCGTCTCCATGATGGAAAACTCGTCGGCACTTTTCTTTTTGAATTGGACAACATACCTTTGTAATATATCATGGTCTGTTATTAGCGTCGTCAAGGAGTACTTTTTGTTGTTTTCGGAAAACTTTTGGTAGTACTGAGCGTATTGGTATAACGGAATTCTTATGAGTCTAGAATACAAATTTTGCAATCTGGCTTCCTTGGCAGCTTCATTGCCGCTGCTACTTTCTTCAAACTCAAGATACTTATCCCAGATTGAATGCGAAAGAAAATGATAACCGTTGAACTTGATAGCCAATTCGTATTGGCTCCTTACATAGTCTTCGGTGACTTTGGTTTTATCTGATTCTCTCTTCTGCCCTAATGCGGTCAAATAATCTGTCCATAAACTGACGCTATGCGGAAACACATCCACGCTTTTACTCAATACTTCGATTGATGCTTCAACTCCGTTGAGTTTGTATTCAAATATCAGAAACTTCTTCCAGTACTCAGTTAAATAGGGAAACCTAGAAAGTAAGTTTGTATATGCCTTGAATGCGAATTGCTTGAATCTTGTTGTGATGACGCTGTCGTTTGTTGTGTGAGACGTCGGATCAAACGCCCCAAGTAGCGTATCCTCCAACACCTGAAACAAATTATTCCACGCCTCTATATTGTTTGGGTTCTTTTCTTCTATATCTTTCATGAGGATTTCCCACGGTTCAAGGGCAGATGGTTTCGTGGGCAACCTGGACCCACTGGCAGCAGACTTATTGGCCTTGCTGCTTGATGAATGTGTCTCAGATGCAGCCTCCGAGCCACCATTCGATGTTGCAGGAGAAGCATTCGATTCAGTCTGCGACCCTAAAGGCTGCCAATCCACATCTACAGGAAGTAGGATATCCTGAGCGTTCATATGTAGGCAAGTACTGGTTGGGAAGTAGTTTTGCGTGTTTGCGTATCTGCTTGTGCGATTATCTCTCTGCAGTTGATAGAAAAAAAAAGTTGTGCAAACTTTTTTGCAGCTGTAGTGAATGGCCACTGCATTTAGCTAACACTGTTAGCTCAAGAGGGGATATTTTGATAATTTACACGATGTACTGCATTTTCTATATCATACACACTGGAAACCTTAGAGCCTGTTATGCATAAGCTTTTGTTTGGTTTGTCGTAACACTACGACGCCTCAAGCCTCTTTTTTGTTTCCCTGTAGAGCTTCACGATACTGAGCGTTGAAGCAGAAATACCCATCCATATCTGCAAAGTAGCAAATGGCAATGGAGTCCTGAAAACAGTGTAACTGTTGAATATGAAATCAGACAATCCCTTGTAAATATCCAAGTATAAGTTGGTCTTTTTGAACTGGAGATCTTTCAATTTGAGCAAGTCTTTGTCGTCTGTTTGGCCCTCATTAGGGAACCCAGATGTCACAGTACCTCCCAACAATTGCCTAGAGATTACTCTCGATCTTGATTTGACTTGGATTTGTATTTTCAACTCCATCTCTTTCGCTGAGAGTGCCTGCAAGCTCTCGTACGCGTTATACAATCCCAATAATGTATCGTAGTACCATGCAAGGGATTCATGCCTAGCTGCAAACTTGTGCAAAGTGGGGTTTGTGAATATTTTCAACTTGTACAAGAGTAATGTCTCGTCGTTAATCCCGTAGTATAACGAGGCTGCCTGCCCCAAAGTGGACTTGGTCATAAAATGAGACTGGAATTTTGCCATATCCACGTCCACCTCACCAGTAACAGAGTCATGTTTAATGCTAACAGATTCTGTAAACTTATTGAGCAAATCGCGAACTCTGAACGGGGTCTTTCCAAACCTCAAGAATTGTCTGTAAGTAGACAACCCCTTCACCATACCAGCGAATCTGGATGAAAAAAGTGAGCAAACTAGAATGACCACTACACGAATGAAATTTTGAGGGTGTTTGAGAAAGTTCATGAAGAGATTCAACTTTTTCTCGCGATTGTTGTATCTGGCATTGATAAGCTTGATGTTGATTAAGTCATCGCTCAAGTACGCTTCGGATTTGTCTGCCCAGTAGATCAAAAGTCTCAACGTATACTGCCCAAACTTCGCCATCTTGTCCTTTCCCACTATGTCATTTAACATTGACCAGAAAATGTCCGTTGATTGGATATTCTTCTTTGTTGTGATTGGCATAGGCTTATTGTTGTTTTGATGGTGTTGTTGTTGCTGCGGAGGCATAGGGAAGTCTGCGGTGATCTTTGGCGACACAGGTGTCGCGAGCTGGGTGCTTATGCTATCAATAGTCAGTTTATCTCCTTCCTTCTTCTCCAGTATTATGAAGTTGTGCGGTTTCGACTTCAGAGGGGTCTCGTATACTCTTGTGTACAGCATTTTGGATGGCGAGCTTGCGGGAGAATCTATCCACTCAGAATGAAGTGTATGCACCAAAGGTGATTGATGGGGCTGGGTGGAATATATGTAAGTGGGGTGAAATGCCGACGTTGACGTGCCGTTTGATGGATGATAATGTCTGTCGGATGTAGAAGCGGGCCGACCAGTGACGTAGTTGTTGTAGGCAGCAAGGTACTGTTCTTCTCGAATGTGCGGGTAATGGGGGGTTGTTGCCTTTGATTTAGAGTCAAGCTCTATTTCCATTATGGAAGAAGGGGAACGTGAAGAATTGAAAAGGGCGGGATTTAGAACCGTATATATAGCGGCAAGGCTTGCTGATGTATTCGTGAATAATAAAAACCAGTGTACAAAAAAAAATAAACTAAGAAAATGTGGGCAAAAAAAAAAAAAATAGAAGAGAAAAAAGAAAAGATGGAGTAGGTAGGATAAGATATCAACAACTAGTTGCCATATTGTGCAAGTTTCAATACAAAATAACAAGAGTGCGGGTGTTGAAGAGCTAAAGATCGTAGCGGTCATCACCACCATCCCACGTGTTAAAGAGTAGCATCGGGGACTCAAAGGTTTTCCTCGTGGTAAGCAGGTAACCGATCGGTTGCAGAAAATTAGCTTCGAGGGGCTGCAACGTTGCACAGCGGGGATTTTCGTGCTCTAGTCAGCATCTCTGCCAGCACGTACTGCAGAGTGGGAAAAACATGGGGCGAACTTCGGGAGCTTGAACCATGTCATTCCTCTTCAAAATTCTTGATGAATTCGATAGTGAGAGCAATTGTTTAGCACGCATGTTTCCTCTAGGAGTTCTGACAGCTAAAAGGAGGCTCTTTCTGAGAACAGCAGCTCGTAGACCAAACTGGTCGGACTGGCCCCCAGTGTTCCGCAGCAAAATCTCATCTCGAAAGATGCACCTGCATGCGCGGGTGCATACATTGGCGGCTACAAAAAAATTTGCAACCTCGGGCCGGAGTGTATTGCACCTTCCATGCACTCTAAGTGCTTTGGGGGAGTGTTATATGTCTTCTGTGGTGGAATACTACATATTGTGTGCTCCCAGTCAGACTCGTGCCACATGAAAGACAACCAGCATGAACCATATGTTGGCTCTGCCTGTATACTGGATTATAATCACGAGGGATCTACTGCCCAGTTGAGCCACACCTCGACATTTCGTCGACCGATTGTGAAAATCTCATTCTTTGATTAATTCTACACTCGTCTTCTTCAACTCAACTCAATTGTATTAAGTATGCATTTATTAGGCATTTTGTAATAAATATGGAGCGATCTGTACCAGCAGATTCGACGATGCCCCCTGTTTCCATATATGTTTAACTTTGGCTTGTGTGCCAATAAATAAGTATGCAATTCTCGTCACGTTTTGATTAGCTCAACATTTGACGAAGATGCTGCCAACGAATTCCCCATCAATTCTTCAACAGCACTAGCTTCCGAATTCTTGCTCCTACTGTTTGCAGATTGTTTGTCACCATTTGGTACGTGAATACTCGAATTAGGACTTGTGCTGGGCGTATCAGGCCCCATTATAAAGGCTCCGACGCTTCCAAGGTAACCCTCGTGTCTCAAAAAGTACGATTTCATATCTCCCTTGGACCAGAAATTCACCGCATAACTCAACGTGTGGATTGTTTGTTTATGTCCTGAAATATAACTACCGCCAAAATAAATACGCTTCAACTTGAATCTCAACGCCTGCAAGTACGCAATCTGGCCAATGTTGTTCGAAACCAGGTACAAGAGTGATCTGGCTATGTCTTCAGGCTTGAACTGGCTCAATTTCTCCTGCGGAGTCAACTCTCTCGATGAGTTATTGAACCGAAGCTTTTTGAATACTTTAGCAAACGATGACGCAATGTGGTTCGACTTTAACCCAATCTTATTGTAATTGGACCCGTATATGTCTCCCACGAGTAAGTCGATGTTCTCATTGTCCCCTCTCTGGGCCATTTCTAACATCTCGTTGTAATCCTTGGCGTCCGTGAGAAGGGATAAAAGCCCCCAAAGAGTACCTCCGCCTAGCGAAGATCCACCAATTCTTTCGAACCCAGATGGTCCTGGGCCAACAACCTTGATCATTGAAACACCGCTGCCAATGTTCACGAGTAAGTACGGGTATATGTCGCCCTGTTCAGTGTAAGGCGAGGATATGAATTTTGTGTTGTTGTCCTCCAAGTCATATATAAAGATCTCATTGGGGATCTTGGTGATGAACCAGTCCAATCCCTTAATGAGGCACTCCATTTCGTCCTTGGCGATAATTTTCATTGGCAACTTGTGGCTAGCAAAAGTTTTGGTCATCAACTTGTTAAATTTGTGCGAGCCTCCGCCTGTGGCCATGATATATGTGATAGGAGGTGTGAGGTTCACCTTGTTGAACGACTTTTTAATGAGTTTGATGATGTATTTGAGCACTTGACTCTGGAAGTTTTCGGTCTGGAAATCCTTGAAATGGAGTTTACCCCCATGCAGAATCACAGCGTTTCCGTCAGCCTGGTTCTTTGTAAAGTACACCAATTTGGTGAGGGTGCCTCCGATGTCGATGGATATGTGGATGATCTCGGAGTTATGTTTGGGTAATGTAATATTCTTGGCCACTTCGTTTCCTGTGAGGGCAATTGAGGTGTCGCAAGGGACAGGTGTGCCGGCTTTGCTCACAGGGAGCAGCTGTTGGTCTGTATCTTCGTCCTCAGATGAAGAGGACGACGAAGAAGACGATGTGAATGATGTCGATCCTGCGTCTATAATTTTCAATTTGTCTTTTGAAGACTTGGGCAACACATGCTCCGCTAAACTCTCCTCAGATGTATTTCTGAACAAATAATCGTTCCCTATGTAAGCACCCGAGCAATCAATTTTGATTGTTCCAGGATCCACCAACTCGAGGTTAATATCCTCTGTTGTAACTACGTTTTTCTTACCCATGTTTTTCTGGCTCCAGTACGTCGCCTTGTTCGTGATGACTAGTTGGCTCTTTGAAGCTCTTATTAATGTAACCGGACCAATGGCTCTCTCGGACTTATTCCTGTGGCACACGCGTGACGATAAATTCTCTGCGCGTTTACTAGTGAGCCACTATACAATGAAATTGTGGTGCTAGTCTCAAGCTTTTTCAACTTTGTTATGGGGCTATATCAAACTGTGATCGGTGCTAAAACTTTGTGGGCATCAACCCTGCTTTATACGCGAGTGAGATATTTTTGTCTAAACGAGGAAATAGCCACTGAAGAAAATTATATTTCTGAGCAGGAAAAAAAAAAGGAAAATTTTGCGAGGATATCTCGCGGTGTTAAATCCAATTTTTCAAGATAGCTGCCGCTAAAACGATGACTATAATGAAAGTCGCGATGGTGTGAAGAGACAATTACCGAAGGCGACAAGAGAGATGAGATGTATAGCTGTATTTATATCCATGCGTACCTTCGGGTCTTATTGCCGCTGATTCTACCCGGACTTCAGGTGCTTCGGAGAATGTATACCTTCGGAGCCCTAGCGTCCTCGGTTTGTCTGGGGTAAATCGGAAGGAAGATTAACCGGGCCAAATCTGATAGCGAGAAAAGAACAAAAAATTGTTGGGGTCACTATGTGCACGCATACCGTCATTACAATCATATCTCACAACCAAGGTGTAACCATTAGACTACGGTAGACCGAGCGTGTCTGTGGTAATGGACAAGGTCCCAGTCGCTAACAGTAAGTCTGTGGGTGGGGGCCATTAGGAAGTCATCTAAGTTCGAGAAGATACATATGAGTATCGATCGTTCGCGCAATCGGCTGATAGCTGCAAAATATATCAGTGGTCCGTATCCTACCCAGGCAATCATACACATCTTCAAAGAGATACTATCAAGTACTAATCACGTAGCAAAAGAGAATATTTACAAGCGATACATCGAGCAGTATGTTGCTGCTTAGTCAGATGGCTTAGTCAGATAGGAGACGAGTCATCGGTTTAGGAGTATTTCATTTCCTATATGCGCCTAACGCTCACGCTTAGGTGTTGCCATAATATTCCCTGCTGTAGTGTTGGCCAATCAAATCGAGGAGGGACAACCGGGTGTAATGAACTAAAACATCTTGTCTCCGAGATTCTGTGGGGTTGATCGCTGCACGTTAACCTTATTTCGTGTCCGCCAATTTATCGGCAATGCGAGGTACGTATCGCCATTTCGTTTTTCCGCATCGCCGAGGAGAACGGATGTACAAACTGCTGCACACATTTTTGCACCCGCGACGCCTGCATCGCAAGAGATAAAGTCATTTTGATATCTAGTTGCAGTGATACGGTTGCGATAGAGGGTGGGGCTGCAAATGACCACTGTGTTGAATCATACAAAGTTTCACAAACAAAACGTGTTACTTTTTGCATTGGTAGTCGGTATTTTTCCGGCTCAATACATAGTTCCGAGGGCCATTCAATACTACCATTAGATAGATGATGCTTTAGGCTATAGCAGATGCCTCCCACCTCCACAAATCATAGGTAAAGTGTAGAATCCAGCATTATCTGCAGTCTTCCTAGCCTCGACTTGCTGTGCACTCCTTACACGTGCTCGAGGGTTATAGCCCTCAAATACTGCACATAGACCCACCATCAGAAAAAAGTGAGCGAAAATACACCTCAATTTTTCAGTTTCGCACCCTACGCTAAGCTTGGTTCTTTCTTCCCACACCTCAAACTAAGAATAGTCTGCAAGAGTCGCTTAAATCGATTATCTCTAGTTAAGTAATATTACAATGTCTGTTGAAACCGCTTTGTCCTACGCCGCCTTGATCTTGGCTGACGCTGACGTCGAAATCACTTCCGAGAAGTTGTTGGCTTTGACCAACAAGGCTAACGTTGAGGTTGAGTCCATCTGGGCCGACATCTACGCCAAGGCTTTGGCCAACCAGAACTTGAAGGACTTGTTCTTCAACATTTCCTCTGGTCCAGCTGCCGCTGCTGCTCCAGCTGCTGGTGCCGCCGCCGGTGGTGCTGCTGCTGCTGAAGCTGAGGAGGAGAAGGCTGAGGAAGCTAAGGAAGAATCCGACGACGACATGGGTTTCGGTTTGTTTGATTAGAGAATTAGGTAATTTTGGAAAGGGAGTCTTGATGTTATCAAGTAACTAATGTACATTTATCTATAGATGGAGCACGAGTGTGCCTGCTGTAAAACAACTTAAATCAGAGTTTGTTACTGTACATGCGACAGTTGTAGAAGTGAGATTGTCTCCATTGATGGTGGTGACTGGATATATTTCTTCAATGAATGCAGTGAACTGCTTCAATGTAGATGCTTACTTCGCGATGCCTCACTTTTTAAAGTTACAATGGTTCCTGGTATCTCAAAAAGACTCTTACAACTAAAGACTCTAACAAATAAAACAATAAACTCAAAAGACCCTGAGGATTGCTTTCATGTATTTTGAACCGTTTTGTATGTTGTGGTACATATCACATCAATATGACTAATATTAAAACTATACAACTTATTTCTTCTTCTTGTCAGCTTCGGCCTCGGCAGCTTCCTTGGCACGCTTTTCTCTGATACCCTTGTACTTCTTGTCAGATCTAGCCAATCTCAAGGTTCTGTAAGAAGTCTGCTCTTGTTGCTCAACAGCTCTTGGGGTAGAGTCAGCCTTTGGCTGGACAACTGGGAAGGTGGCTGGGGTAGAAACCTGGGCGTGGGAAGCACGCTCAGCAGCCTTGGTCTTCTTGTCAAAGATAACCAACTTAGACTTGTACTCAGTTAATCTAGCAACGTTCAAGTCGAAGGTCTCAGTGGACTTGTTCTGTCTTCTGTGGTCAACGGAGATACCAATGGTTCTAGCGTACTTTGGAGTCAAACCAACAGCCTTGAGCTCGGCCAAAGTGAAACCACGGCCAGATCTGATCTTTCTGTTGTATCTGATGGTTGGAGCTCTAACAACTGGTCTTAAGGTGTCGATTGGCTTTGGGGCAAACTTAGCAGCCTTAGTCAATCTGGCGTTTCTTCTAGAAGCCTTCTTACCGGCTTGGTCGAAGTGAACCTTGACTCTTTCTTGCCAGTGCTTTCTGAAGTGGTTCTTTAAGATTGGGAGGTTCTTGGAGATAGCCATTGTAGAACTTGATTAAAGATGTATCTAGAATAGAGAAGAAGAGGAGAAAAAAAAAATCCAAACTTTTAAAAGTAACAGAGTTCAGAGAGAAAATTTTTCAGAATCTGTGTGTGCGCTAGGGGAGTTGTGCGAACAAGATTTTCGTTTGACTTTTTTTTTTCCTGTGCACAGTTATATTTCTTGCGCCGGTGCTTTAGGGGAGTGCGGTAGATTTAGCGAGGAAGTGCGCGCGAAAGTCCCTAGAATTGGGGGGGCCTGCTCGCTAAACTGATTTTCTCCCGCGAAATGCCCATCTCCCTGTTGTGTGCACAGCAAGTCTTGCTTACACAAAGTGTCTCTATGCCGGAAATTTCATAGTGTGCAGACTAGCAGCGCGAACTTAAGAAGAAAAAGCAGTCACATTCGTAACTTTGTGTAATGTTTTCTCTTGCGTATGCCTTTCGCTGCGTAATGTGCAGGCGCGCTTCATATTAGTGAGGGAAGATGAAGCTCCCGCACATATTGGACGCTTCCTCCGCCAAAACACACCTATACGCAGGAAAAGTACAACCTGAAAAAAAAAAATTCGTCCTTTGGCCTCACCAAACAAAACTTTTCGTACTAGAAAAATTTTTAATCCTTCTCTCTCTTGTACTAGATTAAACAGCAAACATGTCTACTCCATCTGTCCAAGTATGTATAGGGAGTTATATACATTTATACTAGCCTGCAATCATTAGCAGATATCGAATTACCTGCCACAGCAGTGCCGTATATTATGTTCAAACCAACGAAAGAGAGTGAACAAGAAGAACTGGAGGAACAAATTGTTACACCATTGTAACAAACAAGTGTTCGGTCTACGGAATTGTACAAATCAGCACTCTATATACGGAAACCAGACAAAGCGGAGACCTCAGCCTTCTGGACCGCAAAAATAGCAGTAATCTCGTGGAGTATAGTGAGAGATGAGTCCTTAACGAATCACACCCTGCCACATACATCATCTCACATTAAACTGGGCTGTATTGTACATTTGTTGAATTGTTTATTCACAAACGCTGTTGAAATTCCTAATCAATGGCGCATTCCTGCTCTCGTTTCTCTGCTTTCCGTTTTCGAATCTTGAAAAATACTAACATCATCTCCTTTAGACTTTCGGTAAGAAGAAGACCGCCACTGCCGTCGCCCACGTCAAGGCCGGTAAGGGTTTGATCAAGGTTAACGGTTCCCCAATCACCTTGGTTCAGCCAGAAATCTTGAGATTCAAGGTTTACGAGCCACTCACTTTGGTTGGCTTAGACAAGTTCCAAAACATCGATATCAGAGTTAAGGTCACCGGTGGTGGTCACGTCTCTCAGGTTTACGCTATCAGACAGGCCATTGCCAAGGGTTTGATTGCTTACCACCAAAAATACGTCGACGAGGCTTCCAAGAACGAATTAAAGAAGATCTACGCTGCTTACGACAAGACCTTGTTGGTTGCTGACTCCAGAAGAATGGAGCCAAAGAAGTTCGGTGGTCGTGGTGCCAGAGCTAGATTCCAAAAATCTTACCGTTAATCTATATATACATATATACATACTTGGTGGTTAATATATAAGAACATAAAATGCGATTATGTAGAGTTACTTGTTCAAGATAAGCCTCTAGTAAGCCGTTTGTTTAGGTAACCTGGGTTGAACAGTAGTAAGTCTTTGAATCTGCTCTCCAGCTTTGACGGTATTGGCATCAGTAAAGTGGACATGGCTGCAAATTGGATTGTTAATTCGTCATTGGTTTGGCCACCTATATATATATATATCGATACATCAACTTTTCCTCCTTAAAGTGGGACTTCTCTATATCATACTATTTACCTGTTTACATACTAATCTGATATGCGTCTTTGTTCAATTTTATTCAACCTTTGCGAATTTGAGAGAACATTCGACTTATCATTTCCCTCAGAGCCAACACTCTAATAAGAAACAAAACTGTTCATTTCACTTACAAGTGATCGTAATCTAGTCACAAGGTCAATACGTTCCAAATCATTACTCTGAAGTGCAGTTGAGCACGTGCTATTCTTTTAACACCCGAGCAACACATTAATAGACATCTGAGCAGTTGGTTGCACCCAACTTGTTGCTTTGTTATATGCAGTAAAAGTTGTGTATAAGCTGGAGTCAACATCTACGATTCCGCCTCATACGAAAGTCGTAGCTACCTAACGAATTAGACTACCGATAGATTTTGTTTCACAAGCAGGCCCCGGATCACACTCTCATTGAATATACATACCTAGTCCGCGCTGATTCTCGTACACCAAAATGGTCTGGCTAAATTCGTCCCCCACGTTTCAAACACCCTACATAATTCACGAGAGCCCGATCTCCATACTGCTGGTTCCCAACACTCCATTGCTCGTAATACTAACTGAGTCCACCGTCTCACTATACCACCAAAGCACTTTGATTCCATTGAGATCGTACACGCGAGCTCCGCAGTCTTTGCAAATTCATGGACTCAACGAATCATGCAAAGTTCAATACTACTCCGTAAATTCTGTAAAGCTCCAGCAGGCAACTCACGCTAACATTTTCGTGAAAACATCCAAAACCCATGTGATTTTGTACCTGGTTGTGATCAATTATGCCAAGTCTTTCTTCCAAGTAATTGACTCTGGTTCAGATGAGCTTCTTCAAACTGGCTTACCACTAATAAATACAACATCGCTGTTTTCTATATCTAACATATTAAAGACTGCAACAAGAAGCATAATTACCGGGCATGACCATTCAACAAACTTGGAAAATATCGAGCATTTCAATAACTATGAGTCTGAAGATGAAGGTAACAATTTCCAGATCCCGTATGTAAAGTTGACAATTTTCAAAATCTTGAAAGTGAGTATAGGTATTGATTCATACTTCTTGAAAAACAACTCACATAACTTGTTCATATACAGTCATGGCGAGCTCCAAATTATTAATGTCAAACTGTTCAATAATGATGTCTATAAAATTGAGGACTTTGAATGGTATAAGGAATACAGCAGCTCTCCAATCACATTTCTTGAGTACAATGAGTGGTTCAACTATTTTCTTTTTCTTAATGAAGAGGATGAACTATGGTACATGTCATTCGATACAGATAACAAGTTGAAGGGATACAAGTTACAAAGCAATTTTATTGCTCGAGCCGACGAACATGTGAGCCACTTAAATTCGAGTTCTAGCGTCCGCGAGAAGCTCGCAATTCATTTTAACCACCAGTTTAATTTGTTTATTCTTCAAAACTTGAGCCGCAACTCTCTCAGCCTTTACCGCATAGAAGAATATAAGCAGGTAAAAGTTTCATTCATTAGAAATATTTTGGTGCCCCATCTGTCAGGATTTCACCGGCAAGAAGGTGGTCCAGAAGATAAGGAAAAAAATGGAGAGATAGATTCAAACCAGACGATACCGTCATCTAACGACAAGACAGACGTTAGTACAGATGACCATGAGGATGTAAGCACAATAGTATCCGAAGGTGCTATACCTCCGCTGACTACACCAAAAACAGCATCAATCCATTGGTCTCCGTGTGGAGAATTCTTCACCTACTGTGAGCCTTCTAACCACCATTGGCTAATTTTCTCTAGATTTGGAAACTGCACATTCCACTCTGGTGAAATCTCCAAGGAGTTGACCGTAGAAGGAAGTGCCAGTGGTGGGTTTCAGTTCCTAAAAGCGTCATTGGTCCATATCAATTCAAATTCAAGCCAATTGGTCGTCATTGACTCTATAAATTCAATGATGTACCTGATTGATCTTATGACCTTATCAAGTTCTCATCGCAACCAGTCAAATCATTTGATATTTGTTGGAGGCGAGTACTTGACCCTTATTAATAGCTCACAAGATAGCTCAGCATTATCTACGGCGGCGGTGATATTCAAATACCCAATCTTGCCTCAATTCAAGGGAATAATGAGGTTTATGAACAACTTTCAAATCTCTTGGAACACTACTGTATCAGTCAAAAATTGTTCACCTGCCAAGCTCACAATTTCATCTAGTCTGAATAATCAAATATCGATGTCTTTCGGTGATAAAATATCTATATCGACTCCTTACTCTAGTACTGGTGGTGATGATACCAGCCAAATACTCTGGTTCAATTACAAGAACTATTATGATGAAACATTGAATATTGTTGACCACTTCTGGTACAAAGATTACTTAATATTGGTTAATCGAAATGTTATTAGCGAAAACGAAAACGGAGAGGGGGGAGGAGCTGCGAAAGATGCAAAATTTACGGATGAGCTCCTCATCTTGAACTGTTCTCTCACCAAATATGCGAGGGGTGGGATTAACATCAAGTTTGACAGTGACTTGGTAGTATGGAGATATAACTTGAAACAACTAATTGTCTGTCACCAATTTCAAGAAGCTGACAGCAAAGTGTATAGTTCTGGAGTGTTGTATGAATTCACTGATGGACTTGATATTGCAGATGTTACCCTGGATGGTAGATCTGACAGCGTCGCTAATGGCGACAAGAAAGCCGGCTCGACTGATGAAAACAATGAGCTTCAGAAAAATGGCAAATCTGGCACAAACGGGAGCCTAAACTCTCCATCTGAC
Source organism: Dujonia schatavii (assembly GCA_003707405.2). NCBI lineage: Eukaryota > Fungi > Ascomycota > Pichiomycetes > Serinales > Debaryomycetaceae > Dujonia > Dujonia schatavii. Next base: position 226,600 of record PPIY02000019.1, on the reverse strand, counting down.
AACTTGATAATTGTGACTAACGACCACAAAATAGTCATATTCAAATTCTCTATATCACGGGCTAAACCAAAAGCTGCACCATCGTTATTCATCGGGATAAACAAAACTATCTTCTTGAAAACAATATCAGAGAAATTACTCATAAACAACATATCGCAAATCAATCTTATTGATAATAAGCATTTTTTGATACTCTTGAATACTGGAGAATTTTTCATTTTAAAGAATCAAAGCAATGACTCGAACATATATGATTTAATATTGCTCAATAACTGCGTGGACTTTTTCAAATTCAAGTCTCTTTTCGAAGACGAGCGGACACAATATGTCTATCTTTTCACCGGGAATGCAATTTTGATTTACAACTTGAAAGACATTGTGAATTGCTCCCTGGAAAAGTTGGTGTTTCCCATAATTGTCAAACTAGAGGATTATTTCCAGCCTTTGTACATCAACTCGATTCTCGACAAATCCATCAATCTCATTGGATTGGAAAACTTTGCTACCTATAAGAATAAGTACCTCATCTTGAAAACAGGCATCAACCATAAACTTATCTTGAATAATATTGTTGAGTTTGACTTGATAAATAACAGGCTCAATACAAACCACTCACTTGCCTTGTTCAATAAGTATTCCAGGTTTCAAAATTTCCATTATTGTCTAGAGCTTCTTCTATTCAAGTACTTGACAAATATAGACAATGACTCTCCCACATATCACAGGGTGGGTGAGGGGAGAGGAGATACGTCTACGGGTGTTTTGAAATTGCTTATAAAATTGATCGATTCACAGCCTGGCTCGTCGCCTGAATTCATATACATAAACTGTTTGAGGAAAATTGAAGTTGGGTTTTGGTATAAGTTTTTCGACACCCTCGAAACCACTCCACTAAAGTTTATGAACAAGTTAATTTCAATTGGGGAAGTTGAATTGTGCTATAATTACCTTATCATATATCTCAACTTCAAAAAGGAGTATGACGAAGTGTCTACCAAGAAAGGATCTGCTAAACTCGAGTTGTTAGATAATCAAGATCAACAGATCATACTTGCAATAATCAAAATGTTAGACAAGGCAAAGAGATGGGATTGGTGCTTTGAGCTTTGTAGGTTCATTAAGCTACTTGAACCATCCAGCGAATTACTTCGAAAAATTAAGAGAGAAGTTGACATCTGACCCATGCCATGAGGCTAGTTGGCAAAAGAAACATAGAAAATAGAGACCAGAATCTGCTAAATAAAATAATATCTCTGCACAATGGAATGTAGAAACATGTTTTAATCCATTACGCAACAAGCATAAGCGAATCTTTCGTCTGTGGTTTCCTAGCTAAGGCAATCACTTCGCCGGATACCTGTTTATCAAAATCGATGTTGCAGCCAAAAGTCATGTCACGTGTGTGTTGGTTTTGTGTAATTATAGGAACCAACCAAAAACAATCTTTTTCCACATAACGAGCATAAGCAAAGAGGTACTCACATATTAAAAAACGATTGGCATCAACCCACACACTCAAAATGACTTTGGCTACTGAATTTGCCGAGACAACTCGTCGCTCTGCCACAAGTGCTGAATTAAGGACGAGAGTATTACATTTGTATCGTAAATACATGAGAAGCTCTAAGGAGTTTTCTCAATTGTACGAATTGGACATGCCCGTGTCCAATGTCAAGACTAAGATCAGACAAGAGTTCGAAAGGCAGAGATTTGTCAACGACTTATCAGTTGCCAATGTTTTGTACATGAAGGGTCAGATGGAATTCCAAGAGATCATCAATTTCTGGAAGCAGCAGTGCCATGTTTTGAGATATTTCGAAGACCAGTCGAACTACGGAGTAGTGGACAAGAATGATTTCGTCAAGAACTTCTTACGGGGAAACAACCACTAATAGAGCATATTTTACATACATACAACTTTCAAACAAAAATACATACAACGATTCAATAAATTGTAATAGATATATTGATATTAATAAGAAAAAAGAAAACTGGGGACCGCACTTGTCATGCGGGCAGATACTTACAATATCACTTTATATGTATATATATACCTAACTCTTATAAAGAATAAAAACACTATTACTGGGGGTAAACTGAAGATACATAAGCAAGCGGCCGAGCGTTCTTCAGAAGCCAAACACGGTTCAGTTCAGAAGGTGGGTATCAGAAACCTACTGCTCTCAATATCATGCCCAAATACTTACTCCATTTGATCCTCTAATGGGGCCTCGTTCGCGTAATCCAATTCTTCGTCATCATCAACGCCTGCATCTTGATATTGCTGGTATTCACTCACCAAGTCATTCATGTTCGACTCGGCTTCAGTGAATTCAAACTCATCCATACCTTCAGAAGTGTACCAGTGCAAGAAAGCCTTTCTTCTGAACATAGCACTGAACTGGTCCCCAACTCTCTTGAATAATTCTTGGATGGATGTAGTGTTACCAATGAACGTGGCTGACATGTCCAAACCCTTTGGTGGTACGGAACAAACAGCAGTTTGAACATTATTAGGAATCCACTCTACGAAGGACGAAGCATTCTTGGTTTGGACCTTGTGCATCTCGTCATCAACCTCCTTAACAGACACCTTACCTCTGAAGAAGGCAGCAACAGTCAAGTATCTACCGTTTCTTGGGTCAGAAGCTGCCATCATATTCTTGGCGTCGAACATTTGTTGGGTTAATTCTGGGACAGTCAAAGATCTGAAGGAGTTAGAGGCTATTGAAGTTAATGGAGCATAGCCAACCATGAAGAAGTGCAATCTTGGGAATGGCACCAAGTTGACAGCCAATTTTCTCAAGTCAGAGTTCAATTGACCCGGGTATCTTAAGGAGGTAGTAACACCAGACATTACGGAAGAAACCAAGCTGTTCAATTGAGCGTGGTTGGGTTGAGGCAATTTCAATGTTCTCTGACAAATGTTGTACAAGGCCTCGTTATCGATACAGAAAGTCTCGTCCGAGTGCTCAATCAATTGGTGAACGGACAAGGTAGCATTGTATGGCTCAATAACAGTATCACTAACCTTGGGTGATGGCACAACGGAGAAGGTGGCCATCATTCTATCTGGAAACTCCTCTCTGATCTTGGAGATCAACAAAGTACCCATACCGGAACCGGTACCACCTCCAAGAGAGTGGGTAATTTGGAAACCTTGCAAGGAGTCACACCCTTCAGCCTCTCTTCTAACTACATCCATGACCGAGTCTACTAACTCAGCACCCTCAGTGTAGTATCCCTTGGCCCAGACGTTACCGGCTGAGGACTGACCGAAAATAAAGTTGTCTGGTCTGAACAAATTTCCGATCTTGGAAGTCTTGACACCATCGATGGTACCAGGCTCCAAGTCGACCAATACTGCTCTCGGAACATATTTACCAGAAGAAGCCTCGTTGAAGTACACGTCCAACTTGGTCTTTTGAATCTCGTCTTCTCCGTGGTAGTTACCGTTATTATCTAAACCATGCTCACCGCAAATGGTTTCCCAGAAAGCCGTACCGATTTGGTTACCACACTGACCAGTGGATAAATGGATCTAAATGTATGTTAGTATTTACTAAGAAAGAGTAATTAGTGACCACAGGGCGGAGAAGGGCGAATGTTGGACTGAGATGAGTTTTGAGTGTGTCCACATCACATATTTGGTAGTTGACACGATCATATTATGATGGGAGTGATGTTATGTACTAGAATTGCTGCCCCTTTTACTGATTTCTTGACATGCTTCTGGTTCTTTTTTTTACACATCTCCTTGACTATGATAGATACGTGTAGGTCATCTTAGACGTGTGTTATTCTGGATCAGTTCATTTTTGCCTGCTGCTTACTACTACACGTCTAAGTACATTTTTGTACCCTAGGTGTCCGTTTTCCCCCTTTTTTTTTGTACTACGAGGTGACCCGCCTCGAATGTCACGTAAATTTCCATTATCGCCCCCACTCCCATTTCAATCCCGATCGCATTGCACTGCCCTATGACACTCCATAGTATCGATGTATGATTGTCACTTACAATTTCTCTCATTAGACTGTCTTGTTGTAAGTCGAAAAACTATCTGGTCTTTGAAAAAAAAAAATTGGAATCTTAAGTAAACGTTAACGCAACGCAAGACGTATTTGGTAAAATTCTGATTCCCTCTGTTGATGTTTTTGTTTTTGTTTTGAATTTTTATCGTCTATTGATTACCCGGCCACAGAAAATGGCTTCTCAAATTTTGTATAAGCGGCAAGTAAACTTGAAACAAGGAGGCGTGTTTGTACTGTGTGCAGGACGCGAATGGAGTCTAACTAGTGCCTGCTAGAAGAGACAGCGTAGGTGTGAGAGATATATACAATACTGTAGACTCTGAGACTCCGTGAAGTATTAAATTGACTATGAAAGTAAAACGTGGTACAAGTATCGAAAAAAAAAATAAGAGTAGATACAAGTCTTACTTTGCAGCCAGTCAATCAATGTCTCACTGCGCTGCCAAAAGAAAGGGTCTAAGCTTATCTGTACAGAGTAACATTCAGATAATGGTAAACCTTAAGTTGAGGATGAAGACAGGTATCTTAAAGGGGAAATAAATAGATAAGTAAATAGCACTGAACATGTCATATGGTTAGAGTCTAAAGCTTTTTGTATTAATAATTTTGGAGTATTTTGAACACTTCCCGCAAAAAATAGTCACTTTCAATTTATGACGAACAGAAGCATAGGAGATGTAACTATCGTATCGAACGGTGAAACAGTAGCTCTCTTCAAGCCAACTATGTCTTTCCTTTTCCCGTTACTCGCTGCTGTGGTCAAAGAGGAGTTTGTGCTAAGAGGTACAATATGCAGGATTGAGATTTGGCTACTTTTATTTTTATTTCGAGCACCGTGTACTCTTCAGCGCAAGCACCACGTACTAATACTCGACGAATACAGACGCTGAAAGGCACAAGATAAATTCACTGCACGGTAACCATACACTTGTGAACGCGTATAGGAAATACTGGCTTACAGCTACGTCAATTTGATATTGCGTGCCTTCCCATAATCAGAGAGAAGAAACCCCAGAAGAGCACCAGCAGTTCCGCCATCGTTTGTAAGTGCATACTCCAAGAAACATAGATCGTATATGACCTCCATTCAGAATAGAACTTTCGAGTTCCAACAATGTGTGTCCTCGTTTACCAAGCTAAATAAGGGAAAGCAACTGCTCAATAACAATAGCGCAGCTACGCCACCCAACAAGTCGCAGTTTTCCATTCAAGCAGGAATCATTGCAAAAGATATAGCACACACAACCAACCTTTTATCAAAACTAGCACTTTTGGCTAAGAGAAAACCCTTATTTGATGACAAGCCCATAGAAATAGGAGAGCTCACATATGTTATCAAGCAAGATATTTTCAAGATTGAAGAAAACATAAAGAATCTCCACAAATTCACAAAGGGAGACCACACAATCCAAATCGACTCCCAGATAAACCAGTACTCCAAGAATGTACTCAATTTACTTAATTCTAAGATGAAGAACGTTTCTGGAGAGTTCAAAAACGTATTGGAGATTAGGCAGAAGAATGAGCTCGCAAACAAGAATAGAACGCAACAGTTTTTGTCTGCAGCTGCATCCGCGTCTAGTAACAGAGCACAGTCGCCGCTCCATGGAGTTGGAAACGGAAACAGTCTTCTGTTGGGGGAAAACCCGTACGCCATGACTTCGTCCTCATCATTCAATAATAATTCGGCCAATTTCGAGGCTATCAACTCGTCTTCCAACCCTTACGGCGATGACTACCTTGCCATTCCGGACCAAACTAGACAACTTCTCCTTATGGAAGAACAAAACGGGAATCAGTATCTACAAGAACGTAATCGGGCGGTGGAAACTATCGAGTCGACTATCAACGAAGTAGGCAACTTGTTCCAGCAATTGGCAACAATGGTGAGCGAACAAGGAGAAGTTATCCAGAGAATTGACCTGAATGTAGAGGATATCAACTTGAACATCTCAGGTGCACAGAGAGAGCTCTTGAAATACTACAACCATATTTCAAGCAATAGAATGCTTTTTTTGAAGATCTTTGGAGTTTTGATTGTGTTTTTCTTACTCTGGGTTCTTGTGAGTTAAACGAGAGGTTGGGATACAAAACACTAACGTTGAACGGTAAACGTGTACATACGTAAATAATAATCATCGGAGATGAAACAAGTACTCGGAGGAATAGCGAGAGCGCTGTTCCAAGGACGAAGATAACGTACTGGTGATGTAGCTTGCTATCAACCAAGAGTAGACGGAACCCTTGTGACTATGATCAGTGCATATAGCTTAGGTGCTATATGCAGAGTTCATGCAATACCAAAAATTTGTGTGGGTCGCGGCGTGCACGCGCTCAAAAACACACTCCAGACAAAAAGAAATTGTTATCATTATCAGCGGCAAACCCACAATCTCAAGCAAGCGTCCCTGACTGCACTACTTCAGCACCCAACCACCTCGCAAGGCATACCGCTTGTCGCATACTTACGCAAAGACGACCAGCATATTTTGCAAACTAACATCCCACCTAGTGAGCTAGCAATCAGCACTACACTAGGAACCATATACCTGGAGCGATTACTAGCATCCCTGCCACCCATCCTACCCATAGATTAAGCCAATTACTACTTGTTGAGCACTTTAAAGAACCCGAAGACACCTGCATCTTAGTAGCGAACCAGAAATACTGAACCATGTGGAATTATATGTTTGGTGGCAACAAGAGCCAGAAGAAGGAATTGCCCAAAAAGGCGATAGTGGAGTTGAGAGAACACATTCAGATGTTGAACAAGAAGAGATCGCATTTGGAAGGACAGATTGCGGACCAAGATGCCTTGGCCCGTAAAAACATCACCACCAACAAGGCGATGGCGAAGAACGCGCTCAAAAGGAAGAAGGGCTACGAGAACAACCTCATGAAAATAGAGAATCAGATCGATTCGCTTGAGACACAGTTGACAGCCATCGAGGGTGCTAACTTGAACTTGGAGACCATGAAGGCAATGAAGCAAGGTGCACAGGCCATGAAGCAAATCCATGGCGAGTACGACGTGGACAAGGTTGAAAACACCATGGACGACATAAGAGAGCAAGTGGAGTTGGCAGACGAGATATCGGAAGCAATCTCACGGCCAGTGGGTGCAGAGTACGTCGATGAAGATGAATTGGACGAAGAATTGGCGGCGTTGCAGGAGGAGGCCAATGAAGAGAAGGCACAGAAAGCGCAAGCACAGGGAGCACAGAAGGCTCAGCCACAACGCCAGGAGTTACCAACTTTCCCCACTGTTACCAAGTCACAGCCCCAGGCAACAGAAGAGGAAGAAGACGAGGACGAAGAAGCATTGAGAGCGCTTCAGGCCGAAATGGGGTTGTAATATAGACGAGCCGTGATTTACGAAGGTACGCGCACATAGCGGGCGCAAGTGAGAGAATTTCAGATAGGGAACGCACCACACACACAATAGCACTACTAGGCTTGCATAGTACTGGTTTAATACAGATAATTACAAGACTTCGGGTGTATGTAGACCTTTGATTATTATTAGAAGTAGGCAAGAGAATGACTTCAACCCCCCCCCGTCTCCGACCATTTCTAATTCTGTTTTTGAATTGACATCATTTGCGTTCTGAGCACTTGTGCTCCCCATCTTTAGTTTTTTTTTTTTTTTTTTTTCTTTTCCCTTTCATCCTGCTGTAGTGGAACAATTTTTCACTCCGTTTGATATCGCTTTAGCGCAACAATTTGAAAGACAGAGCATCCTCCTGAATCAGAGCTTCTTCTTCATATTGGCATACAATACAGTAATGTTAAGGAGAATATTGGTGCGCTATCCCGCGGAAGTTGGTCCTGCCAACTGTCGAGGGCCACACAGTTATGCTCGCTGTAGCACAAGAGTGAACATTCTGAGATCCATTTCCAAGACCACCCCAGCTAAAACTATCTCAGCATCTGTTTCCACAAACAGCAGTGGTCCAAGTAGCTTAGGCGCTGGATCTCCCGTTAGTCCTATGAACAAATTTTATGATTCTCTCCTTGCTGACTTGAAGCGGAAGGACGATTCAAGGTCATCGCGCTCTTTGCCATCGGAAGCCAAGGGCCACAAGACAAGCTCCGATCACCGTCAAGACGTTTCTGAAGACCCCTCTACCGCATCATCCAGGGTACTTGTATATACCAAGGCGTTCAATGAGATATCAGCAGACCTACTCCAGCGCAACATCTCTAGAGCGTCCACAAAGGAGGAGCCATGGAGCTCTGCTTACGATGCCGTCACAAGATCACCCTACGCCAAGGATGTGGGTCACTTAGAAATTTTACTAGATGCTTTAGTCAGCAACCGCAACTTCGAAAGAGCAGAAAACATATTAAACGCAATCAGGCCATTATTGCCTATGCCCCTGTCATTGATCTACCAAATAAACAAGTATTTGGAGGCATACGCACAGGAAGAGTCGGTTTCCGAATACGAAGTATCTCAGTTTGTGAACAATATCCCCACCCGTTACCAAGGAGCGACCCCCGATTCAAGAACCTGGGCTATAGTATTGAGGAAACAGCTGGGAAACCCTCTCGACATTCTTCAGAAATTGCAAGCCTCGCAAGTAAGGAGCATATTAACACATATCGACGTTTTGGGAGATGAAAAAGTAAATGATATATTGAACAATCCTGGCATGAGAAAGGAGTGGGTACCTGTCCAATTGTTGGATTCATTTGAAGAGATCCAAATGAGACGTAAAAGAGAGCAGGAATTGTACAATGTGAATATCCAATCGGAGGGAAGCACAGAGCAGGAGATTGAAGCACTGCCAGCACAACAGGAAGAATCTGATGATTTGATGAATGTGTTCGATGCTATTGAAGTAGAGCAAGTGTCAGCTTCGGAGACTATAGCATCTGACGAGAGTCCAGCCACAGCCACTTCCGTAGAAGGAGCAAATTCCACCACAGCACAAACCATGACCAATTCCTCCATCGCTTCTAGTGAACCTGAAATTATTCAAAAGGATGCCGACGAGTTGATTTCCGTTGATTCGTTCGGTCTTAAAGTCATTAGGCAGTCACTTCTCGGCTTGAACTCCGAATCCAACTACCTTCAAGACTTTATCGAAAACCTTCAAAAAGATATGGACACTGATATCCTCTCGGCTGACTCCTCAGAAACAAAATCTATCCCAAACAAGCGTGATTACTTCGAAATCTACAAATCCTTGAAAACACCAGAACAAAAAGAAAAATTCAACGAGGTGTTGAATATTTTCAACGAAGAGAGGCAAAAACAGTTGGAGATTAGAGGGTTGGATGCCGCAAGAGATAAATGGAAGCACGATTTTGAGGTGATGAAGGAGAGAGGAACGTTTCTGGTTCACAAGTCATTGAATGTACAACTCTTTGACTGGTATTCTAAAATGTTACCTCTTGTAAAGCAAGAAGTAAATGAGTGCCACAAATTACTCAATGATCCACATTTTGTTAATGATCTCCCTGCGGGCCCAGAAAGGGACTTACTTAGAGATCGTTTGTTCTATGCACCATATCTCACGTTGGTTCCACCAGAAAAGATGTGTGTGATCTCTATTTTGGAGATTTTGAAGCTCAACTCAACTGGTGGTGTCGTTGACGGTATGAGAACTGCAAGAGCAGTTGTTTCAGTCGGTAGAGCCCTCGAGTTGGAATACAAGTCTCAAAAATTATTGAAGACAGAGGGAAAAGCCCTCAACAAGTTTATTAACACCAAGAACATCAGCGAATTAAAAAAATACATTCAAAAGAGAAGAGATTTAAAGAAATCACAGCAAGCAAATCATTCAAACAGCCCCGTGGGTCTGACTGATTCCTCTGGAGAGTGGTCCGGTCCAGTATATGCCAAGACTGGAGAATTGTTGACGAGATTATTAATGCATGTAGCAACTGTTCCAGTGACAACAAAGGACCCATCTACTGGAGAGACCATTGTTGGATATCAACCGGCCTTGCATCATACTTTCCAATTTATCAATGGACAAAAATTAGGTGTTTTGAAAATACATAAGGAGTTATTGAAGCAGTTGGCAGGAGACAAGACAAATGGAGCAGTGCAGCCCCAATTATTACCCATGCTTGTGAAGCCAAGACCTTGGACCAATTATCATGATGGTGGATACTTATACTCCTCGTCGTTCTTAGTTAGAGTCAAGGACTCACCGGAAACTATTGCGTACTTGAAGGCGTCGCTGGAAAAGGGCCATTTGGACGAAGTTTACCAGGGGTTAAATGTTTTGGGAGAAACTGCCTGGACTGTAAACAGGAAAATCTTCGATGTTATCAGCGTTAAATGGAATACCGGTGAAGCTTTCTTGGATATTCCTGATGTTGGAAAAGATCCAGTTTTCCCAACTCCAGCTCCACCTAGAAATGCAGAACCCGCTGTGAAAAGGGACTATCAACGCATAGTGAAGAAATTGTTAAATGAAGCGGCTTCTTCGAGGTCTCAGAGATGTGACACAAACTACAAGCTAGAGATTGCCAGGGCATTCTTGGGTGAAAAACTCTACTTCCCGCACAATGTCGATTTCAGAGGCAGAGCTTACCCATTGTCTCCACACTTCAATCACTTGGGCGGTGACTTGACTAGATCTTTATTTTTGTTTTGGGAGGGCAAGCCTCTCGGAGAGAGGGGCTTGGAGTGGTTAAAAATTCACATGGCAAACCTTTACGGGTTGGATAAGTCTCCGTTAGAAGAAAGAGTCAAGTTCACCGAAGATAATTTAGCTAATATTTTGGAGCTGGCACGCGACCCTTTGAGTGTGGATCCGGAAACAGGAAAGCATAATGGATGGTGGCTCAAGGCTGATAAGCCTTGGCAGGCGTTATCGGTTTGCTTCGAATTGAATGAGGCTTACCAACTTGAAAATCCCACGCAATATGTATCCCATATTCCAGTCCATCAGGATGGTACTTGTAACGGCTTACAACACTATGCTGCTTTGGGTGGTGATACAGAGGGTGCGAGACAGGTCAACTTACTTCCAGCCGATAGGCCTCAAGACGTATACAAGTTTGTGGCTAACTTGGTACAAAAGAGAATCGATGACGACGTGGCTAAGGGGAATGAATATGCCATCATCATGCAAGACAAAATTACCAGAAAAGTCGTTAAGCAAACCGTAATGACCAATGTGTATGGGGTGACATTTATCGGAGCTGTGGCACAAATCGAGAAGCAAATCGAACATTATTTCACTAATGAGGAGAAGCTGGTTGGATTACCTCTGCAGGTTTCGAAGTATTTGACACATCATGTCTTCAACTCCATGAGAGAATTATTTGAAGGTGCTCATGAGATCCAAGACTGGTTAGGAACTTGTGCTAAGAGAATCTCCAAATCAATTAGTCTTGATTATGAGTCTAGCCCAGGGAGCCAGAAATCTGGTAGTTCTAAGAAACCCGACCACTTGCTGTCAGTGATCTGGACCACTCCATTGGGTTTGCCGTGTGTGCAACCTTACAGAAGTGTCAAGAAACAAGTGATTACCACAAACTTGCAGGATATTGTCATCACTGATCCATTTGGAGCTGCTCCTGTGGATGCTAGAAAGCAGCAGACTGCATTCCCTCCTAACTTTGTCCACTCGTTGGACGCCACGCACATGTTGTTAACAGCCAAGGAGGCAGGTGAAAGCGGCATCGCTTTTGCGTCAGTTCATGACTCATATTGGACACACGCTTGTGACATCGACTTGATGAACAGTCAATGTAGGAGCCAGTTTATTAAACTTCATGAAGAGAGTTTGATTTCAAAAATCAAAAACGAGTTTGAAAGAAGATACAAGGGATATTTGCAAGTGATTCATATTTCGCAAAACAACCCAGTTGGTGCCAAAATCAAGGCTGTACGTAAGAGATTGAGTGAAAGTATAGGAAGACCGGTGACTGTGGCGGACGAAATCTACTTGGAGAAGAGTAGACAATTGCTCTTAGAATCCAAGGACCCAACGAAGGTGGCAATGGGTAAAGAAATGGTCACCACAATAAGCGTCACCGAGGGAGAAGACTTGGAAGATAAAGCGGTACAACCGACAAGCCCTAAGGCAATACAGATATTGGTGCCATTGAAGTTCCCTGACATTCCAGCGAGAGGAGAATTGGACATTGAGGAAATCAAGAAGTCAAAGTACTTCTTCTCATGAGCACAATCACAATTGTATCACATCATACTACCAAATGAGGAAGTACGTATTACACATGAATATTGCTTCTTATCATTTTTTGCATTTTACCCTCTACTTTAGAGGAGACAGTTTTAGCTTTTGTACATAGTTCATTGCTTCATATATATACACACATAGATATTATATAGAATCGATAAAATCAGGATTTACCTAGGAAACCATCGAGAATGTTGTATAAAGTGTCAAAGCAAAGCTAACTTAAAAAACAGCAAAAAAAAAAAAATGCAAACCTGAACAACGGCTCTCGAATAAAGCGAGTTCATACGATCTTTCCTTGCAGTTCGAAATTTTCAATCAACGGTAACAACGGAGCCAATTCTGTTCGATCCACAAGTGAAAACTCCTTTATAAAACTTATGTAGTGACAGAAAAACGAGTTCCAGTGTGCTTCCAATGATAAATGCACTATTCTCTCAAAATGATTCCAATATATATGTGCAAAGATTCTGAACATTTGCCTTGATATATTTTTGCAATCTTTTAAGAAATTTGGTGGGAATGCACCGCCATTTTTAGTGGGAAAAACCGATTGGTCGTTAATTTTGTTGCTGATCCAAGTTAGCACATAGTCTATGTATGTGCCTGCCGGTAAGTTGACGAGCTGGCCATGTCCATCTACCCAGAGATAGTTAGTGTCAGGACCTGCGTTCATTGCAGGATATGCTTCAGGGGTGACATATTCTTGGATAATTCCGTAGAATTGATTCAAGTTGTTGAACAGCTCAAATATGTTAAGTGCAACCCATTCGCCATAATCTACATACTTTGGAAGTTGGACTATAGTTTTGAACGATCCTTTGACAAGTGCAGTTTTCACAAAGGGTTCGCACATGAATAGTGGGAGTTTTGCTGGAACAGCTGACACTGCAGCTGTTGAGGTCGACGTTTGAGACTGCAACTTGGAGTTGGATCCAACCATACTGGTAGAAGAACTAGTGGTTAATCCTGACCCAAGCGCACTTCCCCCAGGAACAACAGTTCCGGTTCCAGATCCATTTATTGCAGCTTGTAGGGACGCTGAACTCCCACCAAGTTGAGACATACCCAATGAGCTATCATACTGCCCGTTTCTTTGGACGCCAGCCTTTGTTGGTGAATGCTTTAGTTGATTGCTGCGTCTAGTTGGAGATTTGGTAGGAGATTGTGAGCGTCTCAAAGTTGATCCAGACGAGTTTGTATGCAGATATATGGAAGTAGGAGTATCCAAGTCCTTCTTTTTGTTTTTGGAGCTTCTTCCAAGACCCCTAATTGTATTTAAGAATGACATCTCCTAGAAGTTTTATCTGTCTTTTGGGGTATTCAATTAGAGTTGTTTGGTGCAAATTTGTTACGCAATGCAAAAGAAAAATGAGTGAGTGTAGCAGAGACGAGAGGGAAAGAAATTGTCTCCGTAAGTGTAGCAGTTTTACTTTAGACGATGAGTCGTATGATAAGGCTTCGTGAAAGAACGATGTTGAGGCAGTCTTCTATTGTCGATTGATGAAGTGTTTAGTTTACAAGCAGCAAAAAAGAAATCAAAAACTGGAAAATAGACGGAGACTCGTACTACCTGCAGGATAAAAACTGCCAGTAACAAAGTAGTAACCTAAAGTGTGGACGCGTTTCGTGCGGCAGCTATATGCGTGCGTCCCGGTGCAGTTGATTTGATACTTGCCGTCATATTGCTATTTAACAGCAACCAGAACGTCCACTTTGTCTTTGGCGGAGATTTAGCTTACTGACTTCTTGCTTCACATTTATCCCACAACTCTCAGTTTTTGTTTTTTTTCTTATGTTTTTATTATGTTCTTTTTACTGTATTATCTCTATTTGTATGTAATAATATATGCATGCTGTGTCTTAGATGGGATACAATTATAGGAACTCTCCTAAACTTTGCCCCACTTTAACCTTCTGGCCAGCTTCCAAGTTGAAGGTGAAGTTTTCTGGTGCCTCGAAGACCAAAACAACTGTCAGACCAAGTTTGAATCCACCCACCTCTTGACCCTTGGATAATGGGTACCCTCCCAAGAGTCTACTTGCGTTCGTATATGTAGCCTCATACACCGTGTTCTTCACAAGACGCTTCTTTGAAGCAGATGTTGCCAAAGAAGACGTCGAGTCTTTTGAACTGGTTGTTGAGAGAGATGTGCTGGAAGAGTTCAGAGAGGGGTTACCCTCTTCTAAGAGTGGCGAGTTTTCATCGCTGGTGGATGATACTGAAGCAGAACTTTTGCTGTACGCCTCGTGTTCATACACGTCATTGGTCTTCAAGTTCTTGTCGAAGTTCACTACGATACTGCCGACATTGGTGGCTCCAACGGGGATCATGGAGAAGAACCCATACTTCCAGTACCCCAAAAGAGCTACTCTTTCATTCAAGACAAATAAACCTTGAAGAGTCTTTTGGAAGAATGGAGCCACAGAAAACAACTCACCGATGAAATGACGTCTCAAGGTTGTGACCCAATTAGTAGGCGAGTGGTATCTATGATAGTCGCCAGGGGCCAAGTAGATGACAGCGAAAAAGAGCTTGTTCTTGGTTTTCAAGCTGGGAGCCGACATCACGTTCTTGGCCACGGAGATTTCCTGGGCGATTGTTGATTCTGATCCCTTGGCAGTGCCATCGCCATGGTCTTTGAAATGGAGTGTTTCATTGGTGGAGGTGTCGCTGTCGCTGTCACTCCCGCTTTCGGACGCAGAGGTGCCAATGATTTGGTCCACTGTGTATGAAATGCCATTGATCTTGGCGAATTCCTCATCTCTCTTGATTGTTTCGTCATCCGAGTAGTCATCGAAATTCAAAGATTGTACTGGCGCGCCCAACTTCTTCTTGTTGGTGTTGAGACCCAAGAGCGCGTCGATCGAGTATGTCATACCTTTCACTTGCTCAATTTCCCCGTTATCAACCTGTCCAAACTTCAATACTTTCCCATCGGCAGGTGAAACCAAGTCGCCATCAGCAATTGGCCGAACTCCTGGTTTCAATTGCCTGTAGAAGAATTCCAGCAAGTTTGGATATGTGGTCAAATCTGGTTCAGCCATCTCGTCAAGGTTAACGCCGAAAATTGCAGAGTAAAGTTTGTACGATGGGGACCTGAGCCAAATAGGCAAGTTGATTGAGTTCACCTGACCCCAGAGCCTAGACATCGCCTTGAGGGGTAAGGTGGAGTATGCGTAGAGTTGCCACGACTGAGGTTTGATATCGTAGTCAGAGGCCTCACCGCGTTCATACCTCATCTTTGCAGCCACACCTCCAAGTACCACTGTGAGCGAGGTTATGGTCCACCATCTAATAAAACGTCTTCTCTGTTGTCTCTTAGCTCTGGCCTCAGCCAGGAAGAATCGCTTGCGCAAGTTGGAAGTCTTGTTACGGATCCCGTTCTTTGCCGTTGAAAACGGCCGTGTGGAGATCATGAGGCGCGATGACGATGGGAGACGAAGACGGTAGCTGGCGCCCCATCTGCCACTACTACCATTACTGGCGTTTCCACTGCCCTTGATACTGGATGAGGCAGCATTAGCACCACCACTGGAACTGGTAGAGCCGAACCCACTGCCATACCACAATGGAAACAAAACACTTCTTTTTGGTCTGGGAAAAATCTTGGGGATCAGACCGAAAGATCCAAGAGCACTACCTTTCAGTACAAACGAGCTTCTTGAATTTTTGCCAGATCCGGACTTTTGTTGCTTAGACTGGTACATTTCATCCACCATGGTCAGCGCCCTCGAAAGCGGCTGCGAAATATTATCACATCTGGTTCCTGGAGTAGCCGGTTGCAGTTGTAAATATGACGAGTAGTAGTGCTTCCACTTATTTGGTCTCATACTTGAGATTGAAGTGCGTCTCATAGACATCAGAACAAGTGCGTGAACTTTTCACAAAAGGGAGGGGTGCGGTCCTGTTACTTATACAGAATTAACAATGTGGGGATGGGTTTGAAGAAACCTAAAGAATGTACGCCCAGGATAAGGATTAGCCAAATTCAGAAACAAAACTCCAACTCACTGGTTTAGCATTCCATAAATGCTAAAACCAAAAAATCCTGTAGGCTCCCTTGAAAAAAAAAAATAATAGACTAAAAAAAAAAAAAACTCGCGCAAGAAAATGAAAGTGTAAACTGAATCTCACTATAGGGACAAAATCTGTCCGCAATTGAAATTTCGCGCACATTACGGGGGGAGGGGACAGGACGAGTCGTCTGTTTAGCGTGTTATTGTTGACGCATTTATTTTCTACGTGTCTCGTATGCTGGGGAGACGTTTAGCATGTGATAACTAAAAGATAATGCTCACAAGACACCACTTACTTTTCCACTTACCTTTTTTGGCTGGATGTGGCCTGGCGAGCGTGCAAATGCGAATCTAGGATATGGAGGGCATGCAAGGATAGGGTACTTGTATGAGGAGCACTGGGTGAAAGCTGCTGTGGCTCAAGGTGCACCCGTCATATTCTTCTAAATCCAGATCAACATTGAGCAGGCTCGATCTTCAAATTGCAGGTGTTTATCTTAGGTGTGTGATGGTGGCGCTATTGATACCTGTGGCCGCTAACAACAAGCCGTGCATATCTCGGAAGCGAAACTACTCTCATTCGTTGTTTGGCTGCGATCTCCACTGTGTGCAGAGGCAACTTCTGCCTTGGAAGAGCTATTTTAAGGTTTCATTTTATTTTTGTCTTCGTGCCTGCACAATCTAGTTACTTTTCACACCCTGGGGGCCACCATTCTCCTTTGATTACCTGCCTTCTTTTCAAATAGCCTCAATTGCGACTATTGTTTGTCCTTAACGCTAGATATTACATTATCACCTACTTTTTAGTGGCATTCACGATATAGTCAAGTTGTAGTGACGTTTTTCTTCATTCGTCACCACTGATGTATTCCCGTTATTACCATATATATGTATAACTTTACTCCTATCTCTTTCGTTTTATAGAGCACAAACCCCGCTACCCACCTGGCACTATCAGTTTATTGTCATTCTCTATTGACGGAAGCAGGAAGTACGTGTGTAAACAAGTACGTGTGTAAACCGCTGGTGAAGTGCCACTTCTACTTATGGGATCTCTCACTCCATGCTAAGGTCCTGCTCTAGCTCCAGGTCATAAGTTGAAGTTGCTCCAACTAGCCGCATTCTGATTTGGTGAATGTACTCATTCGAAATATAGTTCATGTCGTCCACTAAACTCTCGCTGAATGCAAAGATTAGTTTTAAATTCCATAGGTCCTGAAGGGTCTTGGGTTTGCTGAGTTCTTGAAGCTCAATCTTGTTATCAATAACGTCAAACATGGAAAATAACGTGAACGAAGGCGCTAACGTGGTATTTTCGTCGTTGGTACTTTCAAACAAAAACGTTTTCCTCTCAAAGTCACTAATACTTCTTCGAAGAATCTCGAGTTCAACAATCTTAAGCAAATCTTGATCCAACTGGATTTCACCATTGGCAACTTGTAGTTCCAGATTCTCGTTCTGAAGCAAACTGCCAATAGAACTTTTGAGAAGTTTGTGATTGCTTTTCCTGTAGACATATATCGTCAACGTTTGCTTAAACTTCTCCAAGACTTCCGAGTTAACACGGAAGTCAATGTTCACGTTAAAGTGGTTCGGTGAATCGATCTTAATATGTAGAATACTTTCAAGGGGTGGTAATAGACACGGCGATTGTGTTAATATGCTGCGAATTTCACTGCCACTTTTACTGTCCCTCGTTTGAATCTCAACGGGGACTTTCACTGGCTTATTGGATATAACGTCTCGAACAATGAAGCAACGAGGCTCGATTGATAACGCCCAGAAATGTCTCAAAGCTTGCAAATGAACTTCCCAACCCATAGAAACATTTCGACCACTATTATCTCCTCCACTATTTACCCCACCATCGGCACTTCCTCCACTGCTTCCGCCAGCAGAGTTAGACGGGAAGATAGGGTAAATCGAGGTAATTAAACAAACTATAGCAAAATTTGAATTGCCAAAAGCATACTGTCCACCACCGAGAAAGAGAAATCCCAACGCCATATTTATAGCCATGTAGCTGCCATACCCCATCATTTCCTTTGTGGTGCTTCCCTGCAAAACCCGTAATCTTCTAAAAGTATCCAAGTCTCCAGTTGCTGTCATAACCAAAGAAGCACATATAGCCAATAGGTTTCTAATCTGCGACGCACAATGATGGGCAACCTTTTGGTCATAATTCTTTGGAACTTTGTTACATATTTCCATCAACATATCCAAAAAATGTAGCAATGTATCTCTCGCATCGATGTTGGACGTGGAAGCATACTTTACTGCTAGCGATATGCATATCCCACCAATTATGTTGAAAAATCCTAATTGGTCACTGTCTAACTCAGAGTTGAATTGACTTTTGTTCGTTGATAGGTCTCGTCTGAACGCCGTCGTAGCTGCTCCCTTTCTCACTTGTCTCAGTAAATACTTCCGCCTTAAACATAATGGAATTTCATTTTCTACCCACTCAATCGTAGGCTCAATTTTATCCCACATGATAATATTCTTCGACATACACCGAAGTAATAACAAATCAGGGCGTATATAATCCAATAGCCGCTCGGTATCTGGTACTTTCAATTTGTTCAGTAGCAGCTGATTGTTAGTCCTGAGATACATAAATCCCAATGCAATTATTGCACCACAACATGACTTATCTAGCTCTTGGGCTGTTTGAAAATCCTTCATCGAAGTGGCAATGATTAATAGCTTATCGATTACGTGTGTATCATTCAATCCTTTCAAATCATCGCCCTTACCTAAATTCACAAGCCCTAAGGCAATGCCAGCTGCCAATCTGTAGCCCTCATGTATTTGTTCAATGTCGTTTTGTGAAACCGAACCTGTAATCTGCGCAAGCAAAATCTCACTCATTCGTCTGTGCTGACTAGTCAAGTACAACAATCCTATTCCTATCAAGCCTGCTGCTTGTACTATGATTGGTACATTCAAGTCGTTAGCTCCCTGTGGTAATAAAGCCACTGCATGTACGGATAAAACTTTGGTTAACTTATTGTCCATTGTACCTTTTAGCGATGCAGACATACCGAGAAGTAGTCCAACACTAGTTAAAGGATGCTTCGGTCCCAAGTAGTTATATATATGCCACTCTTCAAGTCTCTTCAAGTGGCCGTTCAAGCCTAAACCAAGTAAGAACCCGGCATGTTGTGAGTTCAATAAAGGTGGCTTATTGAAAATAATCCACAGCCCTGATATTCCCTTCAGCTCAGGCAGAATACTCAAACCGGAAGACACACCATTATGAAAGTAGCCCCATTCACAAGTAGAGTCATTTATAGAGTCCCTCGAAAGATGAATCGTTGACATCATTGGAGTGATTAAGGTATTGAAATTGAATTTCGGAATAGGAAATTTCTCAGTCATTAGTGGCATACGGCTACCGTAAAAAAGAGCCGCACGACCTAGTGGTATTGTTAGCGTTCTCATAGCTACTAGGGTTGCCAATTCCCTTTGTAATACAACGATATCGTACTCGCCAATTCCTGAAGCATAGTTCTTCCCCAATGAGGCTGTTTGAATTTTGGTCTGGTGAAGAAGGGTAGTAATTTCGAAGTACCTTCGATCAAAGTCGAAGATCAATTTGGTGATACTAATCCTATCAGCTTCCGATTGACCATCCCAGGCTGCAATGGCATCCGGCTTTTCAAATACATTCGCAAGAATTGAATGAATATCCCCACCGGGGATATTGGTGTTTGTGTGCGGGGTCAGAGAAGATGAAGGCAACTCCCGAGCATTCTGTCTCAACGAACGACTCAAATCCTTCCTGCCAACTAATTCTAGTGCTTCAGTAGTCCATTCAAACGATGGCAAATCTTGACACTGCAGAATAATCTCTTTTAATGGTAGAACTATTGCAGGAGGGTAAGAATCCAACTCACTAGGGGTAATTCCATACTCACACATCATATCCACCAAATCGTTTGGGCCATAGTGACTTGATACAGACACTTCAAATAACTTCAAAACAATGTAAGTACGCGGGGTAATAATCTTATCGATTGACTCATCTTCTTCAGCCAATTGAGAGAAGGTCAAGTATCTCTTTATCTTGCCCGTCCCATACAAACTGCATAACGACTCGAGTAAATTAGGAGGTGATTCCAAGATAGACACTAACATGAACTGAAATGAGGAGTCGATCCTTTCTTTTTCAATCATGTAATAAGATGTCCACGCATCTGACCAGCCTATCCATGTGGTCAACTGGCTGAGCAATAATGATAACTTCTGCTGGCTGTCCAAATCCAATGCGTTGAGACGTACCTCTTCTTGGATTAGATGAAGGGATAGAACAATGTAAGGTATGAGGTCAGCGAAAGAGTACGATTGCAGTAAAGATCTCGTGTCATGTAGGATTTTAGCTTTAGGCAATAGAGCAACAATCTGATTGCATGCTGTTGGCGGTATGTCGTAATTATCGAAGGGATATATCACTGAAAGGATAACAATAACAAACGCGTTCCAGTCGTCCCTCTTGTCGTCCAAGGTTAATGCAGAACACCATCTCATCCATATAATTTCCCTAATATTAGACCCTGATAGATACTGGAAACACCTGAGGCACAGCTTGACCAAGTCATTTAGAGGCTCGAGAACAAGATGGATCTTGTAGTTTTTGCCTACGTCTGACACCATACTTATTGTCTGATCATATGAGCTCTGAAACAGCAGCATGGGTGGGAACTGCCTCGATAGGTTGATTTCGCTTGAGACGATATCTAGGAAAGGGTTTACCAACTTGATGGTCGATGTGGCCTTACTAAACACGACAAGATATCCTGGGTGACGTGCATAGTTTAATGGAATGCAAGAGTTACATTCAACGGTGTAACTATGTACATAGCGGAATGAATGAGTTGGCTGCTGCCTGTAGATGTAAACAGTTGCCTGTTGCTTCGATTCATTCACTATGACTAACGCTTCCTGGTCATCAAAACTTATCGTATGAATCTTGTTATTACTCATAATGGGGTCGGAAAACTGAAATGTGTCTAGTTTGGTAA
The DNA here is from genome assembly GCA_003707405.2 of Dujonia schatavii. Taxonomy (NCBI): domain Eukaryota; kingdom Fungi; phylum Ascomycota; class Pichiomycetes; order Serinales; family Debaryomycetaceae; genus Dujonia; species Dujonia schatavii. The sequence continues at coordinate 205,356 of PPIY02000019.1, read as the reverse complement.
GAATGAGATCCTTTCTTAGGGGCATGGATACATCATGGTGAAGATAGTTTTGGTGGTTGTGGTTATTGCTGCTGTTGCTTATGTGATGATGATGGGTGTGGATACTATTTCCATGGTGCTGTCCAGGTCGTTTCATGGACTCGTTGGAAAATGTCCCCTCTGATCCCATTCTGGCAATCGACGAAATATCAGAGAGAAGTGTGCTAGTTCTCTTCTTTTCCATGTTGATGGAGAGGACGATTCCGTTATTCCCCCCTTGCGCATTACTTGGATTCAGTTCGATGTCGTCTATACTATTACGCTGTTGCAGCCCTGATGATGTGGGCGCCGCTTTCGCTCGCTTCTTGAAGTATTTTGGATTCCCTATCGTACTTGTCACCGAGACACTGCCTCTGCCTGTATTTCCTGCATTATTGGTTGTGCCGCTATGATTACCGCTGTTATTCACGCCGTTACCGCCGTTATTGTTATTGCTGTTGCCACTACTACCATTGTTGTTGTTGTGGTTGTTACTGGAAGCCCCTATATTTGTCCTTTTAGATACACGTAAGCTTGACCTCACCTGGTAGAGCACAATTGTTGAATCGCTCCTGTTATACGTAGCCACCAAGCACGAGGCTGAATTCGATAACCCTCGGCCATTTGGAAAGCATACAAGTTCTTCAAGTGGAGAAACCACCGTCGTGGATGAGGTGGTTACTAGCCGGAAATCACCGATTGGATCAACAAGCGTTAAAAATTTGGCCAGATGGAAAGCTGGAGGGTGCGTAATGTCCAGCATCGTAGACGCCTCCTTCTCCAAAACTAGTCCAAAGTCAAAGGGGAAAGCTTTTTTGAGCGAGAATGGAAAACTCACCATGTATTGACGGCCGTCAGCGTAGTACACTCTAGCAGATTTTCGGAGGCACACAACCAAAGCCAACTCTCCACCACCCAACACACCGGTCCTTAGATCTTGATCCCGATCTCGCCCGCGCTCCCTATCTCCTGTGTTGAATGCTGTATAAGTTGCTGAGACTATGGGCTCGTCAAAAACTAACTTCTTCGACACCGCAGCACCCTGTATAATCACAACCTCGTACGTGCCTATAAGTAGCTGCTTCTGATCCGCAAAGAGACGCACTTCATAGCCAGCGGCTGACGAGTATTCATGGCGAATATCGTTTCGTAGATCAATTGAGGGAAATGTTGGTGTAATTGACATCGCGTGCGGATGAACCCCGTCCTCCCTTCGGTATTCTTGAAAAGTAAATATGATGCCAGTGTAAACAATTTGAATCGGGTGTTTGTGTTTTTCTGATGGGCTAGCTGCAACTCGGCTGCACTTAAAATACGCGAAAGTACAATTTCTACAAACTCCCTGAACGCTCTTCTCTTTATCACTACATCACACGAGGGGGTAAATATTTGAAGCGTCTGCAATTACTATATACAATCAGACTCTGTAGCGCGGTTACATAAAAGTCGCGTAGCTCCTTACTGAATGATTCTGGTAACCAAACCAGTACCAACGGTCTTTCCACCTTCTCTAATGTTAAAACGCTGGTTGGCTTCAATTGGGGTCTTCTTGACCAATTCAATCTCCATCTCAACGTTGTCACCTGGCATAACCATTCTAGAGTGGTCAACACCCTCACCTTGAGGGAATCTCAAGGTACCGGTGACATCAGAGGTTCTGATGAACAATTGTGGCTTGTAGTTCTCACCGAATGGGTTGTGACGTCCACCTTCTTCCTTGGTCAAAATGTACAACGATGCCAACACCTTGGTGTGCGAGGTGACGGAACCTGGCTTGGCCAAAACCATACCTCTAGACACTTCGTCTCTCTTGACACCTCTCAACAAAATACCGGCGTTGTCACCGGCCATAGCGGCATCCAACTCCTTCTTGAACATCTCAATTCCGGTGACGGTGGTCTTGAATGGCTTGTCAAAGTCACCAACGATTTCAATTTCCTCACCCTTCTTCAACGATCCTCTCTCGACACGTCCGGTAACAACGGTACCTCTACCAGAGATAGAGAAAACGTCTTCAACTGGCATAAGGAAAGGCTGGTCCAAGTCTCTGGTTGGGGTTGGGATGTACTCATCAACAGCATCCAACAATTTGGTGATAGCCTCAGCTCCAATTTCTGGCTGTCTGTCCTCAAGAGCACACAAGGCGGAACCCATGACAACTGGGGTGTTGTCACCGTCGAAGCCGTAGTGGGATAACAATTCTCTCATTTCCATTTCAACCAATTCCAACATCTCAGGGTCGTCGATGGTGTCAACCTTGTTGACAAAGACAACCAAGTTTTGAACACCAACCTGTCTGGCCAACAACAAGTGCTCTCTAGTTTGAGGCATTTGACCGTCGGAAGCGGCAACAACAATGATAGCACCGTCCATCTGGGCGGCACCGGTAATCATATTCTTGATGTAATCGGCGTGACCTGGACAGTCAACGTGGGCGTAGTGTCTTTTGTCGGTCTCGTACTCCACGTGGGCAGTGGAAATGGTAATACCTCTGGCTCTCTCTTCTGGGGCTCTATCGATAGAACCGTAGTCCAAGAAGTTGGCTCCACCCTTAGCAGACAAAACCTTGGTGATGGCAGCAGTCAAAGTAGTCTTTCCGTGGTCAACGTGGCCAATGGTACCAATGTTGACGTGGGGCTTGGAACGGTCAAACGCAGCATAGGTACGGATTGACGAAACAGCCTTGGTGGCTGGACGAGCAGCATGCAAGCGGGTCGCTTGGAATCCCAAGGACGAAACGAACTTCTTAAACATCTTGCAATATCTAAGGGAGGTAATACTGTCGCTCTAGTATCAGAAATTTTTTCTTTTGTTTTGCACTTTAGGCAGAACCCGGAATGAAAAATCTTTCGTCGTGTGTCTGCAAAAGTGAAAAGTTACACAAAAGAGAATCAGGCGATAAGAGCAGGAAAAGGGCTTTTACTTGTGGATACAGATACGTGTGGGGAGAGGAGCGGGTGTCCTACTAACGGACGGTTATCTCTTCTGGCAACAATATGCCTCAAAGGGAACATGGGGTATCTGAAGAACATGTGTGTTAAACGATTCTCTCTATCGTTAGCCTAGCTGTCAGCGCGGAGGTCAAAATCCTGCACTCAGTACGAACGCTACAGCTGCTTGTGGCCCACTAACAGCAACAGGAGAGAAGCCGGTTGGGATAGACTTGTGGCATTGCCGACCAAAAATCCTCATTACAGAGAGAGAAACAACTCAATGGGTAAACTTTTATTTTCAATACGTTATATGCGGCTGCTGCTGCGTTCGATTGAGAGTGCCCCACCAGGGGGATCACTCACCTCTTTCATCAGCACCTGTCAAAGGACTGCGTTCTCTTAGATTGTTTTCCTCGATTCGTTCCACTTCTCTTCTTTCCGAAATCTCTGCTGTCAAGCCATGGTCTTTGAAGTACTGGAAGTAGATACACATAGACAATAACACTCCCTGTAGGATAAAGGCAGTGAAGTAGGAGATCCATGAGGACCAGTGCGATCCTTTAGTCAAGAACAACGTCAATGTGAAAAGACCACCTCCCGGTGTCTGGATGCACATCATCCCAATAGACAAAGTACCTGGGTGCTTCAACTTGTAAGTGGTGTGAATCTGCGGTACATACTTTGCCATGGTCAATAAAGTCGAGAATAAGCCATTAGCGTTCGCAATGTTTAGTAAAACAGAACGGCTATGACTCAAGTGTGCAACAAGTATCTGCACAACCGAAAGCACTCCATGGAGCACGACCAATTGACCCACTTTCACTATACGCGCGTACTCGTCTTTATCCTGCTTAAGCGAATGACGCGTCAATAATAACACGAAAACAAGAATCAAGATGGCGCAAATGCATTGGCACCCAATCTGGAGTAAATTGAGCTGTGAATTGATACAGTTGAAAAATGTCAACTGGCCGGCAAAACAACAGTCCCGTGCCCGAGAAGAGACAAGTAAAATATTTGTGAGTGTAAAGATAGACGAGCAAGAGCCAAGAAGCAAGAAGTTGGTTGATAACCCTTCAGACGTCCGTTTATTGTGGATACGGAGGTACTGGGGAATATAACTCCCAATTATACCAATTGTCATAACTATCAGAAATATGAAGTTACCTACCGAGGCACCTTCATACACTTGGCAGAAGTCCTCTGGCTGGCTGAAAGTATCCATTTTTGGGGTTGAATTGGACTGCGCTAACTGGTCGGAAGTGGATAGTGTGTAATATAATTGGTAAGTGTCTGTTTTTTGTTCGGTTGCGGAGGCGCGAAAGACTAATTGATAACGAAAGGGTCGTTCAGGAGGTATATGTAGCTCAATTCACGCTACTAGAGTATCGGATAAGCGAGACGGTGATAGCACAGCCACGATTTCAGGAAAAAGGACCTCTGACTTCACTATGGTCAAAGCAATTGGAGAGGTTTAGAAGATCTCTTATCCAGTCAGCTCTCTGAATGACGGCAAAAAAAATAGAGCACTTATCCACGTGACCGAGGTACTGTGCTCGTAACAATATTCGTTGCAGGTCTGTACGCTTTACACACAAGTCTCGTAATTCATGCCATTCTATAGAATTGTAAACCATGCTGCTCGTGATGCCCCCATTACATCTGCTTCTCTATCGACAATGGGACCTTTATCACCACCGGCTCGGCATGCTGAATTGATATAGTTATGCGTAGGTAATACAACCGACCCATAATGCAGCTTTGGAACGATGGTACCAAGCATAACTCCTCACTCTTTTCTCCTTTCAAGTTTTTGAGGTCAATTGCAATATTGTTTTGGCTGGTAAAGATTTCACCCTCTCCTTTTGCCCCAGAGCTCCCTAACGATGACCATTTCAATCCACTCAACTTGGAGTGCTCGATTTTAATTGTGCTGCACTTTGGCTGCAACTGCGCAAGACTTTTCACATCCATGATGAGCTGTTTTGGTATGTTCAAATTTTCCCAGCCATAAACCTTTGAGTATTCGGTGAGTGTTTCGAGATACTTTTGGAATGGCTGGACCACGTAGAAGTCAAAGTTATCAGCTACCAACAGCTGACTGTGGCTGTGTAGTACTGTCAGGCTTTCCAGTGGAGATGCCCTCAGTTTTCTATTTTGGAATATCAAATCGTGATATAGCTCAATTGGAAGCGGGTACTTTTTCGACCGGTACGTAAAGACAATTAAATCGACCGAGTACAGTTTCACTTCTGGAGGTTTGTTGTTTTTCCCGTTACTTTTATAGGTAAATGTTATGGGTATATTGATGCCACTGCTCGACGTAACCACTGTGCTCTTTGAGCCCATGCTGTTAATGGGTCCACGTGTACCACTTATTGCACTAAATCTCTGGTATCGCGATGGAGTTCGGTACGGGGCAATATATTCTTGCCGAGGAATCAGAATACTAACTTCCCCAATATACTTGGCCACGGTAGAGAGTGTCTTTTTATAGCAACCAACGGACATTTGGTACAGGGAAGATGTCAGTAAGTGCTTTTTGAGTCTCTCCTCAGAGCTCTTGCTAGAATATAACTGTGGTCTCTTTGCCGCTATGCTTGTCGAAGAAGCTGCAGAAGTACACGAAGCAGGAGTAGAGCTTCTCAAGATTGGTGACGGAATCCTACCTCCCTTTAATTCCTGCAACATGTCTATGACTCCCTCAACCCGCTTCACTAGATCTTCATAGACCAACTTGGACTCTCTGAGTACCTGCTTCCGATCGATATCCTTTCTGATACGTTCATAAGGTACGACTCTCACAAAAGAGCTAGCCTCGTTCACTACAATGAACTCATCAAGATTCTTGGATGTGTCCGCAAGCTTATAAGCCGTTGGATGGTCAGATGCCTTGCCCACAACTCTAGCTTCAATACTGTAGCTAATGGCAGTGTCAGGGAACGAAAGGTCCTTAAGTGAGCTTTTCATAATCAGATCGAGACCATCCCGGCCGATTCCACCAGTACCGAATAAATTGTGTGCACCGTCATGCAGAGGTGTTGCAGTCCCTGATGATACCACTGATGAGGAGCCACTTCTGCCTCCACTGCCACTACTGCTACCACCGATTCCACTCCCCCCGAGTCCACCTTTTCGAAGCTTTCTCACCTCAAGGAGAAATTGATCTCTTGGGAGTCCAATTGATGGGAGAGCTTCACAGTGGAGAGGTAAGTCATGGAGTTCACAAGCACAGTCAAGCAATTTCACTGGGATTTGGAAGCTGAAAAACTTCTTATAGGTCTCATATGGTTCAAAAATCCTTTCTTGGCGTAACCGGAGACAAGTGCCATCTAATGGATCAACATACACACTGTTTGTGCTCGAATCTATGTTGGCTGGAGTCCACGACGCATTATAGTCAAACTCATTGAGAAACTTGTAAAAGATTAAAGTAAACCTCGGGTCGTTGATGTCTCCCCCACCAGGCTTCCGGACGGATATTTTCCCTTCAAAGACAACAAAGAACATGCTAAACGGAATTGGCACGGGGGATTCATTTTTCAAGGTGATATACCCGTTGATCGTATCGCCCTGCTGAAACTCCACGAGTTTTGGATCAAGGAGTTCCGGTTTCTTACCCGCTCCTCCTGGTTTACGGGTCAACTGGATGGATATGGAAAGAGCAGATGGTACCAGAGAGTTTGTGTCCTTCAATCTTTTAAGTTTATGAGAATTTCCTTGGATTGAATTCTCCCAGCGCGTGGGAGATTGGTCTATTATTGGAGTTGCCCTCCTGGCACCTGCGTTGATACCACGGCTTCCGCCATCTTCAAAGGGAGGAGGACTCTCAGTGAAAGGATGTGAAGATTGAGATTGCACACCACCGTGAATTGGAACTGGCGCAAGTGTTGGAGCTGAACTTGGGGCCTGCATCGTTGGAATAGTACATCCGCTAAAATAACCCTCCGCTATCATGTTTGAAGCAGGTGGCAGCAACGAACGGGCAAACGTTTCCGGAGGGGTATCACCCTCCTCGTACTTTGGCGGTTCAAGGGCCAAGTCATCGCTAGAAAGCAGTATATTCTTTGAGAAAGTGGACTGGTAGAGCTGATATGAAGGTAAAATATTCCAAATCGGTACATCTTCGTGTTCCGGAGAGAATAGCAGTTGCTGAGATGACTCTATAGTAGGTGCAGTTGCTTGGATCATCGAGAACTTCAGGTGGTTTGGATACTGCTCTTGCTCAGCAAGAAAGCCCCCAGTTAACTAAGTGCTACTCTCTCGTGATTCTCAAAAGCTGAGCAACTTTGGGTGCAAGTATGGGTGGTGACAAATACAAAAAAAATTTAACACAACTTCACCGCAACAGAGAATAGGCCAACAAATGCAGGCACATTCTTTGTGTGGAGTATCTTTTTTTTACGCGCGAAAGGCTGATGACAGATGAAGAGGCATGCTGCTTCTCTATTTTAATTTTTTTTTTTTTTTTGATTTGGGTGTCTGTCTCGCCGCATCTAGAGATTCCACATAGTGAGCGCTCCACGGCAAGCCTTAGCAAGCAGTAAAATTTCGCAGCCACTATTCGAAAAAAACCTAAGAAAAAGCGAGCTACTCACAATTTTTCTTGTTTACGTTTTGGTTTATCTGCAGTCCATTTGTTTTGCAAACCTATAATCCATCCATCGTCTCTGTGCCAGTCTCTTGATCTCGTTACTCTAGAGAAATATTCAGGTATCCTGCTCCGTCTTTACTAGGATTGTACCTCGCCCACTTTCACATACGTACACATAGTCTATGGCGTCTACATTCTGGGCGCTAGATGCTGCTAAGAGACGCGGAAGAGACCCTGGTCCAGTGCCGGGCACGTCCAAGTGGATCGCCAACGAGATGTATACAGTCAACTCGAAGGTTGTCCAAACTGGCGAACAATTTGCGCACAGCATGAGCGACAATTATGACTTTATCAACGGCTTCATGAAGAGTGCATTAGAGGGGAATGTAATACGAGACTACTTGGAAGCACCGCAGGCTCAGCCTGAAGAATGGGGTGCCCCCCAGCCTGACAGTGAAGAAGCACGCCGTGATCCACTGTTGGAGCAACAAGCAAATCTAGCTCATCCCCTCACTGACAACGAGACTGTAGAAGAGTATGGGACTACAGTGATACGGAAACTGCGCAAGGAATCGTTGTTTTTAACTTCTACTCCGTCTGCTGGCAGAGCAGTGACTTCTGTACATGAGTTTGATGCCGAGACAACGGCAGCTGCACAACAACCTTCAATCATACCTACTAACACCGCTGGCGTTGCTTCCTCGTCTTCTTTTGCGCACCGAAATCCAAAGTCCCAAGTTTTGACTTTAAAGTCTCCTCCTGCTTTGCCACTTAGCGGTAGCCCACAACGCGAGTGGATTCGAACTTCCTTGCCCCGCAAAAGTAGCACTGAGTCTGCCGGATCACCCTCACATTTCACATTTATTCAGCCAGAAGCGAATATGGAGCCTCGCAAAACAGTCACGGCCCTTGTAAATACTGACGACTCATTTCAAGCAATCAGGACTGCGATTCGAAAGAGTATAGCAGATAAGTCACGGCCGTTATCTCCCAAGACACCTGCGGCTACAACATCAACAGCTGGCGCTATATCCGCTGCCTTTACCGATTACCAATCAAAAGCGTTATCGTCAGCAGAGACTGGTTCAAACCCATCTCAAGCGGTTAACAAGTCCACTGCAGTGCCGCCATCTCCATCAAAAAGAAAGTCCGGCTTTGTTTCCTTGCCAGCAAGAGAGCCTTTATCTACAATAGGGATTCGTGGAGACAGAGAACATCGTAAAAGCGAATCTCTTTTGAAAAGAAAATCGTTTACACTTCCTGATCCCCATCGCCCAAGACACACATTAGCTTCAAATACTATAGTTTCTGAAAAAGTCAAGACGATTGAAGAACCAACTATTAAAAAAAGTAACTCAGCAGTACAGATTGAAAAGACTAAGAAGGAGATCATCGCTAAAGGTGACATCAATGACCGAGAATCCCAGAGCTCTGTAGCTCCGACCGCTACTGCCGCTCATATGGATAATATCATACGCTCAAATGAGAATCTGAAAAAAGGACAACAAGATGATTTAAGTAAAGATCTTGCACGAATATCGGCGTACAAGGGTAATTATGGCTCACCTGTGCCTTTAACATCACCAAGGCGAGTTCCAGTTTCTGCTCGATTGGAGAACCAAGATCGAACGATAAAGCTGAGCATAGGCGCACATCCAAAGGATGGGATAGATGTAAACACCTCACCTACTCAACTGACTCCGAAAAAGAAACTTATCCAGGGCGATGCTGGCTCGATTATCCGTAGAGCTAGAAACCTTTTCCTCAGCGGGTCAACAACCGATAGTATCCGAAAGTCGGAAACACTGTTTCCTCTACCAGTAGAAAATAGAGGTAGTACGATCGAGGACATCGGCATCACAAACAAGAGTATCCGTACGGCATCTTTAACTGTCCCGTTATCTACCAATACAGGCTTGAATTCGTCAAGTTTTCATTCACCTACTCGTTCACTCAGAGGTGTCAAGCTCAGACCAGCGTCTCGTTCTAGATCACCAACACGATCAAGGTCACAGTCTCCAGATAAGCAAGAGAGAAAGCGAGTGGAAAGGTCTCCTGTCAAAAATCCAGTAGTGAAGCAAACAGATTTGATCAATAGGTTAATGGCTCCAACCAGCTCGAGTGCTGCAAAAACGAGTAAGCAGAAGAATGAGTTGAAAAGAATTGATCTACGGGTTGGAGTGAAAAATAAGTTGCTAACAGCCACGTTGAACCCCACGAAACCCCCAAAGTTCAGTCCGAACAAGAATCGATATGGAACTTTAAGAGAGCAAGTAACTAACAAACCTATTCAGTCACCAGTTAAGCGGATCGATAAGATTGAGCAAGTAGAAGCTACTGAAACTATGAAGCTGACGGCAAGGCTTGAACGTGAGTACGACCGTGACCGTGAACGTGAAATACGTGAACGCGATCGTGAGCGCAACAGGATACTGAAGGCCAGAAGCAATAAGCTGACCATTGGCTCTAATCATAGACTTGATATGAATATCCCACCACTTAAGCCCGGTGTACCAACTAGAGCTGATTTAACCATGGAACAACAGCATCTGTATTCAAATCAGGTAGTGCAGCCTAATCAGCGCCACTATGACGACATTGATAACGAACACGGGAAGCGTAGGCGAACAGATAAGGTTATGCCAGCAACAACTCCGGCACGCAAATCTACTACTAGTCAGCACCATAACACATCCGCTGCAGCCACATCTACACGTGGCTCTAGGATGAAAACTTCAGAGTTTGTAAACCCATACAAAACTCCAGGTAAGAGTAATAAGTCACTGATGGCTCCTACCGAGTTACCTGACATTCTTACTGATGACGAAGATGACAAGGAGAAGAGAATATTTGAGTCTTGGGCAGAAACTCCTCAATTAAAAAGAGTATTGTTACAGCAGGAAACCCTTAATCCGGATGTAATCTTTGGAGAAATTCCTCCTTTAGATATCGATGATATTTTCGAATCTCAAGCGTCCAGACAAAGAGGCAGAGCCTCTTTGTCGAACTGGTCGCCCGATACAAAATGACTCACTGCATAAGAAGGTTAACTTCTCTATAGATAGAGATTCTGTTAAGCCTTCACGATAGGCCCTTATGGCTACAACTACTGCATTTTTACTTTCGGTTACATGTTTATAAATATACATACACTGAACTTTACATTCTTTCAACTTGTTTTGTCTATGCAATTCTCTTAGCCAACGCCGCAGCTTTGTTCCAATTTAAGAGCCACTCTGCGGACTCTGATTTGGGTAACACGTACATCCTCAAGCTGTTATCGAAGAGAGGCACACTTGGTTTTTCAGCCATCAACACTTCATTAATAGCTACTTTCTTGCCAACCTTCACCAATCCTCCTGACTCTGTTTCCAAGTAACACTCCAATTTCTTAGGAATGAAATCTTTATGCTTGGGATCTTGATACCATTCCTTTGGTCTATTGAGTACCGTCTCCAAGATTTCCAATGGCGTGCTTAGTTCACTGATTTCTGCTACGAAATCGAAATTGTCCAAGGTAGGATATATGATCATGGCTGGGAATATCAATTGGGATTCATGGTCAAGCTCGTCTTCTAGTCTTATCTTGGCGTCTTCTAAGAGTTCAGCTGGCCTGGACAGCTTTATAATCCTTATATGTCTCAACTTGATTGAGTTTGCTAATATTGATTTCTTCAACTCCTTCTCCTTCTGTTCCGCTTCTCTCTTGGCTTTCGCCTCGGCTATTACCCTCACTCTTGTCTCCGCTTGAGTCAAAGTTGTCTTTATGGGTCCATTTTGTGGGTCTATACTCAATCCATATTTGAGTATTTCAATGGCCTCTTCAAATCTTTCTACCGCAAAGAAGGCTCTTCCGGAACGGTAGCAAGCTTTGACATTCTTAGTGTCAATTCCAAGAACTTTTTTGCAGTCTTCAATACACAGTCTATAATTTTTCAATTCCAACTGACACGCAGCACGGTTCAAATACAATGCTGTTGTGAGTGCTGTGATGGTTTCTGTTTCTGTTCCAAGCTCCACTTCTAAGCCTTGGGTGTAATATTTAATAGCAGTCTTATACTGTTTAGCCTTGAAGCTATCATTTCCTTGATTCTTGAAATTAGTTGCGACTTCCTCAGGTTCACCTTCGTAAACCAAGCTTTTCAAGGCTTCTACGCCAAGATTCTCTCCACCTTCACCATCGGTCTCATCTAATTCGGTCATGAAAAAGGGTAATCTGTTGAGCTCTGTCATTACCTCATCGGCAGTCTTATTATTGATCTCCGATAACTGTGGAGGTAAGGCAGGCTCACCTGCCTTCGGTGTGTATCTAAGTTTGTCCCATTCTGAGAAATGGTTTATTATTTCGTCCTCAGCGTTGGAAGGTGGCTGTGTGGTCATAGCTGGGAGTGCTACCGTTGGTGGAAATGGCTGATTCACACTCATTTTTTTTCTCTTCTATGTATGTGTTTTCCACCACTCTGACATGGCGATGATCTTAGCGCGCGCGGCAGCCAAATCGATGTGCGCGCGTTGGCTGCAAATAGCGCCTGCGATGGTCACCTTCTGCTATAGTCAAAATTCGTGTGCTATCCTTCACCATAAATGGCTCTTTTATTGAAATTCTATAACGTAGTTCTATTATGACCGGCTCACTCATCAGTGTGCCTTTGTAAGGTTAGTGGGATTTTGATTGCTAGCTTGGATCCAGTAGGATAGCTTAAGTGTACTTTCATGTAGTATAATCTAGCAAGGTAGCAATGCTGGAACTCAGGGACTAGACAAAACTGCTTTTCCTTTCTCGATAAAACATCACCGACATCGACGTGTATGTTAATTTTCTTTGTATATTTAACCTCACCGCTTTTAGAGGTACATTCCCATGGAATGGGTAGAAGGGATGTACTGGCTATAGTTGTCTTTTTGGAACTTCTTCGGTCGTCTCTAGCTGTAACTATGGCAGGACCGTCGAAGTATAAATGATCGTACTTGCACTTCAAATTGGCTAAGCTCTTTATATCATTTAGAAATTCGTACTCCAATCCTAAGTTCGATATTCCATACCTTCTGATTAAGGTATTCAATTTCGTGGCATATTTTTGAAATCTCTGTATGGTTACAGTTTCAAAACTGTCATACTTGAGATTTGAGGAGTCATTTTGGAAAAGATGCTCATGTGATAAGACTACTGGAATTGGGAGGCCAAACTTGGATTTCACAGTACAGGCTACAATTTCAACTTGAATGTGTTGGAAGAGCGGTGGTTGTGTATACGCCTCATTATCGGAAAACATGAAGTTTATCTCCAAGGGTATTTCAATTTTGGTAGAAGTGTCGTGGTCGTACGTTGACGTAGAAAAGTAGTCCACTTTGTATTCCTTTATAGGTGTACTTAAGGCTACCACTCCTATCTCTTTTGCAGGTCCTAAAATGGATTTCTTTTCATACTTTTTGATCACTTCATAGGTATTTTTGTTTGTAGTTTCCACTTTCGGATATAGTTGCAACAATTTTGTTGAATCAATATTACGTTCAAGAGGCAATTGTTTAGCCTGTGTTGAAGACACAACAGGACTTGTTACTGGTATCAAAGGAGTCGAGGGCAGTTGTGGCCGCTCAGAAGTGAAGTCGCACACTTGAATCTTGTCCCATTGGCGGAGCTTTTCCTCAATATTCCAAATCATATTTTTGTAGACAAGGCTGCTTTCTCTCTTGATCATTTCCTGATTGAGTCTGAAGAGCTTGTTAGTGTAAGGAATTACACGTAGAAATGAACTCTGCTCACCTGATATTACGTATACATCGGCATTCTTGGACAAGGTAAGAATATTACTGTTGAGATCTGAAGCTTTGTTAATGACTCTAGCACTGATATAGTAAGCAATAGAAGACTCGTCGAAGCAAAAATCATTCACCAAGGATGAAAACTTTCCAGTGGACGTGCCACCAGATTTAGGGGGTGATTTCAAAGACATACATTCATAGGCTTTGCATCCTCGCTCGTACTTAGAAACGCCGAACGTTGGAGGTAATTGTAAGTGTTTCACTAGCCTATGTGGTACACATTGGGTATCGAGTAGTTTTTGCGGTAATCTGAAAGCAAAAAACTTCTTGTAAGTGACACCTGGTAAAAAGATCTTGCGTGGATCTAGGTATGTATAAGTATTATCTGATTCATCGAGTTGGTTATAGCAGGGACTATGAGGGTCTATGTTATCGGTTGCAAGCCTATCTAGAAAACCGTCGTTCCACAGCGCATTGAATTCAAACATATTCAAAAATTTACAGATCTCAGCTTTTGCTGCTAAACCGTCTCTGTCCGACGATGACGTACCAAGCGATATTTCTCCCTCTAATACCACGGCAAACATGTCAAAAGGCACCGCCTCGTTAGTGATATTTGTCACTGTAACATGCCCATAGATGTAATCACCCTGGTGGTACTCAATTGACAACGGGTCACTGATAATCTTCAGCTTTTCGCCTACTTTCCCTAGATCTTTTGTAAAATATATCTTGATCTCTAGACTGTTCTGTGCGCCAGCGCTTTTGTACACCCGCTGAAGTTGGTATGAATTTGCGAGCATAGAGTCCTCCCAGCGAGTGTATGTATCTGTTGCACCTTCGTCCGATACTGTTACTGATGGCCCCTGATTGTCATTCGAGAGTAATCTGCTGCCATTGATTTCATCAACACTGGAGCTTGAGGAAGTTCTTTCGTAATTGGGGGGCTGGACTCTGTCGTTCTCTGCACTAGGCCATAGGTTTCGAGATATGTGAGACTGATACATTTGGTATGACGGGAGAATATTGACTAGCAAATCCTCGTCTACATTTGGAGAGTGATGTCGCCCTGACATCAGGAAGAAGATGACGGGGTATGTCAATTTTCTCTACTGTGGAAGATTCAGTGGGTTCAAGTATAAATGAGCTTCCTCTGGTACTACTATCCCCACACTTTTGATTGCGCGCAGGAGGAAGGTAACAGCGATGGCTGCAAAAGAAAAATAAAATGGTGAAAGAACAATTAAATCAACCTTTGTATCACGTATTGCAGTGTATCTTCTCTATTTAAAATGGCTCTCTAAGTTTTCTACTACCACAGGGACATTTACTGTTAGTATTTGGTTCGACGAAGTCTTCAAGCCAATACGCAAGTAGTACATCCTGGCCATTAGGCAACTCTGAAAATCAGGCAACAAACAAAACTCCCCCTTGTGGCCGCCGGCTTTCCATTGAGCTTTCAGAATATCCACTGATAATGAAAACGTTTTCTTATGCAGTGTATATCCGTGTAAGATATTCTCCTTATCTTCAGTCCAGGGAACACTTGCAAGCGTCAGATGAAGTCCAGACTCCCCTTCTTTACTTATGAGAACGTCATCAATGTTGAGGTTAATGTACTTTGTATTCAAAAATGCCATGCTTTTGAGATCATTGAAAAGACTATTTTCCACAAAGAACGTTTCAGACCCAATCTTTTTAATTAAATCTGTCATTTCTCGTAAATAGAGCTGGAACTTTCGCACCACTATAGCATCAAAGTTGTCATTCCCCAGACGCTTTGACCCTTCCACTTCTTGATCATTGAAAAGCATTTCATGGCTTATTTCCACAGGGATCGTATGCTTTTGTGACTTCACTGTGAATACAATGAGGTCAACGCTGATGTCTTTGACGTCTGGTGGAGTTGTCACTTTTCCATATTCGTTAAGAAAGCGCAACTCCATTGGAACTTTGAAAAATGTATTTTTGCCACCATTTGATTCCCCGGGGTGTCTGAATTTGAGAGGCTTCAGATAAGAAACCTGGTATGTAGCTTTAGGGGTGCTCAATGATAATATACCTAAAGACTTGGAAGACCCAGTTAGCGACTTCTTTTTGTAAGTGAGAAAACTTTGGTACTGTTCATCATTGACAGACTTTCGAGGAACTTTTAGTTTCATCACCTCTGGCTTCGAAGTGAGACCTGCTGATGCATCGTATAGCTGTCTGATTTTCACAAACGAAGACGAATTATCGACCGAGTTCATGGGCGTCAAGTCGGAAAAGCCACTTTGGGATGCCCCGCCACTACCCTCTCCACCAGGTATAGTTCCATGGCTCATAACAGGCTGCAAATCTAGCAATTCTCTCCCCAAGTTGATTTTATCTCTGACACAATCTGCAAATGCCTTGTAGAAAAGGTTTGTTTCCTGTTGGTTGGCAAGTAGCTGCACCAGTCTCTCTGGGTTCAGTAAGGGAATCACACGTATTGGTAAGGATGCTTCCTTTGCCACAATATATTCGTTCCCCGTCGTCGTCTTGTGAGCGTAGTCAGTTGCCTTACCAACGATTCTAGCATCCACGCTGTATGAGATTGATGTGTCAACAAATGCAAAATCTTTAATATCCGATGAGTCGTTGGCAAATGCGGAAACGCTGTTAGTCTCATTCTGATGATGGTGTATATGAAGTGAATTGTTGCTCCCCGTGTCTCTCTTGTTATGGTTGTGTCCAAAAACTCCCGTGGAAGCTTCAGCCCCCCTTTGAATGTTCTTGGCTGTTCTTGGAATGCCAGTGCTGGGAGGCAATTCTTGATGGCGTGGGAGATCATGCAATTCACATGCGTCGTCCAAGAGTTTGTCTGGTATTCTAAAGGTGAAAAAACGCTTGTACTTGACGTGTGGCTGGAAAATTCGCTTCACATCTATCGAGAGAACAGTATTGTCGTACGAATCAGTTTCTCCCTCGCACCAATCGTGTGGGTCGCCGTTGTCGGAAGCCACTCTGTCTATGTTTGCATAAGACCAGGACGCGAACAAATCAATCATATTGAGGAATTTGTACACCGTATGGGGTTTTTTTGTATTGAGCACCCCATTGTTGTTGTCGAGTACTACAGTTGATCCTTCAAACACAACGTAGACCATATCAAATGCTATTGGGGTATCTGACGTATTCTCAATATTGACATACCCATGGATATAATTGCCCTGTTTGAACTCTCGTGTCAGTGGGTCAACGAATACTGGCGCTACGCCCTTCTGTCCTATCTTTTCTGTCACATGAATGCTAAGTTTCAAGTAATTAGACACCTTGTTGTCGGTATTCGTAAGGTTTTTTAACTTGTGAGCGTTGGCCAAGATGGTATTCTCCCATAAGTTTTCCGATGCTTCATCGAAAGTCTGTATAGCTGACATTTGAGGACGAATTGGTTGATGATACGACTCTGTAGGTGAAAGTAAAAGCTCATTTGGTGGACTCTGAAGTGGGCTGCTTACTAACGATTGTGCAGTGGATGTGGTTGGCGTCAATTCGTAAATTGGTGGCTCTCCGCTAAAATTTTCTTGTGATGGAGTGAGATTTCGTGATACTGTGGATTTATACATTTGGTAGGAGGGCAAAATGTTGAGAATCTCGTCCTCAGGGTCATCAAGGCTGTTGGCAGTCTTATCATCATTGTTTTCTTGTGTGGCAGTACTAGAGTTGTAAGATGGGGCTGCAGATGGAGCTCTGTGTTGTCGCGATGTTGGCGCCTTCGCCAGCGATGCAGTGGATGCTAAGAATGACAGTGCTTGACTAGGGATTAGAGATTTGAATTGTATAGGTGTAGTGGAGCTAAGCAGAGTTGGAGTACCTGATCTTGACGGAGGGGTGATAGAACTTGACCCACTCCTACTAGGGCTCAAGTTGAGATCCTCCGCACTGTGGTTGTGAACCTTCTTTTTGGTCCTAAAAAGGGTCATTACGCACAGATGCAAGGTGGGGTATGAAGTGGGGGAACTGGCGATGAGCAATTATCTTGGAGGGGGTAACTGACAGAAAGACGAGTGTCAACCGTAAAGCCAATAAAAAAAAAACTTGAAAGGCATTGCACCCTCTTCTCATGCTGCCTCAACCCCGCTGTGAGTTGCTGAACGCGGAGTGGAAATTCGTGCAGCGTCAAAAGTGCCGCAGATCCATGCAAAAGAATTCCTTAGCGTCTGCAAGAGACTCAAAAAGGCTGCAAACTTGTAAAAATGCAGAGGACGAAACTGAAGTCAATATTTCAAGAGCTGTACAAGAAGTGGCACGTCTTTTGACTGGGCATGGTATCAAACACTCTCTAAAGAGACAGCATGGATAAGGAAGCTTCGCAATCCTCCATTTTTGTAGATCTCGCGGCCATTCTCCCGATCATAATGACCATATCAAAGACTTCCCCCCACGACATATCCCCCCCTACGGCATATGACCTCCCAAATGGCAACTTTTGGCGGTGTAAAGACATATATTTGCAAACAGATGTCGTCTTTTGCAGATTTCCGCTTCTTAGTCTGTCACAGACCATCGCATGTTTATGCAGGATTGTGTCAATTGATCAACGTCGTGTGCAGTAATTTCATCGTCAGCCACAGCCCAAGATAAGCTTATCAACTCTTTGAAGCCACCGTACTTTGATTCGCTTTGGGTACAACAGCGCCCTTCAAATAGTACTTGGAAGCAATTAAACAAACCTTTGTCGGGTAGGTGCTGCTCCCCTTCCTCCATCCCCATTAACTCTATCGTGAGTGTTGCTGCTTAGGTCAGTAGTTTTCTACTGATTACCAAATACACAAATGCTAGAGAAACCTGAGTCTGTTTTCACAGATGATGGCGACTTGCACGTTTCGGGTAAACCAGCTATCCGCACTCATCGTCGTCGCTATCACCAGCTGATCCTTGTGATTTCAGCTCTCTCGATTGTGTTGTGGGTCCTCCACACACTCAACGGCTCTACCCGTCATGACGGTCCTCACCTAAACAGCTATCCAGACTCTTGGATCGTGTCGCTGTATGCGTCAATAGCAAGAGATCCGCTTGGTGAGCCACTAGGGTACCCAACCTTAAACCCAAATACCTCGCATTTACATCTTGGTAGCCATGCAATGATTGCATCGGACGTACCTATATGCTCCCAGATGGGTGTCGGTATTCTCCGCAAAGGTGGAAGCGCAGCAGATGCAGCAGTTACCGTTGCCCTTTGTATTGGAAGTGTGAATCTGCATTCTTCGGGAATCGGTGGAGGCTCTTTCATCACGTCTTCATATGAAGGTGAAGTTCTCTCGTTTGATGCAAGAGAAATGGCTCCGGGCGCATCTTTCAAGGATATGTACGAAGGAAGAGAAATCTTATCCAAGCTAGGCGGTTTAGCAGTAGCTGTTCCAGGGGAATTGAAAGGTTTGCACGAACTTTTTGTAAGACATGGATCTGGCAACTTGACGTGGTACGAGCTCTTTGAACCCGTCATTGAACTAAACAGGAATGGTTTTCCTGTGAGCAAAGTTTTGTCAAACGCATTGACCTCAAGTGCAAAGCTTTTCCCAGAACTTGAAAAAACAGGCTTATTGGATTCATGGGATTTCCTTTTCAAGGACAAGAAGACCTTGAAGTTTGTGGAAGAAGGGGACATCATCAAGAGAGAAAATTTGGCACAAACCTTGGAGTTTATTGGACGCAGTGGATCTTCTGACGTTTTTTACGACCCAGAGGGTCCCATTGTTGAGTCAATGCTCGAAGAAGTTCATAGACAAGGTGGATGGATCACAAAGAAAGATTTTGATGATTACCAAATCCGTGTGGAACCAGCTCTCAAATTTGAATTCAAAACTAGCTCCGCTAGTGGAAAAGGTTCTGAAAGGGAACAGCCTTCATCCTACACTGTATTCACAAGCTCCGGAGCTTCGTCTGGATTAGGGTTGATTGCTGGATTAAACTTTTTCTTTAATCTTCAGAACAAGTGTCCCTCGAAAGATCAAGTGGTGCAAACACACAGGGTTATCGAAACAATGAAATGGATGGCCTCAGCAAGATCCAACTTTGGTGACTTCCACGTTTATGATGGTATCGACAATGTGACGTTCCGTGAACATCTCATTTCCAAATTCTCTTCTCTTGACTGGTCCCTGCACATCATAGAAAACAAACATTCAGATGAAAGAACATTCCCCTGGCAACACTATGAACCTAAGTACGAGTTGACAGAGCCACACGGCACGTCACATTTTTCCATCGTTGATGAGCAGGGAAACGCAGTGGGAATGACCACTACTGTTAATTTGTTGTTTGGCTCATTAGTGTACGACAACCGAACTGGCATTATATTGAACAACGAAATGGATGACTTTTCCGTACCTAACGTACCCAATGCGTTCAACTTGACTCCTTCGATTTACAATTTTATCGAGCCAAAAAAACGGCCACTCTCGTCGACCTCTCCAACAATTGTCATGTCAGAGAGGATTCAGGACGATGGCACAAGTAAGCTCGTGCCCTCATTGGTGATTGGAGCTGCCGGGGGCTCGCGGATCACCACTGCCATCTTACAGGCAATAATTAATATCTACTTTGAGGACATAGATCTCTTGCAGGCAATCTCGTACCCGCGTCTCCATCACCAACTCATCCCTGAATTTGCCATGTGCGAAAACTACGAAGTATTTGAGGACCGATATGAGAACATTGAAATAATAGAGGCTTTAAGAAAACTTGGCCACGAACTTTACCAGACCGGACCAATGACCGTAATGAATGGTATTGCAAGAAAAGACACGAGAGAACTGGAAATTGAGTATCAATGGGAAGGAGTTTCGGACTACTGGAGAAAATTAGGAGAAGCTAGTGGTTATTAGTCCAGGAGCTTCTTGTGACTAGAAAGTGCAACCGCTGGGTTATTCGTTCTACGTATGTCGCTGATAGACTATATAGACTATTTCAATAGAGTATAACGTTACAAGCTTAAATTTTAGCTACACACCGCGCTTGACACATTTTGAACTACTGCGACAATCCGCGGCTACAAACATTTATCGCCGGATAACTGGGGCTTAGTCGGAGCTGACTCCGACACCCACGGAGCAAACAGATGGTTCTGAAGTAAAGTTCGGCTAGGGAAATTACGGAGAATGGTTGGATAAGCACAGCCCAAGGTTCAACCAATCAGAAGATATGAAGCCATGTACCACGCCACATATGCAGTCCAAAATATCTCGGAATCATGGAGCTGCTGCACGTCACATAACAAAGTTGACAATTGCGTAAGGTATGATTGTGTGTGCTCGGAGTTTGATGCAAATGCTGACCACACAGATTGTCGGAAGACGAAATAAAAGAAAAAAAAAAAAAAATATTTTCCCCGGATTTTGATTACAACAAAGATAGGCGGTCCAGCGCAACTTGTGCGTCCGTGTGTGTATCGTAGCTGTACGAGAAGCGGAAAAGACCCGCTACCAGGAAGAGAGTGATTGGGAAGGGGAAGCACTGACTAGGACAAATTAACTAGACGTTCATACCGACTTCGACGTTACAAGCGTATGGATAGTTTGCCGTTGGTAGGCTAAGCCCGTGTGGTCAATCTGCGCGCAAAATTAATGCGCACGCCGTTTCGAGCGCTTTCCGTTACTATTACGAGTCGATGGATTTTTTTCTCACGTATTTCTACTACCGATCTCAAAGGGGTAAAAGGATGTAACTAAAAAATTGCCGGTGCCACCTTTTCATCCTCCTAAATCCCTAGAAAATTCTCCAGAATAACCTGTAGATAATTGTAGGCAACATCTGAGTACCCTATGGATCCACACTATAGACATCGAAGTGGCTGGAGTCACCTAAAGATCACTCCGAAGCCTCCGCGCCGGTACTTTTGTGGGGGTGGGGCTCCGAGATTTTGTGGGGTCATATTTTTTTTAGGTTTTCTATCTCTTATTTTTTATTTCACACTTCTCGCCATTTTCGTTGCATAGATTGGCAGGTAATTTTCTATATAAACCATCCTTATCCCCCAGAAACTCATTGAGATCAGATAAGAAGGATAAATCGAACTCAATACCACTACAAAAAACAAGTCTATTTTATTTCGCTGTCACGTACACACCTACAAGTACTCTCAACCTTCCCCTTCTCTGCTGGCCAGATCTGTTCACACCATGACCACCTTTGCCTATCAACACACTTTAAAAAAATTACCTATACCACCACTCGACCAAACTCTCCATAACTACTTGCAGGTACTCAAACCACTTCAAACGGAAAAAGAGTATGAGAGAACAGTTGAATCTGTCCAGCAGTTCCTCAAAACAGGACAGGGCCAATACTTGGATCTGGAGCTTCGCAAGTACGCAGAGACTAGAAACTCATTCATTGAACAATTTTGGTACGATTCTTACTTGAATTACGATTCGCCTGTCGTTTTAAATTTAAACCCATTCTTTCTTTTGGAAGACGACCCATTCAACAATGAGTCTATGACGCTCAATCCACAGGTTAAACGCGCGGCGTCTTTAACCTTGTCGTCATTGAAGTTCATCCGGGCATTGAGGAACGAAACGTTACCTGTTGACAAACTCCGTAATGGGCAGCCCTTATGTATGTACCAGTACTCTAAGCTCTTTGGTGCTTCCAGAATCCCCACAGATGACGGATGCATTATGCAAACCGATCCGCAATCAAACCACATTGTCGTGATGAGTAAGTCCCAATTTTACTGGTTTGACGTTTTGGACCACGACAACAACATCATTCTTCTGGAAAAGGAATTGGTGGTGAACTTCACCCTGATTGTCAATGACTCCCTTCGGTCTCCGCCCGACGAGATTGCTAAATCAAGTTTTGGGGTATTGACAACAGAAAACAGACGTATTTGGGCAAAAATTAGAAACTCGAAAGCAATTGTGTCTAACCAGACTAATAAAGAGATTCTTTCGATTGTTGATTCATCTCTTTTCATTTTATGCTTGGATGACTTGGCTCTTGTTGACTTGGCAGAATTATCACAAAACATGCTTTGTGGGTTATCAATTTTGAACAACGGTGTACAAGTTGGAACGTGTACAAACCGGTGGTATGACAAGTTGCAGATTATTGTCACCAAGAATGGAAAAGCAGGTATCAACTTCGAACACACCGGTGTAGATGGCCATACTGTGTTGCGATTCGTAAGTGATATCTACACAGATTCTATTTTATCATTTGCCCAGTTGATCAACGGCAATGCACCATCCCTATGGAAAGAAGACAAAGAAGGTTCCAGATCCAATTCTACCTCTTCAAATAGTGATATTGTTACAATTCCTAGAAAATTGGAATGGGAATTGACTCCAGATTTGTCTTTGGCACTCCGTTTTGGAGAGACTAGACTTTCAGACTTGATCAACCAGAATGAGTTCAAGTATTTGGAATTTAAGAAGTACGGCTCTTCTACAATCAAGAAAATGAAATACAGTCCTGATGCATTTGTTCAATTGGCTTTCCAAGCTACCTACTACGCTTTGTATGGTAAAGTTGAGTGCACGTACGAACCTGCAATGACAAAGCAGTTTTTCCATGGAAGAACTGAGGCTATTAGAACTGTATCGCAAGAATCTAACCTATTTGTCAGAAAGTTTTTTGATCTGAATGTCTCGAACGTTGACAAGTTAAAGTATTTACTGGATGCGTGCACCAAACATTCAGAACAGACAAAAAGAGCTCTGAGTGGTAATGGCGTTGACAGACATTTGTACGGTTTGTTCAGCATTTGGAAGAGGTATGTCGCAGAACTCGAAGAAGAGCAAAGTCACGAAATCGAATTTGATCATGAGGACCATGTACATGATGGTAGAACCGAACGCACATCTTCCACTTCTACCACGGACACAATATTGGCTACAGACGAAAGATTCAGAGAGTTACCTTCAATATTCGCTGATCCAGGCTGGGACAGATTAAACAATACTATCTTATCAACATCGAACTGCGGTAATCCTTCCTTACGGTTGTTTGGTTTTGGTCCAGTCTCCGCAAATGGTTTTGGTATTGGTTATATCATTAAGGATGATCTGATTTCCATATGTGCTTCTTCCAAGCACAGGCAGACGGAAAGATTCTTGGTCACATTAGAATCTTACCTCAACGAATTAGAAAGAATCTATTTGGAAGTTAACTATTCTCCACCTTCTCAAGTGGAAACCCACAAAACGACATCTGATAACACATGGGAGTCAAAAACTATTTCGCCCAGACCAAAAAGCACCCTGCTGCAACTTTCAACTTTATTGGGTGGTTACGGATATTTTGACATGGGTGATGATGACATCAAATCCAGGGGAACCAGCCCTGAGCCGCCTTACTTGAATAGAGCTAATAGTGGCTTCTCCCTCAGGGACGTTGCAAAGAAACTTCGACTTAGCGAGTACTAGGGGACTTTCTTTCTTTGCGAAAGTGTCAAAATTTTATTATTTATTCTTCATTATTTATTCATCATACACTATATACTCATTAAAATTGTACTGTTGGCCATTGAAATTTTTAAGTATTTTACAACTATGTATATATCATATACCAAACCCGCCTTGATTAAAAGCTTGTCTCAAGCCAACCTTATTTGGCTGTTTGTTTTTATCGTAACGGTTTGCCTGAGGCATTCCTCTTAACGCTACGTCGCTCGAAGTGGACTTCGGTTTCTCTTTTCTTTCTGGCGATGCAGACTTTGGTGGATGTGGCGGTGGGTAACCCATAGGAGGATACCCCATCGGATACGGGTATTGCCCTCCATAATACGGTTGGGGATAGTAGTATCCATTTGGTGGAGGCGGGTACATGTATGGTTGCGGTGGGTAATGTGGCGGGTAGCCTGGATATCCAGGCATATTTGGGCTCTGCTGGGGAGTCGGGTATCCTGCTGCTTGTGCCGCTGTTGCTCCATGCCCAGGATTAGGAATAGGGTGACCAGGTGGAACTGGCATGGGAGCCACGGCACCTGGTGCATTGGAAGCTGCTCTTCCTGGGGCCGCAACTACACCTGCTGAACCATTCGGAGCAGGTGGTTGTCTAGGTTGAGGAGATTTTGATTTGTTGCTAGAAACTGGAGACTGGCCGGGCTGAGGACTGGCCTGTGGGACTACTTGCGGAACTACACCTGGTGGTACATGTCCACCCACGGAGTAGCTATTTGGATAACCGACAGGTTGTTGCGGGTATCCATATGCATTAGATGGCGGTGGCTGTGGATGTCTGTGGCCTGGTTGACCGTACACAGGTTGCGCTGAATGAGGTGGAAATTGTCCGGGATACGCGGGTTGTGGTGAACGTGCATGATGTGCATGCATTCCATTGCCTTGCGGTTGGTAGTTTGGATTTGGAGATGAGTTTGTCGAATGCCCATGCACAGGAGCATTGCCATCAATCTGAATACTTGTGGTAGCTCCTGATCTTTCCTGTGGAGGAGGGGGTAGGTGAGCCTTTCCCGTAGGCAGGAATACTTGTTGCTGGTGTTGGACTGGTGACTTCAGTATAGGAGGCGGTGGGATAGGGTTATTGGATGCGCTGACTTGAATAGGTGGTGACTCATTAGATGCCGTAGGAGACGCATGTGCCATTCCTTCAACTGCAGCTGCTGCTGCTGCAGCTGCTGCTGCTTCCGCCTTTTCCTTTTCCCTTCTAGCTCGCCTCTCTCTCCTCTCTTCTCGTTCCCTTCTTCTTGTCTCTCTGTCTTTTGCGTTTGGCGAAGACGATCTGGTGGAAGACTCATGATCGGGGAACGATGGAGGTCTCGGTTCTCCACCTTCAGCAAGTCTTTCAGCCTCTTGTCTCTTTTTCTGTTCCCTTCTCTTCCTTCGTCTTTCCTTTTTTGCGGCCAATTCTTCTGGAGACAAATCTTCGCTTTTCTCAGCCAGTTTTTCAGGGTTTCGTGGTACGTAATGCTCTGGTGCCGTCAATATGTTTTCGGCCTTTTCCTCGGATTGCGGAAGAGGGATATTGAAGTCTTCCTTTTGGTGGTCTTCAGGTGCGAAATACCCATCTGGAGGGTAAAGATTGCCATGAGGATTCTCGGGCGAGTAATATTGGGTGTGGGTGCTCTCTCTGTTAGGAGATTGCTCGCGCGCTGACAAGTATGGCGACGCTGTCCCTGAATTTGGGTTAGGTGAGCTCATTTGTATAGGTGGTATAATTGTTGGCGGAGGTGGGCGACTCAATTTTGAAGCAGACAGAACTAAAGTGGGGCTAGCAGTTGCTGTATGCTGTTGTTGATATACCTGTTGTGCTGTCGCCTCCGGTTGCGCTACTTGTGCCTGAGCTGCCTCTTGTTGTGCTTTCCTGGCTGCTTCTTGTGCTTTTTGCGCATGTAGGGCTGCCTGTTGTGCCTGCATCTCGTAGTAAGCCAGAATGTTCATCTTGTTTTGGAAGTCATAGCTAAGCCTACTAAATGGAACGTCGATCTTGTAGTCGTCTGGCGTGAAATTGAGCGGAGGCAACATACCTGAATTTTCTTGTTCATTATCCTTTTCAATAGGTGGGGGGGCGACAGTTTTGTTGTCGACGCTTGTTTGGTTCTTATAGTGCGATGTACGAGCAGTGCTGTTACTGCCGAAGCCATCGCTGCTCTCGTGAGAAAATGATGATTCTTCGGAAATCATACTGCTTGTTGCAGCTTTCGGTGGTACTTTGGGCAAGTAGTCATCTAACGTCTTAAAATTTTTATAGTATTCTTTAGGTGTGATAAGTTCTTCAGTGACAATTAGCCATTTTTCTAAGCCTTTTAAGCCGGCCTCAACGACCAAGGATCGACCAAAAAGCTTCTTGTTCTGGGCGCACTGGTCTGACGATAGCGAAGAGAGCCACGTCCAAATATAGTAGTCTTGTAATGTTACATCTATAATGTTAACTTGTGAGATAAGTGGTATCTCATCTGCATCCACATCTTCATCGTATATCCTCTTGTGGTCTTCACTGTCCTGTGATCTCACCCATCCTGGGTAAACCCCAAAATCACTTTGTATTGGATCTGCGGTGATTCTGTTCAAGATTCGCCTTGACTCTTCAGTTAAGGTTGCTATAATCTCACTGGTGCTCTGCTTTCTATGAAATATATTCTTGAGTATGGTGTAGTTTTCTACTGAAACAAATGCATCTTTCTTCTCGAAGGTGATCGTGTTCCGGACTTTGCTGAGTAATTCATAAGCTGTTTTGGAGGGTTTTGTGGATCTGACAAGAACGCAGGGGATAGTTATTAGTGATTTAATGGAATCAGAGTTGTCGAGGGGAGGATATGAATTTGTGATGAGTAACGACTGAAGCGTTTTGGGGAGCTTGAGGGTTTCTTGTTCGTTATCTGGTAACATGGCTCGCAAAAAAGATAAGAGCAAATGGAAAAGCGCGCTACTAGTATGCTTCCATGCTTCCAATCCCTCGATGAAATTGTTATCTGTAGTGATTGTTGCATCGAAAAATGGCGACAGCAGGTGGTTTTTGTGTTGCTGAGATCGTAAGAGGGAGTTAAACGCCCAAATGCTTGCCATTTTCAGTATTTTTCTCCCGCTGAGATAGTTATATTGGGAATTCGATGCTACGCTTATAAGTAAGTCCAAGAAGTCATACACAATCAGCGCGTGGGCTGGAGATGACAAGCACTTAGGCATAATGGAGAGAAACGCATTCCTAGGGTATCCTGCTGCCTTTTCTTTGCGTTTATATTCCAAATACACGTCCCATCCAATCACTTCGTTATTGGGAAGTCGTGACCACAAGTACTTAAGCGAGCACACTAACGTAAACTCATCAGTTCTCTGAATGAGAGGAGTGTATTCGTTTGCATGTGTAAGGATGCCATCAGGAAACACATTCATCAAGAATCGCTCTAGTTTTGTATCATCTATGCGGGACCTGAAGGGTAAGAATATATGGGGTGTTTTTGTTCCTCGTGTTTTAAGTTCTCCAGTTATGAGGTGCAAGAGTACTTTAAGATTCTTTCTAGTAAGCTGGTGGTCTTGTATAATCAGAGAGAGACGAGAGTTTGTGCCATTATTGTGTTTAGATGCGGTTACGTTCTTTGAAGTTTCTTTGGCGCCGGCATAGCTCAGAGCCAGGCCTACCAGCAGCAGCGCCAGCAGGATTGATTGGTAGTGATTTTGTGGTGGAGGTAGCGATGGAAGCTCCAACTTGTACTCAACAGCCATGGTGTATATGGCCTAGTCTGAATATTGAACGTGGAGTAGCGAAGTTGACCGTCTGTAGGCTGTAGTGGGTGTTTTTGACGCGGTTGTATTCAGTATGGAGGGTCTTCAATAGCGAAAGGCGCGGTCGCGTTTCTCGACAGTGTATGACTTCTTTCAGAGATCGACGGCGATCAAGCTGGACCAGCAGATAGTTCGGGTAGCGCAGGTTCAACTTAAAATGTCTGGACTCGTGATATAGGTGAGAGCGAAATAGATGAGGATGCCTTTTGTGCGTTCCGAAACCTCTTTAGCAAGCTTTGTCTGTTCCAACTGGATCAATTTTTTCTGTCTCCCTTAGTATCGGATACAAAATTCAGGCAGACAAGAACGCAAAAAAAAAATTAAAAAATAAATAAAACGCATGGGTTTGTTTTGATTCTGCATGTGCAGGAGAAGATTTTTATTTGAAGTGAGAGGGTGAAAAATGAATTATTTTACGTGTTTCGCGGTGAGGGAAATAGACTTTCGACTTCTCGCTCCCACCATTATTTTCATGTATGGCGTCGGTTACAGGGCAGGCATACATGCAATGTAGCGTGCCCCTTATTCGCTCTGTTAAACTAGAAGAAAGTGTACAAGCATATGGTGGATCGAGAGATATTGGCTGGAGGCTGCGTGCGTCTTTTTCGTGACTACCTGGAGCTAATGTCCTATTTAATGCGTCATCGAAACAACGATTGCAAGATTTGGTGTACCTAATCGCCTTTGAAGCGAAGGCTATTTAAGTGACTGATTTTCTCGAAAAGCGTTATAGTCTATATTAGTTAGGTGCCCTTACCTAACAGTTGTTCTCACTTATTGAAACAAATTTCCTGAAAATACATGCTACTGCTACATCGCATAATAGTCAGGGGAAACTGTGCTTAAGGGAGCGCATAGTGATATCTTTCTTCTTCTCATGTCCTAGCGCATTGCTAATATCGGTGTTACCGGAACTGCCATATTGTGCTACGTTTCAGCTGTCACTTATTCACCTCATACAGCCTATCTCGACACGCTTCCCTGTAGAAGTAGCATGACTTGGGTCAACCCATCTGCATCGATCAATAAACTGTTAGTTTTTCTTCGAGGTTAGTAGTATGCACGGTTGGCGTATTTTTTGAAAAACTTCCTCGCTAATAGACGTGTCTGCATTTTCGCTTAATATTTTTTCGGGCAGATTCCGTGCTGCTACATTGTTGATCATGAACTGGTGGGACCATCGTCCATTCAATTGTTTCAGATTCCACACAACATTTTTTGGATCTCTAGCTTGCAAATCATACGAGAAAGAGAGTGGTGTTGTAGCTACCATAAACTGAAAGGATGAGACAGGCTGAGTCCTTGAAATATTGCACCTAACGTCATTGACTATTTCATGTCCTTTAGACGTCTTAACTGCCAATTTCCAATCTAGGATTACATAGAGGAACTTGATTTTATGTGTATCATTGGTGCACACAGCATCATTGCATGAGATACGTACGATGCTTTGGGCGCGATTTCAAAATTATCTCAACTATGGAGAAGTTCGCTTAGCAACAGTGGGTCGGATATACACTATTTTTCGAAAGGATGTCTGAAAAACATATCTAATTCGAGTTGAACATATGTTTCGGCATGAGATAGAAAGCTATTCGAACTGTTTTACAGTCAGTGAACTCTACTCGCCGTGAATGCTGGGAATAATGGTCATCATCACAATAGTCGTGGTGCTTACATGTGGACTTTTGTCATCTACAAAGTATCTCTACTGTCTCCATAAATTAAATATATTAGTGTCTTAGCTGTGTGCTATATGGATCACGCTGTTTGAGGTATCTAAGAATCCTTGCGTTTGCTGTGGAGCTCTTTGTACCTGTCCAGCACCTGGTACCACCTCTCTTTTCTGTTGCAATTGTTGCGGTTGCAGATGTTGCCCTTCCATACTCAAACCAGCCCTGATGTTGAACTCAATTCCATCAACGTCGTTAGCGTTACGTTGATAGTATGCCGCTAAGTTCGACATGGAGTTAATTGAGCGAATATAAGGGTTATCACCTTGGGTAGGTCCTCCGCCTGCTCCTCCTGCACTCATTGCATTTGCAGCAGAAGGTAAATCAGTGAGACTATGGTGGCTCGTGATCCCATCAGCATTCCCTGTAGCTTGCAGATATATCGTCGAGTTCGTCGGAACATTGTCTGAGGAGCTACCGCCAACTGATTGCACAGACGATGCCGTCTCGTGCAAGCTTGAATTATTTGATTCGATTAGACGCAGCTGAGCCCCTCGAATAGGTTGTTGCTGAGCTAAAATCTGTTGCTGTTGTTGCTGCTGTGGTTGTTGCGCCTGTTGAGAGCGTATTTGTGGTTGTATTTGCAGCTGAATCTGAGGTTGTATTTGTGGCTGTGGCATCTGACCCTGGTGCTGAGCGGAAACATCCTGGGGGTTATTTAACGTTGTAGGAATTGTGCTTGGAATAGACATGGTATTAGCAGCGTTGGCACTCACTTGACAGAGGTAGTCGGTTTGCTGGAGGATATTGTTGAAGTTTTCAAACCCTCCCACTGAGTTCACAAACACAGGACACTCCTTGTGGCCGTGAAAAATGTTTCTTAAAGTCGTCAACTGGTTTTTCAACTCCGCTACTTGCCCGGAAACTTCTCTATATCCTGTAGAGTAGAATGAAAGTTCGTCTTCCATCTTTTGTATGAGCTGCTTCTTCCTTTGTCTGCATTTAGAAGCAGCGATTCTGTTTCTCTCTAAAAATATCTTCCTTTTTTCTTCTTCTGTCCCGACTGGCGAATCTGCATCATCCCCCGTTGTTGTATCCTTATTATCAGTAGCTGCATCTGCGCTCTCTAGTTCTTGCTTCGACCACTTTGAACCTTTCCCTTTATAGTTTGCAGGTTTCGGTTTCTTAGCAGTAGTGTTCGTATTGCTGTTACTATTGCTGTTACTATTGTTGTTGTTGTTGTTGTTGTTGTTGTTGTTGTTGTTGTTGTTATTCTTCTTCCTTTTATTGGTTGCGGTTTTTCCAGAATTATTTGTTGAAGTCAAGGTCTCCTTGGAAAGACTAGCTCTTCTCTTATTGGCAATTGTTTCACTTTTGCCCAGCTTTATTTCCACCTTCTCTTCAATTGTAGACGGGATGTTATTGATAGGGCCGGAATTGTTCAATGCCGTGCCCGGGTGTGGCATTGGTTGCGGATGGTGCGCTTGTTGGATTTGTTGCAGCAGATTTGGGACTTGAGCATTTCCTACGTTCTGGGGCAACGCATTCACTTGGTTCAGTGTCATTCCCAAAAGGCTTGACAATCCAGGCGTCATAGGGCTATTAAGGAAAGCGCTCGGTATTGTTAATCCTGGAAGTTGGTGGTTACCAAAAGGGAACCCAGTTCCACCTCCTGGCGTCAACCCGGATCTTAGGTTAGACTCATTAGGAGTCAACCCAGTCTTTCTCACAAACTGGCTATAATTCTGATTATTGTACAGTGAGCCATCCTGTTGGGTACCACCGGTGATTGTTGCCCCATTTTGGTTAGCTGCCACGCCACCTGGTTGATGTTGATGGCCTGTGCCCATTTGCCTACCACCTGCCAGCATGGGAGGCTGCTGATTTGAGCCAGTTGCATTTAATAGACTATTCCAAAGGTTGCTTCCTGGAGTCTCCGGTGCAGAGTTAGCGCCAGGAGACATTCCCAAGGGAGGAAGCTTCCTTTCCCCAGGTGTGTATCCCGTTGGAGTTATTCCTGGGAGCTTGTTTGCAGGCAAATTCAAGCTGGAAATGTTAGGGATGCGAAGATTGTGCTTATTTGCATTACTAGAAGGAGTGTCTTTTTCAGGGGCGAACGACCGTTCAAAGGGGTTCGGTTCGAGATCAAACGAAGTTTTCAGCTAAAGGAGAGGTTAGTAGGGAAGAAAACAAAAAACGGTAGGGTACTCGTATGTTTTGTAATACAAATGGAAGGAAGCTGGAAACTGCGAAACTGCCATGCGTGGTATTTAAGAGCTCGGAGTATTCGCTTCGAGGGCCAGCTTCATACAAGCCTACTCCAAACAGTGACTCCACTCTCATGGCATGCCGTATTTCAGACAAAAGTTTGGTGAGTGATCCTGCTCTGCGCGTAAATGGATCCCATGCCCGTAGGTGGTTGACACATTAGTTGACATTTCTGTCTCATTTGTTAGGGGCCGCTAACTGGAACTACATCTGGGCCACTAAGAACATCTTTCAAACCCAAGACATTCACCTTCTATTCCTCATAAGATCTAAAAAAAATTTAAACCTGCTCTATGAGAGGTAGCATGATGTCATACGAAAACAAAAAAGTTCCAGTACTCTAAACACTTTACTTTCCTTGCTACTCGGCTGTAGTCAGCTCAACTAGAATCGAAAGCTACTGCTCCAACTGCGGTTCAATATTTGAATACATACTTCACTCGACATAGTGTATTCGCTCTCTGGGGTGGGTGAGTAATACAGTATAGGAATGGAGAAACCCTTATTTATTTCGAGTATTACTTGAATCGCACTCGTCGTGTTGACGTCATGAAAAAAAAAAATGTTAATAGCCCCTAACTTAATATCACGTGCTCAACGGTTTGGTTTAAGAATACGAGGTGGGGTTAGGAGGCTAAGATCTGCCAGATCTGCCAGATCTTTGGTTGGCAACGTGGAGGATGTTGGCAAGGGGGACAACAAATACACTTAGCCTACAAGATGAACTTGGAAATTATGAGTTTTGCTATTGAAAGCTGTTATGTATGTATATTACGCTCGTCACTTGCTGATGTCACTAAGAATCTTCCTAGCCTTTTCCTTATCTATTGGTTTCTTATTCTCGATAACTTCTGGGTTCTCCTTCACGATTTCATCAACCTGTTCGTCGATTGGCTTGTTCGCAGGAGCAGCTACTGGTATATCCTTCGTTGTCTTTCCAGATTCTGAGTTACTCTCAAGCTGGGTATCCACTGACTTCTTATTTCTTGGGTCGTCAAATGGTCTGGACCAGCCAGTCTTGAAAAGTGGCTCCATGTCAAACCTCGGGAACGGATGTGCTTCTGTGTTAAACACGTACTTATCCAACGGGAGCTGGTTGGTATCGTCAAACAATAAGTATAAGTATTTCAAAGTCTCGGCAAACCAGAAAGATTCCATGTTATCCTTCTTCTCTGATGGATCTGTAGTAACGTCGGCAAGGGATGTGTACGTAACTGTGCCATCTGAATGTACCACTCTTGTGTGCTTGACAAAATTTTTGAAGATTTCGTAACCCCATATACGGTACTTGATATCCTTGGTGAGTCTATACAAGTAGAAGAGCGACTCCACTGTTTCTGGCCGCTGGAGATTGTGCCTGTCAAGAGGCTTAATGTAGAAATCTTCGCCACTGCCATCGTTCTCTGTGTTAAAGACAACAATCTCAGGGGAGAGTCCAGTGGCTTCGACATCGTGGTACATCTTGTAGCAAGTTTCAGTGAGCTGTTCTCCCAACCTGAAGTCGTCAACCAAAACCAGATCCCACGCTGGGTTTTTCCGGGCCTCCTCGTAGGTCAATCCCTTGGTTGCTCCAACTGCCAATAACCCACCGTAGAAACATACTAAATGGTCCATTTTTGGTGAAAGTGGACCTCCCAACCCATTCTCACGCTCACCAACAAAAGTCAATCCATTTGGTTGACTTTTTCCAAGTAAATGCTTTTTAACACCCTCAACACTTTCTCTGTACATTTGCCAGTAAATGCTTTCGGTCTCTTTAGTTTGCAAGTACTGTTTGAGCAAGTATTCATAGTAGGAATCTCCTCTTGACCCAAGGCGGATGAGTTGTCCCTGGTAGTGGCCGGTATCTGGTTGCACGTAGATTGGAACGAGTCCATCCGCAGGTTTGTTTGCATCCAAAACTTCCATCACCTTCTCAACCTTCTCCCAAAACATGGATTCTCCTGTTAACTTGGCCAAGTACTTGAACTCCAATTGCAACGTTGCCACTTCTGCTGTGGACAGCGCACCGTTATCGACATGGTTTTTAATACCGTCCCCTGATTCTAAATTGACAGAAGAATACGGTATGCCTGTTTTGCTATTGAACGCACCAATGAGCGCCCTAGCCAAGTCTGCAGCTGCATCCAAGTACATATCATCGTTTGACAAGTGATGGGCCGAGAGCAACCCACCAAGCATTCGGATAGTAGTCTCAAATACGTTCACGTTGTAGTTAAAATTGTACGTCAAGTCTTCCTTGACCCACTTTCGTGCGCGCTCCAACTGCTCGGGACAGTCCATTATCATGAGTGTGTCAAGAGAATCCACAATCATCCATCCTAAGGGCTTGGGGCCCATGTTTTCTCCACTTTTTGAGAGCGGGTGAAATACATCTTTTCCCCACGCGTACTTTTCGTACGAACCCCAACTTTCAAGGAATACATCCTTCACTTCCTTTTGGGCATCAGGCCAATTGGGAAAGGGGCTGCTCGGCTCTTTTTTGCCCAAACCAAAGAAACGGCCGAGGGAAGATGATGCCAAATGGTCGGAATTGCCAGCGTAGAAGCACACGATGTATAGAACTACCGAAAGTACGAAACCTTTAAATAACATGATGAATTTTGGTGATTTGAATCGAGACAGAGAGAAATAAGGGAGTGAAGCAGGTGCTTTGTCTTTATAGTATAACGGAAGGTCGCTTAGAGTGGCAGCTGCTGATTTTCCTTTTGGTCTCCAATTGATGTTATTTCCTCCAAAAGACATACGATCAGTTCACTACTAGGAGTTGTTTTTGTGCCCAAAGACTCGAGACCAGGTAAGTGTGGTCACAAATGAAGTAGGTTAGTTAGAGGTTGCGGGAATCACGTCGCGGTATGTGTTTCCTGAGCGATTGTTCTGCGAAGTCTACCTATTGTTTCATCTGCTTCGCGAAAGGGTGAGGTGTCAGCGACAATCGTATATGCAGGATACTCCAGGTTTGCTTATAACTTTTGACAGAATTTGGAGCAGAAATTTTTTTTCCTGGGTTCGAGGAAGATTTAATCTCTACGATTCCTTGATCTTTTGCTAGATCTTTAAGAATAGACACAATTATAAGTTGGTGCTCGTAAACTTCAACTTTTATTCCCAGAGTCTAGTTCCAGCGGGTCAGATTGCACAAGTGGCCTGTACGTAAAGCACCATATGAGTGAGCTCCGCTTGGCTGCGAAAAGGAGCTACTTCGCGCGCGCCGCCCAAACGGCAGAACCACTGGGGAGAGACAGTAGTGTGGATTGGTGAGAAAAATACACGTTTGAATCAGCATTTCTACAAAAATATACTAACCCCTGAGCTAGTGGAGAAGCTACATTCTCTGAATTGACTCTAGGCTTGTCACCTCCCCTTTTGTGTATTACGCGGTCGCTTTCGTGTTGTCTCCGCACCTCTCTCACGCTCCGCATTCTTTGAAAATCACGCGCTGCGTGTGAAGATTTTACTGCTGTTCGTCTAACTTGACAATAACCAGATTTTTCTCTCTCTCTATATATATTTTTTTAATCCTCCTACTAAATCATATCTCTCGGCCTATGCTGCTGCCAATAAGCCCCCATTTTGCGCGCGATGTACATCGTCTATTTATACTGTCGTTACCCAAAAGAAGCACACTACTTCATGTGCCTGCATGTGCCAATTACATTACCTTGATTCCAAAGCAGAGAATGATATGCCTACCAAGGCGACTAGTCGTCTCCATTTGTCGCAGCTGTCTCCTTGCATACAATCGCTGGAGCCATTTTACGCTATGGCGTTTAGATTATTATTTTTCTGTGTAGTTTTTTTTCTGTACGGGCCGTTTTCGCCGTGATCTGGCTTAGTCGCAACTGTTTCACTCAAACACACTTTTTTCTGTCACGAGTGCTTCAGGTTAAAGGAAACTGCACTCTTCACCAACACCCTCCCTCCTTTCGTTCCCTTTTTTTTCCTCTCTACATGTCTTTGCTTCCGGGTATTGGACCTGGAGCCAATGGTGGCTCTGGAAATCATCCTGAGCAGAGTGACAATCTTGTCAATCTTCCAGCTGCGGCTTCAGCCGGTGCAGATACGAATCTTCCGGGCGAAAACACAAGCACCAATTCTAGTACTTCCAGTCCCATAGTGGCTCCTGCTACTGCTCCTACATCCATTACTACATCCACAAAATCCCAGAGAAGACCGATTGCGTGCAAAAAATGCCACTCTTTGAAAGTCAAATGCACCCCTGCTGATGAAAGCAATCCAGCTGGTCCATGTATCCGGTGTCTCAATTCAAACAGGGTGTGTGAGATCGACCTCAATCATCAGCGCAAAAGACGAAAGCGGAACGCCTCAAGCGATGCTGCGGGGGAGAAGAAGGATCTGGTTGAGCCACAAGTGCAGTGGCCACAGCAGCTGCAAACACAACAACTTTTCCCTGGCAAACAAGGCTCGACACTGCTCCCACCCCCTGCGATCCACCCTCAAACACTGCATTCACCGATATCGTACCTGAATCTCGCGAACCATATACCCACCCCTGCGCACATCCCTACCACCCCATTCGGTAGCCAAGTGGGTCACTTACCCTTCTCTAGCATGCCTCCAGGTACAAGTGTCGGAGGGGGTGGAGTCAGCTCACACGGTACGTCTACCCTCTCTAGTGGAACTACACCTTCCGCACATCTGCATCTCCCATCCCACCAAAACCCTCTCAATAAACCCGCACCGCTATCTAAGGACGAAGCAATCAAGCGTTTGGAAGACCAGGTGCGTTACCTCACGTCAGAACTTGCAAGTTCGCGTGCCGGTCAAAGTGGGCACAACCAACATCACCACCATTCTTCTCTATCTGGCAAGAGGAACTTCTCCTCATACTCCGTTACTACGCCTCCGTCGACCTATATCTCAAAACGAGATCTCCAGTACGAGATAGGTCTCCTCTGTGAGACATCTCGTAACGTACTCACAGACTTGACAACAACGTTAAAAGCTGCTTCCGACCGCAAAATAGCCCTTCTCAGAGGCACAAATCGTGTCGATGTAGTGAGTACGGGTTTACTCCCCATAGAGGAAGCACGCGAGAGGCTAGATTTGTACAAGACCGTAATCTTCAGTCGCTATCCTCTAGTGGATATTGGTGCTGATACCACTGTGGAAGACATGCAAGAAACAAAGCCCTACTTATTCAATGCAATCATGTCTGTGGCTAATTCTGTGCATACTAAGCAGCTGGACTTGGACATGTCATTGGCAATTGACAATGTGGCCATTCAGTCCATAACCACGGAGATCTTTGTGGCTGGATCTAAATCTGAAGAATTGATCCATGCATTGATTTTATTGTCCCACTGGTATAATACTCCAGAATTATTCAAGCATAGACGTTACCACCTCTTGAACGTTGTATCGGTAACCATGTTGCATGATTTGGGTATTGTGGGCAAGCCATCGTACTCTTATAGTACTCTGGGAAACGGCAAATTGGTTGCGAGTAACGAAAACGTTGGTGTCGCACCAGGAGCTTCTCCCCGAACTCATAAGCAAAACGTGGACCCACTGACGATGGATCCTGTGGAATTGAAACAATTTGAGTACAGGAAACTCATTATGATTTTGTATTTCTCTACAGTGAGTATATGTCTCATTTTGAGAAGGTCTATCTATGTCAAGTGGACTCCCTACGTAGAAGAATGTTGTGTGATGCTAGAAAAGAGTGGAGTCAAAGCATGGGAAGATATGGCGTTGTTTCTGCGCTTAAGCCACGAGTTGGATAGAATTCATCACATTTTGCATTCTCCAGATAGCCTCGTACAGCCTGCAACTGCTGGATCAGGAGCAGCTGTTGGTAGTGGTGCTAACACAAAATACTCGCCTGGGCTTTCGACTAACAAATACGTCACACAAGAGTTCCAGAGAAATTTGACAAAGATAAAGGAAAAGGCTGATCCAACAGATCATCCCTTTTTGGCGTATTACTACTCAGTGGAAGCATATTTGCATGAACCGATGTTAGCTCAAATTCTCTCATCTGTCACACTGGATAGCAATGATGGCTCAGTTGCTCTTGGGGCGGTAAAGTTGAAACCGGAGGCAATTCAATCCATTTGCGTGTGTACCGAATCATGTCTCAATGCTATTGACCAGTTCACCCAAATGAACCCAACTGAAGTTGCCACTATTCCACTCTTCTACAGCTCCAGGATCATCTACACGGCAGGGATGCTTCTCAGGCTCCGTTTCCTCATTTTGTCGATGCCTCTGCTCATAGAAAAAGATTTAGTGCCGCAAACGGCTGTCATTTCTATTCAAAAATTGAGCTCACTGATCGAAAATGCTGCTAACTATCACCCTTCCAACTATTTCTTAAAAAAAATCCGGTTGGTGGTTACTCTTTTTGTCCAGACTTATGCTACACAAGTGCAAGAATTGCTTGCGGTTAATGGAGAGACACCAGATAATTTTAAACTGCCGTTCAGCAAAAAGGAGCAATCAGAGATGTCTAGGTTGGTTGATCTATATCCGCCCTTGCGGGGAGGAGGGTCTCTTACTCACGAGCTGGGTAAGAACTTCCCGCCACATATTTCGTTGGATGTTTTATCGTATGCTGCTTCGGTGAGAGGGGGCTCAAGTCCAAATGGTCAATCGTCGCGTAGTGTCAACGGAGATAGTCCCCGGAACACATTGGCTCAGCAAGCAGTTCATTCAAACCATCAGAAAACATCATCGTCTGCCTCTGCTGCTCCTCCTTCTGCTAATACTGCTCCTATTGTTTTTTCTCCCCCTCCGACTGGCTCGTCTCAAGTTACCACAGATGAAAATGGTAATGGGTTAGGAGAAAAGCAACGCCCGTTCGCTACCGATCTGAACTTCGATTCTAATGTTGATTCTTACAATGCGAATCATGGTGCGAATAATCCTGTTGCGAACGATAATGGCACCAATGGACTTAGTAACCAGCCTATGAAGCCCGTACTTGGACACAGAAAAAGCTATCTAGGATCTATTCTCAACCCCAGCAACGTTCCGCTGATGGACACTAACGGAAAATCAGCCACTAAGAGCTCTCCGTACGCCCCAGACAATGGTTTTCAACAAGAGCAATTGTTACAAAACTTGGCCAACGCTAACCAGCTTGAAACGTCATACATGGCATTGAACGATGAGTTTTGGACTGATATCTTACTTCGGACCGATTCGGAGAAGATCAATTTCAGTATGGGCAATCAGGCAAATGATGAACCTTTCTTCATGTAGTGAGTACCGCAAGTCAGAGTGTTAAAATTTTATATATTTAACTTTCGAGGAACATAAAAACAAATATGTAATAAAAATAATACCGAGACGAAAGGTTGTTTTTTTTGAACCTTAGTTTTATGACCCTGATCAGCCTAATCTGTCGTTCACAAACTTGATAATGTCGAAAAAGCTCTTCTTGTAGTATCTTTCTTGGGTGGTTCTGTTCACTACCTGTAAGCCAAACTGTTGACTGTAGTCTCCAAACTCCCAATTGTCAGCGAAGGACCAGGCAAGAGCTCCAATAACCTCCACTCCATCTAAGTGTATAGCTTTTAGAGCGGCATCAAGGAAAGATTGGTAGTATATAGATCTGTCTGTATCATATAACTGATCTTTCAATAACTTCTCACCTTCTCTCCATTCTGGGTACCCGAATTCGGTGATGAAAATTGGAGTCTTGAAAGTGGACCAGAGGTACCTCATGAACTCCCTCAATTGTACTGGTGTAATATAGACATAGCTCTGTGATCTATATCCTATTGCCCAACCGTCGTCTCTTGTTTGCGACTTTGTAACACAAAATGGCCACAATGGATGGCTGGAATTGGCCTGGCATGAGTCAATTCCTTCTGGTGCTGGGGTTATCACCGTGTAAGTGTATGGGTCTATGCCAAAAAAATCAGCTCCACCAGCAACTTCTTTCAATTCGTCAGAAGTGAAATTAGCTTCTGTGTATTGAGAGAATGTGTTCTTATAATCTTGTGGATAGTCCTGCCCTAGGAATAATGGGTTGGCAAATCCTGCCAAAGTTATATCCTGGAATCTGTTTGCAGCCTTTACATGGTCTGGATTTGATGGATCTTTGGGGACTCCAAAGTTATCGCTAAGCTTTATTCCAAATTTCCCTGTTGCTCCTAAGTCTTCGTGGTAAAACTTGTGGAGCTTGGCTTGTGCTTGGACGACGTGTTTGATTCCAATAGGATTTCCAGCGAACGCAAACGGTTCATTGAAGCCAACCCAGATAGGTACTCTGTCCGAATAATGGGTCAAAACGATTTTGCCATAATTGACAAATGCATCAACAAAGGTTTCGTTATCGTATCCTCCATTGTAGTTAAATATGGCGTTCTTGGTAATATTTCCATTATTAAAGATAAGAGGAGAATCAAAATGGGTCAAAGTGGCCATAGGCGTGATACCATATTCAAGACAAGTATTGATCAAATCGTCGTAGTGGTCAATACCTTCCTTGTTTACTGGAGATCCTGGAACCACAAAGGGCATAATTCTTGTCCATGGAATAGAGAAGGAGTAGTACTTGACACCCATTGCGGCCAATCTAGCAATATCCTGCTTGTACAAATAGTAATTCTCATTAGTGACGTAGTCTTGGGACATGTTACTAGGAATCATCACTTCAAGTATGGTCGGCGAGCGGCCCTCGTCTGCAACTGCACCTTCAATCTGTGCTGCTGATCCTGCAACACCAAACACAAAGTTGCTCGGGAACTTCAAAGTGTCATCAAACATAAAGGGATCCTTCGGTGGAAGAATCAATGACTCGGTTGGGATAGCAGTGGGCTCCACAGTTGTGCTATACAACGAGGTATAGTCCGTAAAATTCCTAACGCTAGCATTTTCCCAGAGTTTGGTCCAAGCGTATTGACCAAATTTGTCATCAATATCTGTAGCCTTGGTTGCATTGGGCCTCGGATCCCATTTGCCCCATGTTGTGGTTGAAACATTCCCAATCAACTCACTGGCAACATCAGAGTAATGTGGGGCATAGAATTCAGTTACAGTACCGTTTACTTTTTCATTGGACGGTGCGTATACTGGCGTCAGGTTTGGAGCAAATTCAAAACTTCCATAAGTTTGAGTGGTGTCCCACTCTAAAGTTACGAGAGAGTGCAGAGGAGCTTGCAGTGTGTTTACAGGCTGTGCTATGCAGAAAGCAGTGAACCCAATGAGAAGAAGAGGAACCATTTTGAAAACAAAAGACACAAGTTAATCAAGCTTGCTCAAGAATTTCCCTGAGGCATTTAGAACCAAGGACTGGATGTTTATATACTCTCTGAGGAGTGACTCCTAGAGAATGCTGTGTCTGGAATATAATTCCGCTTTTTTTTTTGCAACCTAAAAAATTGCCGACCTTGCAGATTTTGAGGAGAAGTCCGAACCGTATGACAATGTACATAGCACCCCTTGCGCTAAAAGAAAAAAATCTATGTTGTTGGGGTGGGGTGAGCATTGCATAAGCTAACAGTTCATTTATTGTTCGTTGTTATTCCGGGCAAAGGAATGCAGTTCCTGGTTCTTTGTAGGCTGCACAACGCTATATTGTCTTCAAAATACACACTCCGGAATGAGAACTTTTAAATCCGAACTGGTCAAGCGGGGTATAGTACACACAACATGTGGTAGAGGTGCTACAGCCCTCGGGAAAACGCAAAAACAACGATATATGCAACATCACTTCTGCAGTTCCCCACAAGGGCCATTGATGACCTGACGAGATGTATCGTCTAGCATTAGCAGACTAGCATGAAAACATAAAAGTTAAAGGCACCCAACATTTGTCACCGTTAGACATAAACTGTGACTAAATTTAGGTTAAATTAATCCGGAAGAACTAGCCTTGTCTATTAAATAGGGGAAACTGTTCTCAAGGAGCGCCCCATAGGCTTTGATTTGTAATTGCAGTCAAGAAAAAATGTGTAACCATCCCATATCCAGGTTAAAGACTTCGATTCTGCGTCACTACGCTTGGCCAAAGCTGAGTCACTAGATGATGAAGGTAATCAGTACGTACAGTCCAGTGATATCAAATGAACCTTCTATCCAAGTTTGATACAAGTGTAACTGATGTGTGTATAGACTAACTAGCCTTCGATTCGTGAGCCGGCTCAGAGTATCCACTTTTAATCCGAATCATATGTTTAGGAAGTTGCAGGAGCTTGCATTTACAGGAGTTACTTGCGTATGTGACAAACTTTCCATGAATGGTGCGTATGGGGGATCATAGCCAGTGAGGTATTATGCTTATATTTCGTTAGTCGTCTTTATATAGCTTCCCTAGCTCTGTTTCACATTTGCATTAACATAGTAGTTGAGCTGTAAGCCATTTTTCGCAGCCATTTACACTATGCAGTTCATATGACATGAAAGGCATGCACGCACAGATCGAGCCAACACATATCGATTCCATCGAGCGTCAACTGCGTTCGTTTATCATGGCGGATGACCCTTTAGTATCAGAAATCTTCTCCAGTCGTCCACCTCGTCCATCTAGCGGGAAGTTTAGTCTCTTCGATGTTTTAAGAATAATTTCAGGGTTACTCTTGTTCAACGCCGTATTGTCGTATTGGTTCACATCGTCCTCAACTTGGGGATACGAGGGCAAATGGAAAGATCCTAACTACTTGAAATTCAAGCTTATGAACGGTGCTCAAACCTTTACATTTACAGAAGAAGAATTGTCCCTCTATAACGGTACAGACCCACGCCTCCCAATATACATAGGCATACTGGGCCGCGTCTATGATGTGAGCAATTCGCGTAAAACCTATGGCCCCGGTGGTAGCTACCATTTCTTTAGTGGGAAAGATGGTGCCCGTGCATTTGTTACAGGATGTTTCAACAAGCCCGATGAGTTTACTCACGACTTGAGGGGTTTGGACGAAGACGAAGCACAATCTGACATCAAGCTGTGGCAGCTGTACTACGAAAATAGCATTCGCTACTGGTATGTGGGTGAAGTAACACATGCTCCTCTCACGGGGGATCCTCCAGAGTTCTGTCGGGGTATGAAGTTTCCAGGAGCCGTGTGATACCCAATGGCAATATTTTTTTTACAGTCTTAATCTATGCTTTGTATATATGTTATTAAGTTTACATTGAACCGTCCGGTGTTTCTATTGATGCTGAGCTGCTGCAGTGTCCAAACTTTTCTGTAACACTGCTAGTAATTCCTCCCTGTTTTCCAACCCAATACTTATTCTAATCAAATTCCTATCAATATCCCATTCGGCAATTTCGTCGAGTTCTTGGTAGTGGGCCAAAATGGCGTAGGGGCATGCCAATGTGAAATTGGTTCCTAAAGACGGTCCTTTGTGAATGTTGGCAGTATTGAAAAAGCAAACTGCGTCGTTTGGGTCATGGAATAGGAAGGAAATAAGTCCTCCATACCCCCCTGTCGGCGTCTTGATCGCATCATAGTGTGTTTTTGACTCTGATGTGGTAGGG
The DNA here is from genome assembly GCA_003707405.2 of Dujonia schatavii. Taxonomy (NCBI): domain Eukaryota; kingdom Fungi; phylum Ascomycota; class Pichiomycetes; order Serinales; family Debaryomycetaceae; genus Dujonia; species Dujonia schatavii. Next base: position 162,443 of record PPIY02000019.1, on the reverse strand, counting down.
TAGTATATTGCGGAAATCAAGGGGCTATTCTGTAAGAGCTCCACCGCTGCCAATGCCGTCTCGTTGATTTTCTCAGACCTCGCGGCGAAATCTCTCGAGTTTCTCTCCAAGTACAATGCATCTTCTGGCCAAAAGCAGTCTTCATACTCGTCATCAAAATATTTCTTGAGTTTGTCATAAAAGCGAGAGCATGGGTTGAGAATCAATGAGCCGCCCATAACATTAGAGTCACCTGAAAACACTTTGGTAAGTGACAGGGCCACGATATCCGCGTAGGGCAAAACGTGAATGTTTAAGAAATTTCCCACAGTCTCATCAACAACAACCGCGAATCCAAACTTATCAGCAAGTTTCCTTATTCTAGCCAAGTCAGGAGTCTTCAAAAGTGGGTTCAGCGGACACTCACAAAAAAGTGCCATAATATCTAACTTGCCCGCAATCAAATCCCGCTCAAGCTCATCCAAAGACTTATCATCCCCAAACCCTAAGAAGTGAACACCAGGTCCAAACTTTCTCAATATGTTCAATGTGTCCACGTACGGAAACCCAAAGCAGACAGACTTTTTCGGCTCCAATACTTGCAAGAGCGCATGGTGAGCATTGAAGATAGATGCCATTCCAGTAGGATACAAATACACATCTGTCTCACTCAAGTATTTTCCTCGACTCGCTTTCTCCATTTCTTCCTCCTGGTTGTGTGACTTGTCTGCTTTACCTGAGATTCTCCTTCTGAGAGCCACTTTCGCTTGCTGGGCAAATTTGAGATCCAACACTCTGCCATATTTCTGCTCAATGAAAGCCAGCGACTCCACATCATTTTCAGTGGCACCAGAGGCACCAGCAGCGGCTGCATTGGCAACTTCGCTACTATTGCTCGTTATGGAGGGCAGTCTATTTTGGATAGCTTTTGCTTGTAACTCGGCCTTTATCCCTGCATTTCTCCGGGAATCTTCAACCGCCTGTTGAACGCTCTTTACTCTTGTATGTGGTAAAGCACCCTGTTGATGCAGCAGTGTGCCCAGTGACAGCTCCTCCGAAAGAGGATCGAGTTCAAGAAGCTCCTTCACGAGATACTCCAGCATTCTTGACGAGATCCCCTCGCCCAGATGCTGCCAGTAATTCTTAGAAAGTTGATACTCAGCTGCAGGGAAAAAAACTACTCCGATGTTGGCCTCTATTACTGTCGATCTTTCAGCCTCGTTGGCTGGAGCGCGGGTGCTCAACTGGAGCACCCGCACAAGTGGCTTATTCTCGGACTTGTCTTTGATGAATTCTCTGCACCTCTTAGCTACATTGTACGTTGGAAAAATCATACATCTCTCGCCATCACGGCCATACTTGGCTTCGATACCTTCCGCGAGCTTCTGAATGAGTGAGTGGATAAAGAATCGAGGATACCCGGAAGTCATCTTAGAAACTACCCAGTCTTCTCCCTCTTCGTAGCCCACTGTAGCCTCCCACGTGGGGAGTGTCACGGAAACAGCGTGCGGAGTATTTTCGGGAATAGGTACACCAATTTCTTGCGATGGCATCGTTGGTAGGTGTGTCCGAGCGTGTGAACAAAAGATTGAAATCAACGGCATTTTTAGGAGGATCACCGATCGCTTATTTCGTCGGCGCCTGTATGCGTCATACTTATGTGCAGGCGATGTTGCGAATACAGCATAGTGCATTGCGGAATCGGCACTTCGGTGCTCACGCAGATCAATCTGATGAGCATGAGTGGAGGGCAAAAAGGACGTGTTTATTGCCTTGGTGGTAATTTACATGGCAGAAGAAGTGTTACTTCATCAACCTCCGCATCCACAACATTTTATTGCTAGCAATTCTTTTCACCCCTTTTCTGATTAGGATGATAAAGCCGCTGCTGCGGGGTGCATGATAGATCCGAATTTTTGCAGCCGAAAAACGAGCAATATGGCGTGTATTCTCTTTTATTCTCTTCATCAAGAAATAAAAACTGAATATTAATATACATGATTTCTATATATGCTAAGATTTAATGCAATTAACTGCACCTTCTTTGAGTAGGGAAATGTCGGCAGAAGACTTTGTTGGCTTGCCATTTCCATTGCTTGATGCTACTGGTGCCTTAATCGCAGCCTGTGAAGTACTGGGTCCCGCTGCAGTGGCAGCAGTGGCTCCAGCACGATTGTGCTGCATATGAGATTGGACAAGATGTCCCGCTGCTAAAGCAGAACAAAGGGATAACTCGGCTGCCAATACCGCAGATGCAACCACTCTAGCAAAGTTTCTGGCATTTTCTCCCGGATTAGTAGGGTGTGGGCCTCTAACTCCCAACAATTCCAACATGGCACCCTGTGGCTCCAAAATTGTTCCACCACCAATAGTTCCCACTTCGATCGACGGCATCGACACTGATATCTGCAAGTCTCCATCAATGTTGTTCATCAAAGTGATACAGTTAGACGATTCAACATTCTGTGCAGGATCTTGACCACAGGCCAAAAACACAGCGGTGACCAAGTTTGCAGCGTGTGCATTGAATCCACCAACAGACCCAGCCATAGCAGATCCAATTAAGTTCTTGGAAGTGTTTAACTCGACCAATGCGTCTACATCAGATTTCAATACCTTTCTGACAACGTCAGCTGGAATACGTGCCTCCGCCACAACTGATTTACCTCTACCTTCAATCCAATTGATAGCAGCAGCCTTTTTGTCGGTACAGTAATTACCAGAGACCGAGATTACATCCATGTCTGACCAGCCGCACTCCTCAACCATATACTTCAATGAGTACTCGACACCCTTAGATATCATGTTCATTCCCATAGCGTCACCAGTAGTGGTGCGGAAACGAATAAACAACAAGGTACCGGCCATTGCCGTTTTGATGTGTTGTAATCTAGCGAATCTAGATGTCGAGTTGAATGCCTTCTTAATAGTCTTCTGTCCTTCATCAGAGTCTAACCAGATCTTGGCTGCTCCAGCTCTCGATAACGTGGGGAAGCGAACACATGGGCCTCTAGTCATACCATCTTGTGTCAAAACAGTCTCAACACCACCACCAGCGTTAATAGCCTTACAGCCTCTCATTGTGGAGGCTACCAAACATCCTTCAGTTGTGGCCATCGGGATGTGTACAGGTTGGCCATCGATCATCAATGGACCAGCAATTCCAACAGGTAAGGGCATATATCCAATAACATTCTCGCAACAAGCTCCGTAAACACGGTCGTAGTCGTAGTTCAAGTATGGCAAGCGTGGAGTATCCAAAACAGGAGCGTTCGCTAACTTAGCCACTGCCTTTCTACGAACTGCAACAGCTCTGGTGTTATTCGCCAATTGCTTTTCTAATGCATAGAGTGGGAGCTTACCTGCAACCACAAGGGACGAAACTTCTGTATCAGAAAGAGATGTTAACTTTCCACTCTTCATAATTTCAATACACTCTTCAAGGTCACGAACAGGGAGTCCATTTCCGTTACTGGTAGTAGCTACATCCACACTACGTGACGTAGAAGATGCAGGCGCATTAGCAGAAGATGCATTGGAATCGGAGGAGGTTCTAGTGTAGGTACTTGGAGCTGTGGTCGTGGCGCTCTTCGCGCTTTCTTTGACATTTTCTGGGACAGGGCTGGTATCTTTCTGAGCAGCCTTTTCGATCAATTTTCTTGTTGTAGTTGCCTGGTGTCTAGCAGCGTTTAAAAAGTAGGCATTGATTGAAAGACTGACGGCGAATCCGAACAATAAACATTTAGAAATCAATTTGTCTCTGATAGCAGAGCTCACTTTTTCGAATCCCAAGAGAATGTAATCCTCAGCTTCAACTAAGAATCCCACTGGCATATAGATTCTTGGAGTGATCAAAGTGACAATGGTACCATTAACAGAATCGATCGGTATGTGTTTTGCCGTTGACTTAGACAAGATGATGTTATTGAATTGGGTAGAAAACACTTTGTATGAATCACCAGAGACCCAGGATCCACCACCTACCAAAAGAACCTGTAATCCAATGAAGATTGCAACCATAGCGGTTTTAAACGATATGATGTTGTTCCCAATAGACGTGTTGCCTGCATCCTGTGGGAATTCAAGCGCAGAACTTTGAATGGCCACATTAGTGGCCACCAACAGCGAGATTCCTTCCTCTTCAAGAGCCTCTTTCAAATCCTCGGTTCTTCTCGCTCTATTGATTTCAACTTTCAATGCCAAGATAGCCAGGTAGAAAGTGTAGACCAAAACCAAGTCAAAGGTCAAAATCAAGGCAGAAAGTGTGCAAAAGCTGGCCAAGCCATTCAACTGCGGGGTGTAAATCGAGCATGCAACCAAAGCACCAATTGCTACTAAGTTATCTCTCAACAAGCTCACTGTGTGCGAAGCGATGGCCTTGCTGACGATTTTCTTTGCATCGTACAGAGTCAAAATCGACAGGTTCTTCATAACTACGCTGGAAATCAGAACCTTGTGCTTGAAGCCGATAATGGCCACGAGGAACGGGATTCCCTCCGTCAACAGGAGCATGGAAACCTTGATGTCCAACACCCTGGTCGTGGTGACAAGGGCAAACAAAAAGGCAAATGTTGAAGATGTCAACGTGGAAAAGGCGAGCCAGAAATTCGACCCATGCTTTCTCATATCGAAGAAAACCTTAATAAGAGTGTACCACATAGCCAAATATGCCAACGTGATCAAGGCGATATCAAAGTTTTCCGCCTTGCTGATGGATTCCTGAAGGTTTGCGAACGCGTATCTTAAGTATTCGTAGTATTTCGTGATTCTGTTGTTATGTCTGGCTTTCCACACGCTACCATCAGAGGCTGTTACCTTGTCGATTTCTTGCAACTTCACGTCTAAATCATCACCCTTGGTGACCAAGAACTGTTCTGTTTCTACAGTGCCTCTGAATGCATCTGGAATCTGAGGAATTGCATTATTATGAGCCCGCTTGAATTTGAGTGGTGCAATAGTGTAGTGGGCAGCATCGGCATATACAGCGCCTGTCGCGATATCATCGGCAGAAACTTGAAACCACTCGTTAAAGTTTTGTTTCTGGGAGGGTGGATGATAATATGAGAGAGACTGGTCTATGCGGAAAAACTCAGGGACATACTCATCCACAACAGATAAGTATGCGATGGAGGCAAGTAGCGCCGTCAAAAGTATGGTATGAATCGGACGGTGGGCAGACGCACTTGCCAAGGCAGTCGTGGCCCTTTTGACAAACTTAATCATCCTAAGAATGTGGTTAGTATTAGCTAAAGAGAAGTAATTGAACGACGACAAAGTAGCTGAATAACTTTTGCGGCTGCAACCAAAAAGTGGGCGCGTCTGAAAATTTCAATTTTGTTGGTCGGATGTGAAGGGCGGGACGAAGAGGAGGGGAGAGCTCAAAGGACAAAAATGATATAGTGTGATGCAAAGACTCCTTCAAGTTCCCTCATATGGGGTTTCTGCGTTATAGATGACTGGTGTAAACTTCACCAGCTGAGGGACACGCCATGTCAAGCAATGTAATAAACTTTACCGCTAGGATGTCGATCAAAAAGCTTCTCTAAATTCCTCGAGGCTGTCTCTATTTGTATAAATGATTTCATAATGCTTAATAGCATAGCTTTATTTCGCCAGCTTTTGGATTGCTTCCACCGGGAATGTTTTCGTTCAACACTGCTGTCACGCATCTGTGTCACCCAATTATACTTGGATGGTACTGATATACATACCTGTTGGGGCTCTCGTCTAATGTCAATAGGCTAAGTGGCTCGAAAAAGGTCAGTGTCAAAATTTTTTTTTTTTTCCCTAGTCGCGCAAAGTCAGGAGTGGAGTTTGGCATTTTTCCCTTTTCTTTCGCGTGCTGGATATGTGCAGGACAATACGAGTGGCTAAACGAGATGTGTTAGGGGTAAGGTAGAAAGGACACAGCAGATGACAAAGCATTTATAGATACCGTTTGAGCGGTTATACGAGATGGTTAGTTTTATCTGTCGTTATGAATGACTGAAGTGGGCTGTAAGAAGAGGGGGTTCTTGATGGGGATCAGAGGGGCGTGTATGCGAGAAGCATATTCACTAGATGACCATCATAAGCTCATGGAGAAAGTGAGTGACAAGTAAGTGTTGATGGTGTCCTTGTTTTGCTTTCAATGGCTTGTATCACAGTAAACCGTATGTTTGGTCTTCAGTGAGTTTTATTATATTGTGTATTTTTTGCTGCAATCTGCAACTTTTTGCTGCAAATTATTAACTAGATAAAAGAGTGCGAACTGAGATCATTGACTACTGAAAACGCGTGAAATGAGCTTCAAATTTATATTGATTCAACTAAACTTATATCTATAATATTCTTATCTTGCACTAGAGTACATAACCATTCAACTCTTTTCTTTCTATACCTTTCCCGTGGGATGCTCTTCCAAGTATTTCTTCTTGGTTTCAGCTCTTTTGTCCAAATTACCTCCCAATTCATCAATCATGTCAACTGTAACGCCTCCAGAAATGAGAGACTTCCAGGTTCTGAGGTTTTCAAATCCGTTTTGAGCATACAGATAGTCTGTGAATGCTTGTCTAATGCTCTTCTCAGAGCCAGCAACAAACGGACCGTGTTGAACAATGTTTTGGTCAAACACTTCTCCGCCAATCAAAACCATCTCGATTTCATTGGATCCCTTGTTTTCCACTTCAATTTCGTCACCATCTTGGTTGAAGAAAAGATTGGAGTACTGAGGCACAATGCTGGTTCCGTTTACTACCGTCTTTTCTCCTCTTAAGACGTACAAAAAGAAGTTATAGTCTTTCGGGACCCTTTGTTCATACTTTCCGCCTGGTCTGATCGTGACATGGTAATACTGGATTGGAGTATACGCTAAATCACGAAGCAGCTCAACTCCGTACGACTTGCCAGAAATAACTTTAACGGTAACTTTACCATCATCTTCAACAACTACCGGAATTTCGTACTCTCTCAAGTCTCTGTATCTTGGCTTCACTGTTCTCAATTGTTCTGGCAAATCAACCCACAATTGCATTCCTTCAACTGGTTTCGATTCATCACCGTCTGGGTTGACAGGCATCTCTGAATGCACAATACCTTTGCCTGCAGTCATGAATTGCAAATCACCTGGGTAAAGGATACCCTTAGAACCAGTGAAGTCTTCATGAGCTATAGCTCCAGAGATAACATAAGTAATGGTTTCTTGACCCCTATGTGGGTGCTCAGGAAAGCCTGCCTTTGGCGATACACGGAAATGGTCCAACATCAAGAATGGAGGTGCGTTGCGCTTGGCAAATGTGCCGATGGACCTTCTGACTCTGGCACCAACACCTTCAGCCTGCTCGACTGCGCTTATGATTTGTTTAGCTGTTCTCTTCGTCATTGCGTTTTTGTTTGGTTTTTGTTTGGTTTGTTTAAGTAAGCTATACTATGTAGTACTGTTACCTATGTGAATACGTATTGTATACTGTAGAAAAAAAAAATGAAAAATATTCAATTCTGGGGATCCTCTACGTCCTTTTATATGGCTCGGAAAGGTCTCCGACTTATCCAGGTCGTTCCAGAATGTGTCATGTAATCAACAAAGTCTCAATAGCACGGCTGACGTTTCTACTTAGCTTGTTAAAAAATTTATAACTTGTTAGTAAACTTGTCGCAAAAATTACTAAGATCGTTACATATTGTGTACAGGTCATACATGAAAAAAAAACCATACTCATGAATATAAAGTAAGCAGCTGTTGGTCACTGATACACCTGCGTGGATGCCTTACACCTCGGAGGATGTTCAAGGAAGGCCAGTAGTGACGGAATTACATAGAACTTTCTGTAACAAAAGACAAACACTTTTAGTACGTTTTTACTCATGGAATCTCTTGCGTCTTTGGGCTTCGCAATCGCATCCGTCCCGCGAAAATTGTCATCTCCTATCTCGTAAATCGGTACCTTAGCACATAGCACCTAATGGCACAACACTTGAATTAGCGCGACAGAACGCTTTTTTTACAGGAGGATCCCTTCGAGGTATCGGAACAGGGCGTTGAACCTTCTTTTGGTGAACATACTCAGTCTAACCTTGAAATATTCAATTGAAACTTGGCTTGAAAACTTCGTCGACCTCACCAGATTCGCGCCTTCTTCATTACAATCACAAGGGAGGGTCAGCGGACGCCTCCGCATGAATGAGGCTAACAGAGTGTTCGATCATGATTATAACGTGAACCCAATACTTCAGCTCAGATTATTAGGAATCTTGGAACCTTTTCTTGATTTGATGAATGCCATATTCCCACACCTTTGGTACTTGCTCTCGGCAAGGTACGTCTTCAAAAGCTTGGGCGCTATTCGTAAGTATTCACATCACTCTCTGGGAGGCCCAAGTATTCCTCCTCATATAACAATTCCATGAGTTGCGTGATTTTATTACCTCTATTGATTGGAACAGTAATTGCAACATTAAGCTACAAAAGCATAAACGCACCAGATATTATATTTAACGCAAGGTCAATAGACCACGAAAACAATCCAAAAGAAGGTTAAGGAAGGCTGACTATTATGCTCATGGGTACTTTCATTAACATGAATCTTGACACATTTTTTTATATGCAAACAATACCCTTCGTAAACCAGCTGCAACCGTGGGTTGTCTTTCTAAAACCTTATTTTCATCTTCTGCTTGGCATCTCAATGTAACAGGAACTTGACTGTATTTTTATTTCCAACGCTTTGTTGATGCACTTCTTTTATTGACACCCCGCAAAAGCGTGTGTATCCAATATTATGAGGGAATGCCAAAAAGGAATTCGGTGGCGACCAGGTTGTTTAGGTAAAACAAAAAATATATAAATACAACAAAACAACAGGAACAAAGGTTCCGTCGGAGCTCTCAGCAAAAGTCCAATAAGAAGACGGAAGGCGAAAAAGAGCCATGCTTCTTGTACTTTTAAGTCTAATCTCACTAGTAAGTGCGTTCCCTTTCCCAAGGGTTATTTATACGGAAAATGTGCTCCATTGTACGTTGAAAATGGTCAAAAGGGCAGGGTGACAGTTACCTGGAATGCTCCAATGAATGACTCAAACCCAGATATCCCAATTATCATCATGAGATATAAAGACCATCTGAAGTTTGATTCGAATGGATTCGATTTGAGCACCCTATTCGGCCTCAGATATGATATGACGAGATTGCCTGCCTTTAATCTATCAGTGAAAAGTGAGTATTCGAACGAAGGTATAGAATATTACAATGATGTTTTGCAAGCAAGCAAATTAAGTGATGAAACAATAAAGAGCGGAGCACAAGCGGTATTAGAGGTCAGTAAAAGCGGTTTGTATTGTTATAACGCCGATAGAACTCTGAGTGACTTGGTGGGTTACCCGGTGAGTAGATACAGTCTTAACGGCCGTCTGATTGACTTAGTTGAGATGACGATTGAAAACTCTTATGGGACGTTGCCATTTCATGTCTATCTTGAAAACCATCAGCTTCGCTTCTACTCTGTGATTATCGCAATCATCTTAACTTTATCCATTTTCTCGTGCTGGAACCGGCCATCAGCCCCGTTCTTCGCAAAGTACTTTATTTGGGGAGTAATGACCCCCAACTTGACTTCCTCTTTATTGAGACTTGGCTTCAACTATGTTGCAAATCATAAGACTCTATACAAATCGGAATCGGATACCCCAAGAGAGGTACTTATACTCAACTGGATTGACTCATGTGTTTTTATCATTTGTAATTACGTTTTGTTACTTGTGGCAATGGGAATTGGCAGCTTTTACTCTGCATCCGACGAATCCCTTAGAATATTACCTGCCAGATTACAAAGAAGGGCAGCAATTTTTCTTGTGTCGAATTTGTTAATTCATTCTTTGAAAGAGCTTATTTCTGCGAGTGATATGATATTTTACAGTGCCTTGGATTACTTGGAAGACCTTCTGATACGTGGACATTATCATGCCTATAGGTTTGCGACTTCGCTCATACACTTCATGGATGCGTTTTTCCCCTTATTTTGGCTTGTCCTTTACCTAGTTTACTTTGTACGAACAGTGAAAGGCTTAAAGCAAAAAGATAACGCTGGATGGAACGAGGTTAGATCATATAAGCTATCCATGATCATCTTTCTATGCATATCATTTATAACTGGTACCGTATACATAGGTTTGCTTGTTACAATGTTCAAATCATCTGGAAACAGCCCTTATGACCATATAAGCGGCGACCTACGAAACATTGAAAGAGATGAAAACTTCTATTTTGAATCATCTCTTTTCTGTCAAATTGTGTGGGCACGGTATATGCATTCAATATTGATACTGATTGCAGCCTTTTATCTTTGGATTTGGCAAGGGAGAGACCAGCACAGCCTGGCCATTGGCAATTATAATCATATACCTCTTGAAAATATTGCCCCTTAACACTCAAGGCTTATTTTATTGACCTAGTTTGATATTGATATATATATATATATTGCCCTATTCTTGCTTGTTTGACCTGACCCTTTGAGCATCATTTAAAAGCTTATCGTGTACCTCATCAACTACTGCATTCACTGAATGATCACAATTACTCTCTTGGCTCTTGTGTGGTTCCATGGAATCAATGGAGGTATCATCCCGTGTTTCAATTGCAGGTGAGTTCAGCGAGCTCAATTCTAACAGATACGCCTTGCTAGGAGATCCTGAAACATTCTGCTGTGTCGAAGAGACAGATAAGTGCCTGCCTTATTCAGACAGAACGGTATATATCCTATCCAAACTCACTCTATTGTTGTTGATGTTGTCGATAAATTCTGTTACACTTTCAATAAACACTTTTAGTACGTTTTTACTCATGGAACCTCTTGCGTCTTTGGGCTTCGCAATCGCATCCGTCCCGCGAAAATTGTCATCTCTTATCTTGTAAATCAGTACCTTTGCGTATAGCACCTAATGGCACAACTTGAATTAGCGCGACAAAACGCTTTTTTTCCGCCTAATACATGTTGACACTTTTGAAAAATAGACTGTCATATTTATTTATGCTATATGTTGCTTGCGCTCAGCTGGAGATTTCCTTTTGCTTTTTGGCTGCTAAATACTTTCTCTCAGCCTCTCTTCTCTGTTCAAGAGATCCTCCCAATTCATCAATCATTTCTGGTCTGACTCCTTTTGAGATAAGGGAGTTCCAAGTTCTGAGATTTTCAAATCCGTTACGGGCAAACAGATAGTCAGCGAATGCTTCTCTTATGGCTTCTTTGGAGCTGGCCACAAAGGGTCCATGTTGTACTGTCAGTTGGTTCAAGACCTGGCCGCCTATGAATACAAATTCTGCATCCTCTTCACCATCGTTGATGACCTCAACTTCATCACCGTCTCTGTTGAAGAGTAGATTACTGAATTGCGGCACAACGTTGTCTCCATTAACAAGTACTTCTCCTTTCAAAACGTATAAAAAGGCATTGAATTCAGGATCGATTTTTTGCTTATACGTACCACTAGGCTTGATTATGACATGGTAATAAACCACGGGGGTGTAAGCTAACTCTTGTACCAGTTGCACACCATAGGATTCACCAGAGATCACCTTGACTTTGACCCGCCCGTTGTCAGCTTCAACAACAGGTATCTCATACGCCCTCAAATCTCTGTACCTGGGCTGTGTGTGACGATATTTTTCCGGCAAATCAACCCACAATTGCATCCCTTCAATGAGCTTGTCTGAGCTTTCATCAATGTTCACAGGCATTTCGGAGTGCACGATACCTCTGCCTGCAGTCATAAACTGCAAATCACCGGGGAAAAGAATTCCCTTGGATCCACTGAAATCCTCATGAGCAATGTTTCCCTCGATCAAATACGTGACGGTTTCCTGCCCACGATGAGGATGTTCTGGGAATCCACCGCCTGTTTTAGCGGATTCGGATCTAAAATGGTCCAAGAGTAAAAACGGGTTGAAAAGGTAGTGCTGCATACCACCAATTGACCGTCTCACTCTGGCACCATCACCTTCCGATTGCTCTATAGCCTTAACTACCTTTAATGCTGTTCTTTGAACCATACTGTGTACTTACCGTAGAAAAGAGAGTAAAAGAAAGAGAGTATAAGGCTCATTGCTTACTTTATGTATATGTATACCAAGCCTTTACTAATAATTACATTTTTAAAATGCAGGACATTACCCCAGACTTATGGCTTGCCAAGATGCGTGGCTTGCCTAATTGTTAAATAACATAAGTTGATTACTGTTGGTGATATATGTATCTGATTTTCCAAGGGAACACATGGTTAGATCAAAGATGCAGCTCCAGCAGAGTGTCACATTAAAAGGGGCTGTTTAAAATCAAGTGTTTAACTGAAGAAATTGCACACCGGTCACAAGCAAGGATTAGTTCTCTTCGTATGCATCAGGAGCGCTTTCTTTGCTCGAGATGAGCATCAATATTTAACGGATAACATGGTACTGCAGTGACGAAACACATTCTCTTTTAATTTTTATACAAAACTACACATCTATTTGATAGAGACCAACTTGATGTCAAAAGTCAACTCAGAGTTGGCTGGGATTCCTGGCAACGCTTGCGAGCCGTATCCCATCTTTGCAGGAATAATAACTCTTCTTTCACCGCCAACAGCCATACCAGCAACACCAAGGTCGAATCCCTTGATGCACTCACCCTTGCCCAAGCCAAAGGTGAATGGCTTACCGGAAGTGTTCTTGTCGAACACCTTACCGTTCTTCAATTTACCAATGTATCTTATTCCGACCTTGTTTCCGGATTTGGCTTGGGGACCCTTTCCAACCTTTCTGTCCTCAGTGACAACACCACCCAATAATGTCTTGGTTGGGAATTTCTTCTCAGCGGGCGCGTCTTTCTCAGCCTTCTCAGCCTTCTCAGCAGCAACAGCTTCAGCAGCCTCCTTCTTTGCTCTTTCCTTCTTCTCCTTCTTTGTCTCCTTCTTCTCAACAAGGGTAGAGCCAGTTGGACCCTGCTCTAATTCCTTGGTGAACTGCACAGACTTTTTGTCAGCAGCCTCCTTTTTTGCCTTTTTGGACTTTGGGGTCTCCTTATCGTTGTCAGAGTTAGCTCTCTTCTTTGAGTCCTCCTCAACCAACTCCTCGATCTTGTTCTCAACGTCGGAGGTGTCTTCGAGTTGGTCAAGGTCGTAGACAAGCTCATCCTCATCTGGAGTCAAGTCATACTCGTCATCTTCGTCATCCTCGTCGTAATCATCAGAGTCCTCGTCATCAGAGTCGTCAGCTGGGTGCTCAACGTAGTTACCAGAGAGGTGGATTGGGTACGAGCCAGTCACTACGAAGTAAACCTCCTCATCTGGAGTGATGGTGATGTCGAGAGTCTGTTGGAACTGTACCTTAGGCGAGAGGGTACAAACAACGAATTCAGAGACTTCATCTTCTTCGTCATCGTCATCCAGGTCTTCGTCCTCCTCTTTGTCGTCGTCGGCCTCGGCTTCAGCGCCAGCCTCTTCTTCCTCGTCATCTTCCTCGTCCAACTCATCCTCCTCGTCGTCGTCCTCATCGTCATCCTCATCGTCGTTTATGAAAGCATTGCTTCTCTTTAACAATCTCAATGTAGATGGTTCAGCCTTGTCATCAACAGCCTCAGGGTCGACAGCGGCCAAGGTCAATCTGATGGTAACTGGGAAGTCATCAGAAATACCTGGAACTGGAGTAAATGGCTTAAGGGCCAAGTTGTAGGTAGCAAGAGGTAACAATGATGCCATTTCTGTCTTTTAATTTAACTTTTTTTTTGAACTATATGGATAAGCTGGAGAAAAGTCGTGAGCAAGAAAGTCGTAAAGAGAAGGAAGAAATAGATATCCAGAGAGTGGCGGACCTCTGGCAGACACGAGCGATGAGATGCGATGTTGCCTCACGTGCATGAAAAATTAATTTGAACAGACTTCCTGCATGGTGTAGACAGAGCGGGAAGGAACAAGCCTGAGCAGAAGCCCGAACAGTGTGCTAAAGAAATATTAACGATTCACCAAAACTTAGCGTGTGTTTGTAGTAAGATAGCTTACCAGCGATTTCGTGCAATGAGTTCTTACAAGCAAAACTCCACCAGCATGACGTAATTAGCTGTCTCTAATGACTCTACTATTTCATCTCCCAATTCGTTCAAAAATGTATTAAATATACAAAGTTTACAAGTTTAAAACTGCCTTTAAAACTTTAATAAGTGTGGTCTGTCACCGCTCTTCAAGGAGAAAGAAGAAGACAAGTATTGCTTTAATAATGGGGTTTTCTTGATCTCAGACAACAAGGAAGCGTCAACAGACTTCTGGTCGGCAACTCTCTCAGCCTTGATCTCCTTCTTTGGAGCAGACTCGTTGAAGAATTCAGCCTCAGACTTCTTGGACTTTGGAGTGGCCTCTCTGGCGAAGTACTCAACGTTGAATTTGGAAACGTCGACACCGGCAACGTCAACCTTGGTGGAGGTGGCGATGACGTATCTGGCGTTGACTCTTCTTAATGGAACACCGTTGACCTTGAATGGACCAGAGACCAACAAAGTGTTGTCTTCCAAGTTCTTCAAGTAGACAACTCTCTTTCCTCTGAATCTACCGGCCAAGAGGATCAAGACGGTACCAGGAACCAAAGAAGCTCTCAATTTTTGTGGGCGAGAGGACTTTCTAGTGTTCTTAGCAACTGGGGCGTCTTGCGATGGGTACCACTTCGAAGGCTAAAAGTATGTTAGTAAGCTATCGAGTAAAAAAAAGAGAGGATTGTTATTGGAAAATGTGTGAAAATGACATGGAAGATACTTGTGTGGAGAATACCAGGCTTCTGGATTGATTATGTATGTTCATTGGGTTGGGCGTAGCTAATCCGTCATTGACATTCAGAACAGATTTCCAACTAGGGAGCGCCTAACAAGGCATTACAATAGATCATTTCCTTTCTAGTTCACTGCCACAAGTGGGATATAGGCTATCTTCCTGTTCGAGAGGTGAAAACTCTGGTTGTAGGACATGTGGGCTGGTTGGTTCACAGGCTTCTGCCTTCTTAAGTCATACAAATTTCCAGTGTTCTCCTCATCTATGACTCTCTGGGCCATTCTCACACTTGATATGGTGCATTAATCCTTTTCACGTTCCAATTATTAGTGTATTCACATACAGTTTGACTCATTTTTGATGTATATAGTGCTGTCTAGTAAGATAACAAACACTTCGTGAATTTTTTTTAGTTTCAATTTTCACCCCAGCCAGACGCACTCACCACCAGAAAAAGAAATGGCTGTGAGCGCGGGTCGTGGATTTTGGCTAAAATGTCTCCCACAGCAGTCTGTGCATGATCACGCGATGACTAGGGTACAGCCCTATTTGAATGTCACGTGAGAGTTGGTTACAGCTTTGGCTGCAAATTCCGCAACCTAGTACACCGATTAACATCAAGCAAGGCTTCATCTTTCAAATAATATGATAATAACATACAATCTTAATACAAAAGGTCTACTATAAGACGCTAGTTTTTAATGATACGCTTCACAACGGAACATACCTAATATGAACAGTAAGGCTTCCGCTTCCAACAGCAAGATGAAGCTCTTCATCCTTGTTGAGTTGATCAACCAAGGGAACTGTAGCCACACCCACATCACTGTTTTTACCAAATGTGTGCTTCTCCCTGATGGTAAACACCAATGAAGCATCGGAAGTCGACTTGAAAGGAACAGATTCATTCCAGTGGATCTCTCCTCCCTTTGTCTTTCCGGCTCTTGTTTTAAAAATATTCTTTTCCTTCTCTTCGCTCTTCAACGAAACTTTGACTTCTAAGTTGCCTGAGCCAAGAGAATTCCCTGCTATAATATTTACTCTACCAGGAATTGAGCCATCCGCGTTAGAGGCCCCAATAAAGCTCGAAGTGTCAGTGAAGCTTGAGGAATTGCGCGCATGCAGGTGGTGGAGAACGTGTGGCTTTTGTGGAGGCGGTAACAAGTCTGGATCGATATTTGGAGCAGCATGCACCGTCAGAGTTTGACCAGACCGGAGAGAATATAAATCATTAGCATATTGAGAAGCAGACTTTCTAGGCTGAGGATTGTCAGATGCTTTGTGGCGATCGTCACCACTCTTTTCAGAGGCTTCACCGTCCGCAGTTTCATCAGACTGACCGGTTTCACCAGTGTCGTCTGTGTAACTTGTCTGGTTTGTGCGGCCACTGGCAAGATCCGAGAATGATGTATCATTATTCTTGTTCTCTTCCTCAATCTTGTCACCTTCCTCCTTCAAAGTACCATCGGCATCCTTCTTCTTTCCATGTTTTCTTTGTCTACCAGTGAATGATTTGATAAGAGATCCACCCTTGTGTGCGGCAGAAGAGGCTGCGCCCGTAGCTTTAGTAGCTGTATCTGAGGCAATACCAATTGCTGCACCTGCACCCAGTCCAGCAATTCCGGCAGCACCACCAACTACCTTCATGGGTACTTTTGAAGCGTCACTCAAATCAATTTGCAATCCACTTGAGGAGTTCAATTTAGGTCTGATATATTCTGGCTTAAAAGTGGCCCGCAAGTTAATGTGGCCCTGAGTGTCCAAGTTAGCCTTAAACTGAGTAGACTCGTTGGGGTCGATACCAGATAGGTCTATGACAGCCCTTCCTAAAAGTTCATCAGCGTGGGTCAAGTCCCAATCGTACACTTCCAATAATATCTGTTGTCTGGATCTAGATTGGACAGGGAAATCCACTGCCTCATTCCAGGTTGGGTTTAACGTTCTCCGTTTCTTGTCAGTTTTGAATACTTCAACACCGTCCAATTTAACCACACAGAGTGGATCTGACTTACCGTTGGAGTCAACAGATGGTAAATCATCTGCACCAAGCAAGTCCAACTTAATGTATCCAACGTCCAATATAGTATCCAAAGGATCTAATTTCACAGGCGAAGGAATATATTCAAATTGGATACGCACAGTGTTTCTCTGGCTGATTTTGATTGTAATAGGCTTCTCGTACGATTTCATCAATAGGTCAAGGGTGTCAAATGTCTTTTCAATTAAGACATCCTTGTCCAGACTAATCTCAACCTTGTTTCCCAATCTGAAAATCACATTGGAATTAGGTAAATCACGAATAAATGCTTCAGCTTTCGATGGGATCGTCAATTTACGTCCCGCACTCTTTGGAGCAACTCCCGCAGGATAAGCATGATCATCGAACAATGTTTGAAGAAAGACATCTGGTCTGTCAAATTCTCCTGCAAGAATGTGAGCAACAAGGACACCACTTCTATACTTTATTAACTTTTCCAATGGAATCTCAAGCTTGGTTGGTTCAGGAATTACATCCTGTCCTCCAACGTCAACCCATTCATAAAGATCTGGATTCTCCTTGAACTTCTTTTCATCTTCGGCCTGTTTCTTGGCTTCTTCCGTTTCAATCTCCTTCTTTGATTCCAAGTATTTGTCCATGTTGTTTAGTTGTTCTTTGGTGTAAACAGGGAGTGTTGGTATGAAACTGACGCTGTACGACAAGTACCCATGTTTTTCTCCGTTGTATATAATTGGCTGCTCTAATACTTCCTCGCTACCGTCGTATGCCAAGTAGTGGCCATCTTCAGACTTCTTTAAGAAGTCGTAAACATTCACCGCACATGATCCTAACAGTCTATCTTTGCCCTCTGATTCGGCGTCCATGAGCTGAAGCAAAATGTGTTGATGCTCATTTGCCACGGGAAAGAAGTATACCGAATTGAAGTGTGGGTCCAAAGTGTTGTCGAGGGTACGTGTCTTGGCAACTAAGTTACCATCCATCAAACATCTGATGTATGGGTCGACCTTACCAACGGATTCCAAGTTGACCACATCCAGGGCACTTCTCAAGTGAACACGCAAGCCACCAATAGCGGCATCGGTGAACGCACCAATCTTGTCATCCTGCATACCAAGACCCTTCCACTGGGCTGTAACTCGGAAGCTGGTCGTCTTTTCAGGATATCTGGGATCGGTGAATGGCGTTTGGATCCATTGTTGTCCCCTGGAGGTTTCAAATACCAAATCTTGCAAGTTGCAGTCCAATTTACCCACAATATCGTCATTAACTGAATCCATTACAAGTACTTGAATCGAAGTCTTGGACTGCGCAGTAATAAGAGTTTCGAGCGTTTGTTCCCAAGACGGTTCGTTGGTCAGCTTCAATCTCCGACAAGGCTTGACCAACTCGTTGTTGATGTAAATCTCAGCATATGGATTCAACAAACCCAATTGAGATTTGGAAATGTCCAAGCCTCTCGCTTCGTGCACGTTTAACTTCAAAATACCGACTTCAGAATCGGTTCTCTCTTCCTTTGTACCGTCATCGAGCTCCTTTGCCTCTAAAGTAGGAAACCACCTCAAATCAAACTCAATTTTACCGACAACTTTACCAGACTGTGTAATGTTCTTCTTGATGCCCATGTGCATATCTTCTTGTAAAAGCTCACTCAACTGGAAAGACACATTACCGATCAATTGATCATCCGGCTTGTCAGGTATCAAATTATAAACGTTGAAATCAACCAGGTTTCCATCCAATTGGTTGATAAGTACATATTTGGTCTCCATGAAAATTGGGTCACTAATGTTTTTCTTTGTCTTGGTCTTCTCCTCAATATCAGGGTTGTTGGCTACCTTTATTTGCACGTAGGGGTTGATAGTCTTGCTATCGCCACTGCCAATTACCTTGAGTTTCTCACACCGTTTGATGGTGATGGCAGCACATCCCACCAGGTCATTGTTGAAACTCTTGACTAACTCTTCCACATTCACTACAAACGAGTTTGGAGCGTACAACATTGGGGCCAAAGTGCCGTGGATTAATTCCATAACAATCTTGGATAACCCGGGAATGAAACTCATCACATCAATTCCTAACGTGTCACCTCCAATAGGTTTCAAAGCGTAGTCAATAGTTGGTGGTTCCAAAAACTGCACTTCCACGGTCTTCACGTGTGGGAAGTTTTGCAGCAATTTCAACTTGATGTTCATACGACCCTTGAACGTTTGATCTTCAACAAGAATGGGAAACTCCTTAGAGATAAAAGCCTTACCGATCCGGACACCAAGGGCTACTTTCGGATTGATTTTCTTTTTGATTTCGTTCTTGGTCATATCATCAGTGTCGTTGGGTGCGAACAGGAAAGCCCAGTCCATTTCAATATGATCGTGACCCTTCCTAGAGTAACTCTTGATCGAATCTATACGGGGTGCCTTAGATCCCAAAGTGAACTCGTTTAAGGTAAGTTTCTCAATACCATAACCGGGAGCTAAATCCTTAAGTATTTCATTGGTTTGATAGAGGACAGTCTCTGATAAGGCAGGCATGTAGATGACCCAAAACTTATCCATAAAAGAGTTCAACCACTCCATGGTCTCTAATTCATTATCAAGTCTGTTGATGGATTGCACACGCGTCATTTCATCGCGAATATTTCTGTTAAACCGCCGGATTTCCGAACGGTACACAGACTGGGTAAATAAGAACACAAGCCCAAGTGCCAAGAATCCGCCACCAATGCGGCCAATGAGCCAGGAGAAAAAGCAAGTGCCAACCACGATACTAGTGTTCCAATACCAGTCTCCATATATGTGGTCGGTAATATACGCTTCAACCGATCTCAATCTCTTTAACGTACTCGACTTGTCGGTAGTGGTGTCCATGTTCCATGTACCGATCAATTGCCAGTTAAAGATACTTTGATTTTGGGTCGAAGTCTCCACATTACCCCCTTGGTGTTTTCCGTCGGGGACTATATGGCCATTTGCCTTTTCAGACTGTTCTTTCTCATTGTGGGATTCAAACTCGTCTGGAGTTTTCTTGATACCAGTGACCGCCAGCCCACCCACAGGAGCGGACTCGGTCAGGGCTTTGGCTTGATTTTCTTTATTTTGCTTTTCTACTTCGGCTCTGTTGCTGTCCAGGCCCTTAGGGATGTCCTTATTGTAGCCATTGGCTTCTCGAGGATTGTCCTGGAGGTGTTAGTAGTGAATAGTTATTCCTTCCATGTGGCAAGCCGGGAAGGGGGAAGGTGTGAGTGTGTTGTCTAATCAAATTGTAGCTCATACTATGATTACAGCTATACAGAGTACTTATTGGGTACTTGGCACAAGTTCATTGTTTCTCGGGATTAGGTATACCCATACCCCAACGTTCTCAAAACACGTCCGCACCCGCGAGTACAGAGACTCGCAACGGAGACAATTCGGGAATTCTTCCTCATCCTGATACATACAGATCCCATTGCTGAGTATAGGGCGAAAACAATTTCAGCTCTTGAATAGTTAAAGGAAGTCTCTACAAAATATGGTCGCTGTCAACCGCAAGCAACCAGAACGACGAAACAAAACGCGGTGTGTGCAGGATATTCTTTTAAGGGGGACCGCGTAGTGCACAGCCATGCAGCTGAACTTTCATATGCGGCTCGAGAGAAGAAATTTAGCTACAACTGATGGACAGGCAAACGGTGCGTCCTTGCAGACTACCGTTCAATGGTGTCATTCGGCAGATATTGCTGCTAATTCTTGTGACGGCTTTGTGGGGTAAATTTTTCATCTCCTCTCTAGTTGTTTTAAACATCTTGCTTGTAATTATCCCGCTGTGCTGACGCTGACCTCTTCCCCTTGCCGAGCCCCGGTCCAATGTTTTCTGCACATAAGTGCGGTTAAAAAGTTTAAATGCTAGTCAGCGAAGGTTCACAACTGCTCGTATGCATCCACTGCAGCGGGGGTACTCTACTTCCCAGCAGTGCCAGGGAAGAATTTCATCTTGTCAAAGATTAGAATGCTTGAGCCTTAATGTCTCCTGTTTACAGATGTAATCTTCGTTGAAAGCTCGAGCGTGACCGTCGTCAGCTTTGCTATATATTTGACACAATCACGTGCTCATTCACTTGCACTTCTTCGCAGCTTTCGGAGTGTAAGGATGGGCTGCTTGTTCTTCATCTGATAGGTAGCAGGCTGGTGTTTGCTGTCATCACTCCTAAGTTCCTGGAATATGAAGGGATGTCATGACTGTATAGCTGATAGAGTGCGCACGTTTGGGAGGTCTTGAGGAGTCGGTGCCACAGTACTGTGGCAGAAACCTTTGACAGGAGGCCACCACCAATCAGGGTAGATAGCACATAGCATCGCTAGTTCCGCGTATTCCTTGGATATTTGTCACAAATGGAAGGATAGATCTTTCACGAGTGGCGTCTGATTGGTGAGTGTCTCATCGTCAGCCACCCAAGCATATCAGTTTCAACAGGAACATAACAGTTTGGTCTGGCCATTACCAGACCCCGACAAGGGAAGATAAGGAAAAACACGAGTAAGTGGGATGAATGAGTGCTTGAGAAGCAACAGCATGTTGGTAGTGCTACAAATAGATCAAATTATGTAGGCTCAAAGTGAAGTGTCTTCATGTCATGGTTGACTTCACGTCGAATGACCACCCAGAGAGGGCCAACAGCATAAGCCAATGAACAACAGCCACAACGAGGCACCTACATCTATTCTATGATATAATTTATTCTACGTAAACTATAACGCACTCTCTGTAGTGATTTAGACGGTTTCCAAGACAACATCCTTGAAGCCACCAGCAGAGACCTTCTTTCCCTTCTCCTCAGTGGCACCCTCACCGTGCAAAGCCATCAAGGCACCCAAGTCGAACTTTGGCTGCTTCAACAACTTGACCTTTCTGATGTGGACGTTCTGCAATGGGAAGATAGATTGAGTGGACTTTTCGATCTCACGGCCAATAACTTCTGGAATCAACTTGGAGGTCAACTGAGCCAAGGTAGAGTTGGAGACTTCTCTTTGCATGATCTCAATCATCTTCTTTCTGACTTCTCTCAACTTGGAGGATTGGGCGTAAGTAGTCTTTCTGATCTGGTTGGCCTGTCTCTTGGTGAAGGCAATGGCGAACACTCTGAGGACGTAGTCGTCGGCGGTCTTGACAGTGACGTTAGCCTCAACCAAGGATTGCCACTTTCTGACCAAAGAGCGCAACTTGTCAGTGGTGAAGTCGAGACCGTGGAAGTTGGTGAGCAAGTTCTTACCCTGGACTTCGTCAACTCTCAACTTGACTTTTCTGTAGGCGTGGTCTTCGGAACCCTGGAGGTCGGCGAGGCAAACCTCGACAACTCTACCCTTGAGACCGTCGGCGGCGTTCTTCAAACCAGTAGACTTGTTGATCAAGGTCTTACCAACGTTTCTGTTTTCGAAGGTAGATGGGGCCTTGATGTCAAACCAGTCCTTTCTGGTGAAAGGGTCGACGACCTTCTTCTTCAAACCTTTCTTACCCTTGGATAATCTCTTGTTCTTACCAACAGCCATGTTCAATTACAGTTTCGTGGGATAGGATAAGGGGAGAAGGTGTATTTGAGTGAGAGTTAAAAAATTTTCAAGTGAATTTTTCACACTCGGTGCGAACCAGCGCGCGACTGTGAGGTTGGAAAAGTAAATTTCGCTGGAGCATTTTGGGTGCGAAACGGCGGGGAGGGTCAGGGTATGCGGCCAACACAGGATATCCCTACAACAAGAGTATACACCCTTAATACAAAGAAGCAAACTACTACATCTTTCGCTAAATGAGCAGGATCTTACAGATGATCGTATTTGAGAAAATTAGGAGGGAATTGAGGAATTTTTGACCTATTAATAAGGATCCGCTCAAGAATCGCAGCCAGGGAAGCCACCCTTTGAATTGCGACTTTAGCGGCATTGTTCGCTAAATTTTAGCGGCGAGAGGGGGGACTTATTGCAGCTATCTTTACTTGCATATAGCTCCTAGTTTGGAACGCTGGCGCACATATACTTAGAAATTCTCATAATAAGGCGCTAAGGTTAGAGAGAGAGAGGTATTGACTTCAAATGAAGACATTTATTAGAGGCAAAAGGGACATAAAAGGTATCTCTAGTAGAGTAGATTAGAGGGCCACAGCCAACATTGATGACAATTGTCTCTTGGTAGAGCCTCTACAACCACTTCTTGGAATCTCGTTTTCTTTTGCACGTGACAGTTGTGACTGTAAAATGTGTGCACGTGCGAATACACGCCTCGAGCCCCGTCTCGGAAATGTAAACAAACAGTTACACGAAGTCTGGCGTTAACCAAGTGGCCAAAGATAGAGTGGATACGGTAACAAATAGAGGAACCCAGAGCAACGCCAATGGAAGATCAGAATAACCAGTATGTATTTTCTCGCCACCCGGGCCAATATTGCAGTATAATGGTTTGAAAAGGCTGGAAGGCACAAGTCTAGTAGTCCCCAAATCACCCCACACAATTATTGTATTACCTACTACCGGTTTGAATAGAGTTTCAAGTGGCCTGTCTTTGCAATCCGTAGCAGTAATTCCCAAAGAAGTAAATATTGATGAGGGTGATTGAGTGCAAGGACTTTGGATACTGTAAGCACGTGAGAAGGTTCCAGAGCTAACATAGAGTGCCACATTCTTTACACACGCTTTGACCGTTGTGAACATGGAAACTAACCTTCTAGGGTTGCTCTCAAAATTGGCCTCATTGGCGATTCACAGATCGGAAAGACATCGCTCATGGTGAAGTATGTGGAAGGATCATTCGACGAAGACTACATTCAGACATTGGGGGTCAACTTTATGGACAAAAAAATCCACATCCGAAACACCACCATAACCTTCTCCATCTGGGACTTGGGTGGACAAAAGGAGTTCATCAATATGTTACCGTTAGTACTGAACGATGCTGTGGCGATATTGTTTATGTTTGACTTAACCCGCAAATCCACCCTCAACTCCATCAAAGAATGGTACAGGCAGGTGCGTGGATTCAACAAGACGGCAATCCCGTTTCTAGTGGGCACAAAATATGATCAGTTCATTGACTTGTCTTTCCAGGACCAGACTGAAATCACACTGCAGGCAATGAAATACGGTAACGCCATGAAGGCACCCGTCATATTCTGCTCGACTTCTCACTCAATCAACGTTCAAAAGATCTTCAAAATTATTCTATCAAAGGCGTTTGATTTGAAGTTGAACTTGGATGAAATTGTCAATACCGGAGAGCCAATCCTCATTTACAAACAATAAGCTAAGCGGTACGTCTTGACTATTGGGTATTTTGGACTTGACACATTCAAAATCAAAACATTAACTACATTTCGTGATCTGGTTATCACGATATAAATAATAGCATAGGTATACATATTTAACTGGTAAAAGCATAGAGACAAGTGAGTGCCTCATAGTTGCAGCCGTAAGCTTGCAATCCTATATCACGTGCGTCTAGTCGCGTCTTGTGTGCGGCTCATACATCGAGGCTACGACTGGAAAATCTCCACACTCACCGGACTGATTAAGCTAATTTGCACGAGTAGATCACGAGCCAGTTTAATACAGCAATACCTGAAGATCCGCCTTGCGTGATTTGATTCACCAGATATCTCAATGGCGAAAACACAACGCGATCTCAATGGCTGGCTGTTCGCATTGGTAGGCGACACAACTGCCACAAGTGAAGGCGCAGATCTGGCAACTAGCCTGCCAGTGCGAAGATCATCGAGACGTAGCAGAGGAACGGATGCAGCCACACGCTCCCTGGGGGAATCTCTTATTCTCAAAAGAGAAAGTGATGGATTAGAGGTGAAAACAGGGAGCATGTTGCAAGTACGACAGCAGGGTGATATAGAAATCGCTCTTGTGAAAGAGATCAACTTTGGCAATCAGAATTTTATAGAGATCGTTGTATTATGGTTTGTCAACATGAAAGATGTCGACCGTCTGAAAATGCCCAGCCCTGACTATGACCCCGAGACACATGCCCTAAATGAACGTGAAATATTTGCCACGAGCTACAAAGACGAAATAAAAGTGGATGATATTATTGGAGAGGCAAAAGTCGTTTCTCAAAGTGAGTATGATACAACGAACAAGCCAAATACGCATGAGAGTCTTTATGTCTGCAGAAGAGGAAGTGATATAGACGGAGGGAGGTTCTCGTCGGCATTTGATTTCAACGAGCTCTATAATAAATTCACTTCGAATCCTAACGAGTATGTGGACTTTCTCAAAGCGGAAACTATTCCAGCTGCTTACAAGCTCTCAAAATCAGCCAAACCCGTTCTAAAGCCTCGGACAAAAAAAGTGGTGAAGAAGGAAACCGTAAACGTAGATCTTGGTGATGATACAGATCTCTCTGAAGGAGAGGACAATAACTCAGATGCAGACTCAGACGCTTTGAGTAGTGCAGAAGAAAATGGTGATGATGACGATGACGACGACGACGACCTCCTGGACGAGGTTAGTGACGACGAATATCTCTCAAAGCGCAAGCACGGATCTAAAGCAAGTCTGCCTAGGAAGAAAAGCAAACCTGCTAGTACTCCAACCAGAAAAAGAAGTCGAAGAAGTACATCGGCGTCGCCATCACCGAGTAAATTCCAAATGGCAGACAGAACCGTGATCAATCTGATGCTTTCACCCTTGAAGAAACGGCTCCGCTTAAAGGGGGATCTCGCCAAACCATCTCTCACATCCCCGGTTCGCGTACCCACGAACCAACGTAAACATCAGCTCACCGTTAAGAGGGGTAGTGGAGGTGAGACTGCCCAAATAGAACTTAACGACGGCCCACTCTCGATGGATGCCACCTCAGAAATTTTCAAAGAGCTTAAGGCTAAGCTTCATACTTCCATGAAATTGACATCTTTGCCCTGCCGAGAAGACGAGTTCACATCTATCTACTTGAATTTGGAAACAGCGATCCAGGAACAGACAGGATGTTGTTTATACGTTAGCGGCACTCCCGGTGTGGGAAAGACTGCCACAATCAGAGAAGTAATCGCTCAATTAAAGGATCTTATCCCTACCCAGGAAATTCAGGACTTCGACTACGTGGAGATCAACGGGTTGAAGCTTTTGACTCCACAAGTGGCATACGAAGTGCTATGGGAGACTGTTAGTGGCTTGAGTGTAAGCGCCTCAAATGCTGCACTTTTGTTGGAGTCGTACTTCAAAATTGAAGAGGAAGACAAAACTAGAAAGCCGCTAGTAGTATTGATGGACGAATTGGACCAGATTGTCACCAAAAAGCAAAATGTCATGTACAATTTCTTTAACTGGCCAACCTACAGGCATCTGAAACTCATAGTAATTGCCGTAGCTAATACAATGGACTTACCTGAGAGAGTATTGTCCAATAAGATCTCTTCACGCTTGGGACTCAGAAGAATACAATTTATCGGATACACCTACGAACAATTAGGAGTTATCATCAAGCACAGACTAGATATGATCAGCAAGTTGAATAGCAGAAGTGGACGCAAGGGAGGGAAGAAAGTTATTGTCAATGAAGATGCCGTGAGTTTTGCGTCTAGAAAAGTTGCTAGTGTGAGTGGTGATGCCAGAAGAGCCTTGACAATTTGTAGACGCGCTGTCGAAATAGCTGAGGCTGATTTCAGGCAGCAACAGCATCAAAAACAAAAGGAAGACGTGAACGAAAACTCAAAAACTGAAACTAATGGAGTTGTCAAGGACAGTGAAGCGGATGATTCTGCCTTCCATGTCTCGATCACACACATTTCTCGAGCTATAAACGAAACCATCAACTCTCCAATTGCACAATTCCTTTCCTCGCTACCCTTCGCACATAAGCTTGCCCTAGTTGGTGTTCTTCTTCGAATTCGTAGATCGGGGCTTGCTGAAAATAGTCTCGGGGATATTATTGATGAAATGAAAAACTCGCTTGTGCTACTCGTTTCGAAAACCCTCCTCAAAGGTGAAGTGGACCCATTGGATCTTCTATATAAGAGCGGGTTGATTGCGCATGCAGACTCGAGTAACTCAAACATGAACATACGCATTCTTAAGTTCAAGCAAGTTCTCAATGAACTTGTAGAGAATGGCGTTTTGCTACAGCAAAATATTAAAGGCGAGAGACACAAACTTATTCATTTGAATATATCAGAGGAGGAAATAGTAACTGTGTTGAAGAGAGATAAGGAAGTAAACGGAATGTTATAGAGTATTTGGTACAACAGATTCATAGTCACAGTAAATTTGTAAGGTTGGTTTGTCTCGCATCTTCAGCGAGCTGATCAAATCAGACATATATATGGCTGCAAAAATGGCTGCAAATAATATTGGTTCCTGTATGTAGTCTATCTCATCTCATCGCTTCTTCATGAAAAATCAACTTCCACCCCATAATGTAATTGAATCAATCAGCAAACCTTCAATGTCGCAAGCTATTGACCCCGCAGATTATATAGAAGCACCAGAAGGTGCTGAAACGCTTAGATTCAATGATGAAAAGCGTCAAGCCAAGTTTGAGCTTGGTGTATGCATGGCTGTCCACAAGTGGGACGAGTTAAATACTGCAGTGGAGAACTCATGGGGAGGGCCAAACTCCGCAGAAAAGCGGGATTGGATCTCTGGTATCGTTATTGACTTGTTTAACGAGAAGTTGGTAGACATAGCGCTTATAGAAGAGACGCTTTTGTACGCCATGGTTGACGAGTTCGACACCGAAATAGATAATGACTCGGCTCTCGAGGTTGCAGCCTTGGTATTCAAATTTTTCAAGGATGTGGTGCTGGAGAAATACGACCAGATCGACGAGATGTACGCAAAGTGGGAAGCCAAACAGCAGAAGAAAGGAAAGAGTGCTCCTGTTGTGATCGGTTCCGATCCAAATAATCCTTCAGATGACGATGACGAATCAGGCGACGACAACGACGATGCGAACGCCGGCGCAGGCGCCGTTGCACCTGACCTCGTTGATGATATGCAAGTCGAGCCTCAGGGACCCATAATTGATGATGATGGGTTTGAAATGGTTCAAAGAAAGGGTCGCAGACGCTAAAAAAAAATATACAGCAACAGACGAAGAAACTAAAGCATGGATTCCTTTCGAAGTCCTTAGAATGCCCTTCTGGCAATCATCACAATATATATCATGCATTCATTCTCTATAATACTGTATTCTATGCTTAATCCTGTGAAATTGAGTTCCGGGGCGTAACGTCATTTGAGCGGTTCATCAAGTTCAAGGAGTGTAAAGAAGACACTGAACTTCGCTTCTGGAAGTAGCTTTCCTGCTCTTCTATGGGGGTATTGATATGAGATCCTGGTCCCGTATTGGATGAAATACTTGTCCGACTTTGCGTGTTGCCGAGTCTAAAGTCGCTGAGACGTCTGGTCAAAGCAGGCATGTTTCCTCTACTATTTGGTGGTGGAACACTTAGTGGTTGTGTTTTAGGAGATCCAGGGAGTGATGAATAGTCGACACCTCCTGGACTTCCAGGAGCACTTGTGATACTTCCGGGGTTACCGCCACCACCGCCCATAATATCACCTCCTCCGTTTATCACCCCACTGAGCTTCGTGTTTAGGGCTGTAAACAAGTTACCCTGTTTGGCAGCTTGAATCTTGAATAGAATAATCTCAGTTCCAGCCCAATGATTGGAAGGAGTGAGTGCACGTGAAACATACTCTACTGTCTCCTTCGACTCATTAGACTCTCCCCGGCTTGAGGGCAGAGAGCCTGGGCCTGCAGAACTTGCTCCCGTTGCACTTGCGAATGCAGCCCAGCCCATTTGTGTGAAGCTGACTAACGAGGACGTTATATTCTTGATAAACCGATTCCCATTGCCACAGTACACACGTACATTGTCGACAGTATTGTAAAGGTTGCCGTAGAGCAATGAAAGATACCACCCAAGCGATAAATAGCTCCACGTGAACCTGAGAGTCTCTATTGGCGTCTCAGGGAGGAAGTCGTAATTGATCTGCCGTTTGTTCTTCGCAAAGTATCCCTCCCAATCTAGTGCTTCGATGTATTTGACTACAATGAACGAGTTCAGGGAAGATGTTGCGAATGGGGAACTGTGCCTACGTTGAAGTCCTCCATTGCGACTGTCCCCATTAATTGCAGCCGTTTTTGTTATTGTTGGTGACGCATTTGCTGCAGAAGGAGCCAGCAGAGTCCATGAATCTCCCAAAGAGACTTTCATATGGGGAAGGACTAACTTGAGAATGATCCGAAGTGAATCTTTACCTCCCCATGACCGCCCAAGTGAGGCATCTCGTGGGAGTTTCTCCTTTGCCCGTAGAGACATTCCAGTTGGAAGGTTAGGGCGAAGTGCCAAGTCGAGAGATGAAGAGTTCAGTAAGGCGGAAATTCCTAGAATCGCATCATCTCCATGTCCTTGTGCTGCATCAGGAAGGGTCTCAAGTAAGCTGCTGGCTGACTGGGTATTATTACTATGCAAGTATATGCCTCCAGATGTGCGCGTAGAGATTCCTAAACCAGTATTGATGCTGTCATTACCTGTTCCTATTGATGAGATGCTATGCACATCATCTGCATTTGCATTTGCAGCGAGCTCATCATGCTGCCTATCTTCCTCCTGATCATCGTCCTCATGTAGGGTCATGAGGACGCCACCGCTAAAGTATTCTCTTTTGAGTGAATGCACCGTCGTCCACACAGCATTATATGTCTTTTCGTTCTTTTGAATATTGTAGAGGAGCATGCGTGACGGGCGTGGGTGCTTGACAATGGCCGTCACTATTGCTCGGATGATAAGTGCTAGCAAATCTGAGTGATATGGCTTTTCGAGCAAAAATTGCCTTGTGGAAAACTTCTGCACCACCTGAGTGATTAGTGCACAACTGCTGTAGCTAAGTCCACCAGCTGGGTTGGGGTTCCCTAGTTGTAGTTGTTGGGAATCGTTGACCTCTTGAAGCTCAGGGCGCAGTGATACTATAGGGATGAGATTGTATAGTATTTCTACGAGAGTAGTGACGAAAAGTGCAGATGATGCCGTGGATGTGATGCTATTGTTGGTGGTAGCAGTAATGATTCCAGTTCCTGCTCCCACAGTTGAGCCATTGGTACCACCCACGCTACCAGCCCCTGATCCCGCAGACGCATTCAAGAGCACGCATATCAGCGACACAGCCACATCCCGCATTGTTCTTGGGGCTATAGAGCACTGAAAGTGTGGTGGGAACCTCTCATATTTTACTGGATCAAGTGGTTCACACAACTTTGCTGACATTTCGACATCAGAGCTCAAGTATAACATGAAATACGTGCACACGCGAACAAAGTTTTGTAACAGCAGTACGTGATGAAAGGTGAAAATGTGGTAGAGTAGGAGAATGAAAAGCTCATCAATGTATCGTTCCTTCATGAGTTCTCTGAAGTGCTTGTTTGCCTGGAAGAGCTCCCAGAGAAGCATTGTTGTTTCAGGTACCCAACATTGTGGTGAGTAACTTGCTGCTGCGGCTGCAGCGGCAGCTGAGTTTCCGCTTGAGCCTGATCCCATTACACCGGCAAACCGGCTGAAAGATCCACCCCCAAGGCTCAGGCTGTATGAATTGCCAGTACCTGCAGATCCTCCTGGAATATTTCCACTACCGCTTCCAACTCCATGAATATGGTCGTTTCCCGATGCGTTTCGTGCTGCATCCATTGGTCCACGCAACACGTTCATAAGATGATTTGCAATAAAGTGGAGCTCGTGCTCCTTATGAATCTTCCCGAAGTACACCCTCGCTAAATTTGTAGGGACTGTAGCAGAAGCAGTAGGAGGGGTTGGAGATGGAGATGATATAGCGAGGGTACTTTTAGTGGGTATAGAAATTCCACACAGAGAGAGAAAAGTGAGCTCGTCCGCGGGTGGCATCGGATACACAACCACAATGGCGAGTAGTTGTACCGAATAAGTGACAAGAAGGTGTCGCACTTCCGTTAGTATGGCATTAGAGAACTGGAGACCTGTGGGGTTGACGTCATTGGCTAAATTGGCAATCTTCGCTCCGCTATTTGCTCCTCCATTTTCCCTGGCTGTAGGTGACTGCTCTGTAACTCGTGCAGAGCGGCACACTATATTGAGCAACGAGCACACCAAGGTTAAAAGCTGGAGCCGAGGAGTCGCACTCACGAGCACAGTGATGAAACGGTTACCCTGTGACACGATTCCTGTAAGCGGCTGGTAGAATGAGCGCGAAAAGATCGTCAAGAGAAGACGGAGTGTTTCCACACGGTTAGCATCAATGACAAGATTTGGTGGGTTGTAATTTGCTGAGGATCCAATACCAGTCTCCCAGAGACGAGTACTACCTCTTGCTGCACCAGTGGCCGCGCTTGAACCACCAACAACGTAGCTTGACTCAAGGGTGAAGCCTTTACAAAAGAGAAGAGTGAGGAGGCGTTGGATGAGATGTACCCCAAGTGGTAATTCTTCATCTTCTTCCATAACTTCCGCACCTCCAGAATATTCTGCAGATTCACCAGATAGTACGGTTTTAAGCGAAGGCAGCTGTATGGTGCTTGAGGATCCACCCCCACCACCAGTGGAACTTGTTCTGGACGCACCAGCAGATACTCCTCCTCCTCCTCCTCCTCCTCCTCCGGTGACATAATCCATTGGGTCAAAACCTGGGGCCCAGAATAATTTGTTCTCAATGTCATTGTTGCGAATCTCGAATAAAACTGGTAGTACTTTCGTGAGCCAACGCATGCAATTAAGAACTTCGCGGGCTCTAAACGAAGAAGCGCTTGCAACGTCAGTGGTATCCAGGGACTCGCTCATTGCCAGACCCATACCTTTGATCTCTCTACCACACAACTTCAACACGAGTATTCTTATAAACGACACAAAGTTGCACATATTATGGTCCCTCACACCCCGGATATCCTGTACTGTGAAAAGCTCAAAGATCTCGTTTGTGGATGCCGGCTCGCTCCAGAACTGCTGCCAGTACCTGGCATCGCCGGCACGAATTATTCGGCCCTGACCTAACTTGTAGAAATGTGCCTTAAAACGTGATTTCTCCTCTGCGGTCCTCATGAGGCGTTGGGTGCAGCCAAAATAGGGTGGCGTGTGGGGCAGCGTGTTTTAGTAAGGACTTGTGAGCGCACTTTTCTAGCGTTTCTGCAGGCACTAGCCGTACGATCTCGGAGTGGCAGATGTACGGCACCACCAAATTTCCGGTGGGGTTTACACTATTGAAGGGGGGTATTCCAAGACAGGCTCTATCCGCTGCGATATGTATTGGTCTCGCCCTCCTTCCAGTAGTCTCATATGCGTTGAGGGCTGCTCCATCCAAGAAATGGACTAAGTCACGTGTTGGCCGGAGGTAGCCTAATACCGGAGCCCACTGGGCCCGATTTAGGCAGCTGCGATGCAGCCAATAATACAAGTGCCACCTTCTATCTATTCAATTAAATCTATAGTGTACTTTTAACTCACAGGGTGATCATATAAGCCTGTTTTGAAACCGTACCATAGGGGTTCTGTAAATACTTGTAGGCGCGTCCAACTGGGAACACTCCAATGGGTCTTTGCATGTGGTACGGGTTACTTTATCTAACACGCCAGTTATGCCCATTTTCCCTTTATAACTTGTTAGGTTTAAATACTGGGCCTGCTAGCAACTAAGGTAGTGCCCCTCAGAATTTTGGACGAACGAGTTCAGCTTCTCTTTCTCTTCGACTCGCCTGCGACGTCTTCTGTGCTTCTGCGAACTGTTCCTGCTATTGGTCCGAACCCTATATCCACGTCCATGCCGGCCTCTCCTTCTGGAATTGGCTCCTCTTCACCCAAATCGTCTGCGTCGCCCTGTGTGAGCCATGCATCAGGTACTGTTACGTCGGCGAGCACACCCAGGGCATTTCTGCCGAACATCTCGCCATTTCCATTCTCCTCCACTTCCTCATCATCATCATCGTAGTGATTTGCTGAAACTCGCGACAAGTGCTCGTATATCTGCTCCACGGGCGTGACAACCCAGTTGCCCGTGCTTCTGTTTTTGAAAAGAGGGTTACTTCCATGTGTGAATTGTCCCGCAGAGACGCTTTCTGCCTGTGCCACCGAAGGGGTATGGCGCGTCACCGTCATGTCTGCCGTGAGTATGTAATCTTCTCCGGCACTTGAGCCGTCTTCCACCAGAATGAGGGTGTTGGATGGCACTTGTAAGTAGAGCTGTTGGACCCTATCCCCACCCGTGGAGGCACCTCCGGTGAGCCCATGCGCACTCAAACACTGGTAGGGCAACTCGATACCGCGGCCCGTAGCGTTGAACCACACCACAAAGCAAGTGTTGAGCACAAAGAGTGACACCTCGTACGAGCCGTCTGCAGATTGCAATGCTCCCGACAAAAGCTCTGGCGAGAGAGTAACACTGCGATTTATACTGTCTCCAGTGATACGAAGCGCATAGTGCTCGCCACCTCCATGTAAAACCATCTGCTGCTCATCCTCTGTCGAGAAGCGCTCAGGCGATGCCGACAGGTACTCACGGTACCATATAGTGTTTTCGATATTTGGCTGTTCCGTCACAAGACGCGGAACACGCGGTGGCATCTGCTGAGAGCTGTCTTTATGCAAGAGACGTATCCTCCCTCGTACGTGTGTGCGCAGATCTCTATGGGTGAGTTCTACACTGAGAGATTTCTTGTATTTTTCACTTTTGCAGCTGTTAAATAGCGCGCAAAAACTCCGGCGGAGCATCCTTGACAGCACAGCTTTGCTCATAGCTATCGGAGGAATATATACCATAACAAAGCATGTCGTCTACCGGATATTTATACAACTTTTGTATTGAGCTCTCTACAAGCGGCTGGGTGAGTAAAATTGGTGCGTTAATCGTCATATACATTTATATCGGCTACTTAGATGTACCTCCCTGCGATAACCGCCTAATCAAGCGCTGAAAGGTAGGGCCACTGTTTTGGGTGTTATTTATCTCTTTCTTGAATTGCTCAGACTTTTTTTGCTCACGTCTTTTCACCTCTTCCGGAGTAGGAGGGAGAGCTTCATTCTTCAAGTCCGCACGCTTGGCTTCTTCAAAGGTCAGAATTGTCTTTCTCAATCCCTCGCTACCGTTAAGAAGTGAGCCCTTAGGAAGTACACCACCAGTGAGCAGCTTGAGGTGTGCCACATTCTCGGCCTCAAGTCGAAGTACTGAGTACATACGTGAGACCCGCCCGATCGCTATAACTTTATTGCGTAGGGCGATGCGCTTTGCCTCAAAATCGTCAGCTGCTCCGACTGACGTGGATGTAGAGGAACTTACCTCACTCATAGCTGTAGTGGCTCCTCTATTTTCCGTTTGAACAGCACCAGCAGCGGCTGCTGATCTGTCTTGTGCCTCGTCTTGCACTCCACCTCTTACACCGCCCTGCGGTGTAGAAAACCGTACAGAATGCTCGGGAGCTGGCGACGGAGCCTGGTCAGCTATTCCCGCCATAGTTCCACCAGATCCGGCGGTTGCAGAAGCTGCAGCCGCCTCTATCTCTTCCACAGTAGCAAACACAGTATCTTCGCCTAACTCTTCTTCTGTACAAATGTTCAATATGCTCACCAACATGTCGGTGATTTTCTCTCCTACAAACGGCAACGACCACAGAAACACGTCCATGAAATTCGGAAGCCAGTACGGGTGTGGAGACGCGTTGAACTGCCGGATGTTCATCACATTCTTCTCGTACTTCAACACCGCTGCTTTGTTGTTATATGTGTCCAAGTAGTTGGGTGCACTAAACATTGTAAGGAGAGAGGGGAAACCCATAGTTTTTGTTCTCTTGTACATGCGATATCCCATGTCCTGCGCTTCATGTGCTCGGATAATCAGAAGAAGACCAGTGCGCTCCAAAAATTCGCACAGTGCTCGGTATGTGTATGCGTACAGGCAACCACGAACTGCATTACG
Source organism: Dujonia schatavii (assembly GCA_003707405.2). Classification (NCBI taxonomy): domain Eukaryota; kingdom Fungi; phylum Ascomycota; class Pichiomycetes; order Serinales; family Debaryomycetaceae; genus Dujonia; species Dujonia schatavii. Next base: position 127,812 of record PPIY02000019.1, on the reverse strand, counting down.
TACAAAGTGTGTGTCCATATTGTCCTCGTCGTACTCCTCCACTGGGTCTGCCCAAAGCAAGTCACACATTAGTCCGCGCGTTGGCGGCTCGCGGAATCGATCGAGAGCAACCACATCATCCAACAGCTTGAGCTCCGGGCTAATTCCTCCATGCACGCAGAAGAATTGCTTGTTCATAATGGCTGCAAGTGCCAATGCATTAAATGACTCAAGCAGAGCCTCGTACACTGCTGCCGAATACTTGTGGAGCACTTCTCCCTTGAATGTAAAGTACTCAGTCAAGTGCTTGCATTCGTGATTCCCTCTGAGCATCCAGAATGTGTCCGGATATGTGAGCTTAAGTGCATACAAATACAAAAGGCACTCGATCGAAAAGGACCCCCGGTCCACATAATCTCCCAAAAAGAGATACAGCGTCAGCGCTGGGTCTCCTCCAACTTCGAAGAGCTTCATCAAGTCGTAGTACTGTCCGTGCACGTCTCCACAAACAGTAACGGGAGCAGGAACTTCAAGCAAGTTGGGTTCGGACAGTAAGAGGGAAGTAGCGTCGCGTAAAATTCGAATAGCTTGGTGCTCGTGAAGGCGTCCCTCATGAAAAAAATGATCCTTGAGAAAGTGAATGTCCGGAAGCCCATTAGGGAGAAAGAGTACGCTGTCATCTGGTTTGCGTGTGGCAGGTGCGGGAACAGAGGATACGGCGCGGTCAACCGTAGAATATGTCTCGCCATCGTCAGTCGTGTATGTGGTGTTGATTGTGGGGGCACCGTTTGTACTCGAAGGCATAAGAATTGACTGCGGTCCGCCAGTAGACGCGCTGATACCACTAGGCGTTGCTCGATGGCCATCTGGATACGTTATACGCAGCAGCAGTTGTTGTTGAATACCCTGTTGTCTCGCAGCCTGGTCACTAGTTGCCGATCCTACCTTGGAACCGGGCTTCTTTTCAAGTGCCTTTAGCGCATTGGAAACCTTAGTTGAATTTTCCACAGCCTTCTGATCAGACATTGTGCTTTTCTATATCTATGAAGAAACTCGAGAACTGAAGGTGTCGTGACAGCAAACACAGGTGGGCTTGACGCGAGATAGCTTCTCCGTCTTTTTCAAGAGAACTTACGCGGGACGGACTAAACGCTCTCAGTGCAGGAGGTCCTGTATTGCCACGTGACTGGCTGCAAAACCTCCCACCGAAGGCTGTGCCAACTGGCGGTATACAAGTAAGCACTTTTTGTGTAAATTTACATAAAGGGGAACCGAATTTGTAAAAGTTTTGAGTTATATCAAGCCTCCCAATGTTAATTTTTCCTTTTCAACTCAATTTGATTTATGGTGCGGGACCACTACCAGCAATGCTGTGCAGTTATGATAAGGGGACATAGACATATATTCTATTCAACAAAGCCCTAAAATGATCTCTACCTTCATTTGGGCACCAGCTTCTGGCTTCCTATAAAAGGGCGGCCATTAATGCTAAAAATGCAAGACCGCCAGCAGCTGAGTTTTTTCCTGCCTCTCCAAACAATCTTCTATCGATCTCACTCTCTTTCCTAGCCAATTCTGGGTCCGTCGGTGCAGCCCAGTAGACACAAAGGCACAGCGTTGTGCTTTTTTGAGTAGTTGGTGAGCTGTATGTATACCCCTGTACTGTACTTGTTCCGTGCGCGCTTGTCACGCTGCTCCCAAAAGAGCTAAATGAGCCATCGCCAGTGATACTACTAGGGTTAAATATTCCATTATTGGCTGAGAAATTTGTAACATCATTTGCTACCAATGAAAATCCATAAGTACTTGTGTCTCCTTGATACTCACTCCCAAACACCGCATACGAAGTGTTCGAGTATCCAATGGGGTCTTTGACAGTCTTTCTCGCATAGAAGTCAAACCCGTTAACCCAAAGTTTGTTATCGGAAGTAAACTCTATGTTGCTATATTGGTCGATGCCCACGTCTGTAGTCTGCGCTATCAAAAACTTATCGTCATTCAAAATCAAATAGTGGGTTTTCCCATTGGCACTTATAGAAACCCTGTATGTATTGGAGTCGAAAGTAAAAGTGACAGCATCCTTTTTGTCTCCGAGAAAGAAGTAATATATTCCTTCGTCCTCCTTCACAGCCTGTAAATACATATCATCTACAGGCTCGTTTCCAGTATCTGATTTGACGGATATTTGAACATTGTACAATTGTGCTGCAGCGCACAAAAAGTAGAGTGAGGTTACTGCTATGGGAAGGATTGTGATCATTTGATTCCTTTGTTGAATAGTCAGACTTCAATAATATGTCCTACTTTCGTCCCTATTAAATAGTTGGATTTAAGCTGGCATCTCTCATGCGTATCTTCAAGCGTATCTTTCGCGAGGAATGTTTGCAGTCATTCTTCAGCCTATTCGCAGCAATAGCCGCACATGTCGCTTAAAAAATCGCCAATTCCCAATTTGGTGCGCTAAACGAATTTGTTAATTTTATATTCATAGCATGGTCGAACCTCAACTGAGGCAAGCGACAACCTCTCTCATATGGTAACGCGCAACTCCTTTTCGTCTTGTATCAGTTTTATTCACTGTCTCGTACACTAAATCCTGCCCTGTTTATCTGCCCTTTTGCTCTCTCTCTCTACTGCTCCCTCTCTCTCTGCTGCTCCCTCTCTCTCCTTTCTACACCGACCTTTTTCTAATCAACTTTTTATAAATCTAAAACAATGGTCTAATAAATAGTCTATTCTTCCGAACATACATAGATAACATCAGCAACTCCCTTGAACCCGTTAAACAGGGTGGAAGCAGCGGATGTGTAAGCCCCTAACTCAGGGAAGTACAACCAGTCACCAACTTGAACGTTGCGTGAAAGGGTTGCCTTGCTGCTCACACAGTCCAACCCATCGCAAGTTGGACCCCAGATCGAGTACACATCACCTTCACCTTCACCTTCATCATCCTTTGTTGTTGTTTCGCCGTACAAAAATTCTCCGCCGTGTGTCAAGACTTTCGCCTGTGGCTGTTGGTGGTCGAACAAAATGCAGTTCATGTTACCATAAACCCCGTCGTTGATGTAGAGCATGGGCGGAACTTCTCTCTCGTCTCTTCTGGCAATTACGTTTGCCGCCAAAGTGAATGCATTGGCAACCATAAACCTCCCCGGTTCTCCGATAAACTTGACGTCATACTGGGTGACGAAATCGGGTGGAAAGAACTCATCCAATGATTTGTTGACAGTTTCCGCCGCTTCAAGGAACGTATGCTCTTGGAAACCTCCTCCAATATCCAAAATACTCATTGGTTGTTTTCCATTGATGGCAGAATCAAAAATCTTTCTAGCATCACCAACAGCCTTATGGATCGACGAGAAATCAGTAGCTCCGCTGCCAACGTGGAAAGCAACTCCTTTTACCTGCAAACCAAGTTGTTTTGCCAAGGGTAAAAGTTCATGAATAGCAGTGTTGACTGTACATCCAAACTTGGTGGACAATCTGCACTGAGCTGATTCGTCGTCAGTGGCAATTCTAATTAAGATCCCACAAGCAGGGTGCGATTTAGCCATCTTGTACAACTCGTATGAGTTGTCAACAGTGGTCAATTGGATGTTGGAGTCTCGTGCACTTCTGATGTACGAGTTGGTCTTACAAGGGTTGGCGTAGATGATTCTCGAAGCGTCAATCCCCATAGACAACACGGTATCAAACTCCTGTTTCAGGGCACAGTCAAAGTTGCAACCCAATGACGCAAGACAAGAAACCACCTGGCGATCAGTGTTACACTTGACTGCGTAAAATGGCTGAACCTGTGGAAGATATTGCATCCATGTCTTGAAAGACCGCATAACCTCACCCAAATCACAAACAAAAAAAGAATCCTCACTACCAGCATCACAACAATCGATATCTACAGACGAAACATGTTTCCACATGGCCTCAGAAATTAACTTTTGGCTACGCAATTTTGCAACAATTGAAACAGCAGCGGCATTCTGCGCTTTGGCATTTACCAGCGTATCAAGCTCATTATCCAATGACTTCTTTTTGAAATTCTCATTCAGGAAGCCAGTGTAAATTTCTTCTTCAACTACGAAAGAAGGTGCCATCTAAGTAGGATGGTTCGTGGGTGGTGTACTCTAGTGTTTTCTTTATCTGGGGCGTTGACCGCGTTCAAGCGTCCAACTTTTTGTTTCTTACTTCAAAACTCACGGATTAAGTGAGTCGGGATTTATGAGACTTCAGGCGGCAGCTCTCGTAATAATTAGTGCAATCTCTTGGAGAGACAACTGCAGTTAGATTAGAATAATGGAAAAATGGAGACTAAAGGTCCAAGAATCCAAAAAAAAAATCAAAAAGATCAAAAAAAATTCAAAAATTAAACGTAACTCGTTGTGCTTTGGAAGACACTTGGGCTTGCTATCTTGTTCTTTGACGTGGTTTATAGAAGAGAGAGAAAGAGAAAATCAGAAAGAAAAAAAAAAACGAAAACGAAGCTAGGTGAATCAGTTTGATGAAGTGAAAATTAATGTCGCAAGCAGCCGTGAAAAAAAAAATAAAAATAATCGCAATCGTGCAAAATGCAGTACGTCGAAATATTATCTTGAGCGTTTTATTTTTTATTGGGCTTAGATCTGAGCATTAACATATACATACGTATATATACGTATATATACATATATACACATAGAATATTTGTCACCCCATGTCAGAAACACTCGGCATGTACCATCGTTTCTTCCTCCTAGCTGGTCCTTTGTCGGGTGGAGTTTTCAATTGCTATGCTTTCTCAAGTTGCAAGATTGAAAAAGACTCAGTACAACATAAAACATGCTGCTTACTTGCGGCTCTTGGCATGCAGGACCAGCAGTCATGGCGATCTAACTTGCGTCGAGGGCCCAACCCTTCACAGCAACCTATTGTTCTCTGATTCATATCAATGATCCGTTTCTCTCTATAGAATGCTCTCGTTACACTTGTGTCTCTTCTCTGTTCTCTGTTTTATTTACTATTTCATTCCTCCTTGTATGCTATATGCTTTTAACAAAATATAATTCAAAGCTCAATAAGCGGCTCTTCGGCGTATATTCTCTCCGTTTGTGCATTGTTTGTTTTGTCCAAAGACGGTAAATTCGACATGGACGGCAAGTCACTCACTCCATGCTTTTTGGCTTCTTCTTCTTCCTCTCGTGCTGTCTGCTCTAGGTCTTCCATTGGAGGGAACTTTTCAGCCACTCTTTTTTCGTTTTCTTCCTCAGGTTCTGGTGAAGTAGGGTACCCAGCGCCTTGCGACGTGTCATTCTCTGGAGGTGAAGTGGGGTAGAATTGGCTCGACGTCGATTCTTGATTGTAAAACTCTGTTGAAGGATATGGCCCTTGTGATGCCTCGGGTTCCAAATTGCCTGATATTTGAGGAGGGCCCTGAGGAGGTGCACCGGAAGTAGCGCCAGAAGTGGCAGGTTCATTGTCACGCCCTTGCGTATCATATGACGGGTAGCTTGGTTCAGCAGAGGGGTATCTAGGTTCGTTCGAGTGGTATCCAGTCTGCCCTTCGAATGTGGTTGGAGGAGCACCAAGCTCCTCCGTAGCGTACGACTGTTGAGCGGAGTAGTTAAATCCGGGCTGCGATTGCTTTTGGGGTGCTTGCCCGAGTGGAGACCCTTGGAGGTATTCCGCGGCAACCTGATGTTCCTGGTGACCTCCACTCAGTTGTGGAAGCTGAGCTCGCTGTTGTGATTGCTGCGGATAAGTACCAGCAGATGCGTCAGGCTGAGGAATATGCGATCCTGGGTACCCTCCATTGAACTGAGATTCTCTTCTTTGCTGTTGGTGTTGCTCTTGCAGATTTCCTTGACCTTCAGGATAACCAGTGGACTGGCGTCTTTGTACGTGTGCCGTGGTCTGAACAGGTGCTTGTTGAACAGGATAACCCGTCAGCTGTGGATTCGAATACATACTAGTAGGTTGTTGCTCTTGAAATCCACTATTTTGCTGCTCCTGAAACTGCTCTGGGTACAGAGGTATGCCCAGGTACCCGGTAAGTTGTGGTGCAGGTGCCCCATATTGATTCTCGCCCCCACCGCTCAAAGTGTGGCCCCTGTATGCTTGTGCCAACTTGTTCTCTAAAAACGAGTCGTAGAGTCTTGTAATAGTGGAAATTTTGTTGCTTAGCTCCAAGAAGCTCTCGTATTTCTCAAGACTTGCCCGCAAAGACCGATTCAACTTCGGCTTGAACTGTACTATATTGGCATGAAGCTCGCTGAGGTTGTTGTCATAGAGAATGTTAGCCTGCTTAACTGGGTCATTTTTGAGTGAGTTCATGAGAGTTATGAAAAGATTTATGGATTCTTCTTCTTGTTGTGTAAGGTCTTCGGTCAGTGGCACTCTTTGTGTTTGTTGCTGTTGGCGCAGAGATTGGTGTTGCGAGACTGGTCCCAGCTGGAACGGGTTCGATGGTGAGTGATATGATGGCCCTTCTTGAGGTAACAAGTCCTTGTAGAAATCATCCTGTGCACTCAGGTCTACAGCCTGCGATGGTGGAGCCAGTTGCTGCTGGTAGAGGCGCTCTTTTTCTTTGAATTCTTTCAAGCTCGCCTCAATTGCTGCCTTCATGTCCTCATCTTGCTCATCATCTGGAGCTGAGGGTGTCAGCTCACTCGCATATGATTGTGGCGGTGGGATATTTGGACGCAGAAGCGGTATCTGGCTCTCTTTCAAACTCAATTCTATCGCCTTTTTCAAATCTTCGTCCTCCTCCTCATCGTCACCCCCTGTCTTTGCAATGGGTTGGTGGCGACTGCTACCAGTGTTATGCTTTGAAATTCCACCAGCAGTGCTGCGGTCAGAACTATTGCGCCCCTTTGTCTTCTCGTAACAGTTATCGCAAACCCGTACAGGATCCATAAGCCCCAAACCAACCAAGGGTATTGATTTACTCGAGTGTGTTTGGCAGTACACGCCACCACACAGACGGCAGTGGTGCTTACGGTTGAGAACAGTGAATGGGTTGTAACAGATCTGGCATTCGTCTCCGTCAGTCCAATCTGGAGGAACTTCTGTGTCGATGAACTCAAAGCCTGAGGGACCCTCAAACTCAGTGTCGGCACCACCGGTGGCAGTTCCACCAACTGCACTTCCTGCTGCAGCGCCAATAATCTCAGATTCGTTGTATCCGTCGTGAAGAAGCTGTTTGTACAGCTTTTCAACGTATGCTAGTGGCAATTGGCCACGGAAATAAGCGCTCCAGTTCTTTAAAAGCAGAAATAAGTAGCACCCAACATCGTACTTGGCAGGGTTCCCCAGCACATCACGATCACGCACATTGTAGTGGATACGGAACACATTGTCAACGAGGTAATCCATAAACTCCTTGGATGCAATTTCAACCAAGAAATGGTAGCCACCATTCTTGATGCAAAGATCTATAAGGGAGAGTGTCAGCTTGGTTAGATTCGGGTTCCCCTGTACAAAAGTCAACCGCTTTTTGAGTGCACGCATACATTGGCGAGGTGGGACTTTCTTGCTGCGGATGAGGTCGGTTATCTCGAGTGCCACCGCGATATCGATCTCTCCATTTGGGATCGCTTCCGAGGTAGCTTCTGCAATTTTGGCATCCAAGTCCGCAAGTGGCACAGATGTACCGCTAAACCAGGACATGGCGTTTCTAAATCGATATTAGATGCTGATATGTAGTATGAATGTATTGTATCGGCTTGGCAGATGGGTTGGAGAATCGGAAAGTGTCTCGTGGGGAAGTGTTTGCCTTCGCCTCAGATAACGCATTCTGAGCGCATGTGGCGCACATGATCGACGGTTGGGGCACGACCGGCGGCCTACTTGACTGTCGATTAGTGAAGGCTATACGACACATACTCTGTTAAATGGCCACTCCTTCTCTCTTTTCCCTTCATATATAGATGTAGGCATGTGCCTGCCTGAAGTTTCTGATTCCCCAAATCACTTTACACATTTTCAATATGAATGTTTCTTAGTAAACAGCTATAAACCTGAAATATGTTTTCTCCATGTCTGTCGTATCTGACTGACTGACTGGTGCGCATTGCTGAGCGGACTCGTTCACTTAGCAGTGTAGACTCTATAAGCACCTGGATGTGTGTAGTGTATTGGCCACGCGTGTGAACCGATTCCCAAAAAAAGCAGACAATTCCAGAGGATATATGAAACCAATAGAGCTGCCTGCGATATGTGTTGTCTCCTCCTTATTATAGCCTGTTACTATATCTTGTCTCATGTTCCTCTCTCTTTGCTGTAAAATGATCCGCGAGGAAATGGACAAAGGGAGTATAGCGTAACCGAAATTGGCTACTGGCCAGATTTCATTGGGCCAGATTTCAGAAAGCTTCAGTGTAAAAATAAAGTCGCTGATCCAACCCCAATCAATGCAACCGCCGCCCACCAGTACAAATCGTATTTACCCAGCGTTGTTTTCTTTACCGCATTGGTTCTGTACTGGTTCTCCAAGGACCTTCTTGCTCTCTTTCTCAAAGATGACTTGGTTTCCAGAGCGGCATCGGTTGGATTCAATGCTTCTGTGGGCAACATCATAGGCGGTCTGTACGCGAGGTATAATGGTTGCATGGGTGACCCGTCGAACTGGTAGATCTGTAACGTCCATCTACCATTGTATCCGTCGATGTATACTTGGTATTTCTCAAACCACGTGGCTTGTACATATCTGGTGTAAGCCGAAATTCCGTTATCATCACAGGGGGCGCTCAACAACTGTCTACCATCCACGGCGATTGGTGTGAGCACGAGCGACCCATTAGACAACAATTCGTACGTTCCATGCTGGTATATCAAAACGGCCAGAGGGCACGAGTGATTCTGTGGGTTTCCAGTTACGCGGTATAAAGCTGCCTCCCAGTGGCCATCGGCTGTGAATGAGTAAGAAATACCAGGTAAATCCGGTTCAATAAGAAGTTCATCAACGGGATCATAAAATCCAGGTCCCGTGAAAACGGTGTTTGATTTGGATGACCATGTACCTTCAAGCTCTTGCATGTTGGGGGCCGCCAGCACGAACGCGACTATGGCTAAGAATATGTATGTAAATAACATGTTAATGGCTACTTATGGTACTGTTTTTGTTGTGTGCCTGTGCGTGTAAGTTTACTTCTTTGTTTGCAACGGGAGTCTTGCAGTCGATCAACTACGTGTGCTTTTGAATAAGTCTGCAACTAATGTGAGTTTGGGTGCGTGAGATCTTCTTATCGTCACTTTTAGCGAATGTCGTGGATAAAGTGCAACGTGGAACCGCGTTTGTCGGGTGATGCGTTGGACTAAGTGATGTTGTTATTTTTTACGTCAACCGATACTACACTTCACCGTGTACACTGACTCAAAAGTGGGTGCCTGATCTGTTGGAGCGTTTTAAACGGGTATATTAGAAGCCTCTACTAGAATACGTCGATGATAAGACGTGTACTTGCGGGATGTAAGACGTAGCGTAGGAGGGAATCAATGTGTATTCTTTAAAAAACAGCTCAAAAATTGAGGATTTTTGCGCAACGATAAAAAAAGAAAAAAGGAATGGTGGCATACTGCAGGTGGTTTCAGAGTCTTTGGATGTGAAGGCCGTGGGTGTTCAGGGCGCTTAACCACTGAGAATTTTGGCGTCTGTAAAGAGGTAACTCGGAGAGGCAAGATGGGATCGTCCGAAAAGCGAAAGTCGGGTGTTGAGTCGCAGAGTTGAGCTTAATGGTTTTAGACCTGCTGCTTACAATGCAGCTCTGCGGCGAAATAGAGCTATGTGTGCCGGTACTACTCAACCACTAAACTTAACAAGCGCAGCCACTATAGGCTCAGCTGCAGGATTAGCTTCGCCCCGCTACAAGTACTTTCGCTATGAATCATCTATTGGAGAAGTGAAAAAATTGGATGCAACTAAGTTTTAACTAAGGAGGTCAGAGATTAAACGCCTTTTTGGCCTGTGGAATGATGAATATGCGGTGGGATTGTGTGTGTATGTGTATGTGTGTGTGTGTGTGTGTGTGTGTGTTTCCTATGCAATGGCGAGGTTATCCCTCTCATATGCTGTGTGTATCTCCAAGTAGGGGAAAAACTTTTTTTTCCAACTTAATGGAAGCAAAACAAAAAAACGAAAACAAATGAAAGATGGATAACTTTTAGTTCTAACTTTTGAAGTTGTTACAGCTACGCTGAAACTTGGTGCAGAGTCGTTGTTGTCACCATGCAAATCTATAATCAACACTGTGACCTGTGGCTTGGATGCGCTCGCTAATAATATTTAAAGCATGCTGCGGGATTTTCCTTACGCAGGTGCTGCTGCATTTTCTCGTTACGCGCTCCACCCATACATTTGGTGCTGTTTATTTGCAGCCATTCATGCTCAAGTGATTTTAATCATGGGGAGCAGTGGCGAATCGTCTTCACTCAAAGGGGTCCCAACCGTGCAGGTGTTTGTGTTTGACGACTCGTACTCAAAAATTGACCCGTGGTCGTTTCTTGACGAGCATTGCGAATGCAAACTAGCCTGACTGCTGTTGTGTGCATGCTGGTGGTGAGGATGAGACCCCGTTACAATTGTGGAAAACTTTGTGTTTTGTGGAGTCAAGTCTGCCGCTCCTCCACAGCTTTGGTTAGTGTGGCAAATGCTTTGCAGGTTGTGGTTGAACTTGAGAAGCATCAGCGGCAACATCACAGGCTCGTACATCGCTTCATTCAACGACGGAAAAGAATTGAACGAGTTTGGGAGTTGATGTGGAGCAGGGATACTGGTTGATTTTCCGGACGCGATCACATTGGTTGCAGAGGAAATTGGAGCAATCGCAGCGCCAGGCTGGTTTGGAAGTGCTTTCTTGTACGAAGAAGTTGCTGATGCAACTCCTCCCATGGACGATGTCGAGGAGATGGAAGAGAAAGTGCCAATAGAAATGGCCGAAGTGGTAGAAGTGGACGGAGTGATTGCTGCGATTGGCCGTTTTCTCAAGGGAGGTTGTGGAAGCGAAGACGTGGGAGATTGGTGACTTGAATATCCAAATGTCTGCAAATGCTGGGCTCTCAAAGGAGAGGAAGCCGTGTGACGAAGTGGCGAAGATGGTGTGTGGGGAGTGAATTGGTGTCTTGGATGCTGGAGGTACTCCCCTGATGTAACCATTTGGTGCTGACTCAGTTGTTTCTTGAACGTCACCGTGTTGTAAACTTGTTGCGGGCCAGCCGACTCGAAAAGCTTCAAGATGAATTCCGATGAGTTTTGAATCGCTTTCACCAAGTGCTGCTTCACCATTGCCGAGGTAAGTTTGGAAGGTGAGTGCTTTATCGGGAGTGGGGGTGGGGGTGCTGTACCTGTCCCCTCTATAAAAAAATCATCACCATCCATATTGTTGTAGTTGACACGTTGATAGAAACTATCCCCTTCACTCAAATTAAGAGTTTCGTTAGTCAACAGACAGATAGCTCTGCTCAAGTCTATCACGTCACAGTCAATCAACTCGTTAGAATATAAAGAGATATAGCTGAGATACTCCTTAGTCTTGAAGATTTCCATCGTAGTGTTGTAGTAGGAAGAAGAACACTGGTCCTTGCTAGGAACAATATTGTACTCTTCAGACTGCACAAGAAACTCCTCAATTGATGGGTCATTCAAAGACCACTCCAACGTCAGCAATACGTGCAATTCCATCTGCTTAAACATACCTTGATCGTACTTGCATTTGGCACCACAAAGCTTTACCAATTCATGGAGTTTAGGGAGTCTGAATCTTTCTGTGGGTCCCAAGAAGCGGCCACCTGAACCATACCCCAAATCTGTTATTGTCTTAATGTTGTTCAATTTTCCGATATTACTCAAGTTAACGAAGTGGTTGTTACCGCCCTGAACTTTAGAAGCAATCCAAAGACAGGTAGTGATGATAAGCTGTGACTGGTCCAACAAAACAACTCTCTTGGAACAGTATCTGTCGAAAATTTTTACCGCTCTGAAAAATACAAACGGCAAGATCTTGAGACGGATCGACATCTTAAGAAGAAAGTCTATAAGCTTTGTTCTGATAGCGAACGTTAAGTATGGCTGCTGCAGATAAAGCTCTAAGTTTGGACGATTCAAATTTATAGAATTGATCAATGTAGAAAGAATCTCATGCTTGTACTCGTACAAGCTGTCTGCATGACGTACCAACTCAGTGTTGTAAAGCTGAGGTGGGTAGTCAAGTTGTGTGAATCGTACCATTGCAGATTTTGTGGGGAGGCCTTTTCAAAAAAAAAAAATCAGCTAGTGTTTGCCAGGACAAGTATAAATATAAATCCTGAAAGATTATATATTTTTTTCTGGTGTCAATGGACTTTTCAAGATGTTTTTATCAAATATATGCAATCAATGCCTAGATCCACTATTTTACCTTTTAGGTCGAGGATGAAGAGCCAGTTGTTTGATGCAAAAAACGGTGCAAAAAAATATGTTCGGTTAACCGTGAAATGTAAATACAAATTTCACTCGTCTAATTTTTTCCAATAAGCGGAAAAAAAAAACTCTCTAGTGACTTGTATAACGTTGCACCTGTGCCTGAAACGAAGTGTGTACGGCGTTGGTTTAGGTGTGCAAATAGGGCGCTCGCTTATATGCTTATCTCAAGTTAAGTGGCTCCAGTGTGATATCTTTGGCCCGATGATGGGATTTCTGCACGGCACTTGGAGTATTTGATATGAACAAACGGATTAGCTAATTCGGTTGTAGTCCCTATGGCTCTATTGTGCCACGAATAACAATGGGGCTACTGGAAGTAGGTGGGTAGGTAAGGTGAGAATGTATGTAACTGAGTCTATTCAAGTGCAATTTTAGACGTCTTGCTTTCTTTTCTCTTTTGTCTGGTTTTTATTGTCTTGTTCGTGTTCGTGTTTGGCGCAAGCGCAAGTACTATACGTATCCAGAGAAAAGCAAAAACACAAGTCAATAATAATCTCTCGTGAAAGAAGAGAGTATATAATTCTAGAAAATCAAGGGAGCAAAGAAGTATGAAAAGAAAATTTTCAAAAGGTAATATACGGCAAGTTGTGGGAGAGGATCCACAAAGATATTAGTATCTCCATAACCTAGGCCATGGTAAGAGACTTTTTTTTTTTATTATTTTCTTCATATTTTAATTTTTTTTTTTATGTTAGTTCGTTAATTTTTGGCTGGGCTGGTGGATATTAGCAACGTATGTGTCCTTCCATGTAGTATTCCACGCCGCCGCAGCCCAACCTGAGGTGTCATCTTGCAGCAATATCATGTCACCGGCACTCCCACCAACTTGGCCAGTCCCTTTTTTTTTTTTTTTTACTTCGTAATAGATGCGTACGCGTGCAGTTGGACCTTAGGGCGGCGGCGTTGGTGACTACATTGGTGCTGCCGCATCCAGCCCCCTTGCCCTGAGGGCAGAAATGCAAAAAAAAGCAAGGACAGGGGCACAAACTCAAGGCACGAAAGGCAATTGAGGCGGTAACCAGACGAGAAGGGTAGCCTGGACCATTGAATAAAACACATCCCAGACTGCGTCCAGCCAGCACCGTATTGGTTTTGCCTATTTTGGGTACGGTCGAGGAGAAGAATTCCCAAATATCAAAGACGCGAACGGGATTGTGTTTTATCGGATAATGGCGCGGACAGCAAATCGTCAATGCAAAGGCAGATTTTTACGAGGTACATGAATGTCAGGCACCGCCTGAACTGAAAAACCCGCGCCTGAAGACGCACCCCACTGCGTCTCCCCTACGTCTGAAGCGAGCGCCCATTCGCATTTATCCCGAAAACGGATTTGCCATAACCATTTCTGGATTTACTCTCTGCACACAGCATGCTAAATGGCTTTAGACGAAATATGTAGCTGACAGACGAATTCGTGTCTTCAACATGAATAACGGTTTTATGAGAGCTCCCAATGTCATGGCCGCAGGACGGCAAGATGGGCCTCATGGGGAGAGGGGATACTTGGGGCGGAGGGACTGATACCGTCGGGTTTGATGGTGTACACCTTTTAGTTTGGCTATTTATCTTTTACTGAAACAGCCAGCCAGCTTCCGTAAACCCATACCTTTTTCCATCTTAACATATCCACATGCAGTTAAATTCACGAGGGTTAAGGTTTTGAATTACTGTAGGCTTGGTGACTAGGAGGATATGAGAGGCTTTTTTGGCCTCTTCTATTTTATTCTTTGGGCTTGTGTAAGGGCACACGCGTTGAATTCATGTGAATTTTTTCCCTATTTTTTTTTTTTTTGTGATCGTTTGCCTGGCGCTAGCATGAAATCTACACCGAATAGATAGGCCTTGCTACATGTGATAGAGACAAAGACGATTAGCGCGATTTCACTTTAGTGAACCGTAACTCGAAATAAAATTTATCACTGTTGATAAATCTATTTTGGCTCAGCGAGCTTTTAAAGTTTGGAAAGGATTTCGCACATGGATAGAGTTTGGAAAAAAAGGTACTATGCACAAGACCACAGGCGTAGTACGCACCCTGATGCACTAGAACACCAGTTAGCCTTAATTTAATATTTTCCAGGGCAGTACGCTCAGAAAGAGACCGAGGCAGGGGACGTGGGCGGCATGAAAGCGCAGAAAGAATAATAAGCCATGGTACGATATTCTTACGCGTCATTAACAATATTTTCTGCCTAATGTATCTACTCATCATATTATATTGTATGGGATTTGAATTTTTACTTTACTGCACGATCAAGACGTAGGAAAATAATGAAATCGCCATAGAGATAGAATGTTGAGATTCATAGTGTATATTTCCCATGTATCAGAACGTACAACCGCGGAGAGGACTGGTAGAAATGGCGACCGAGTGTCGAAAAGGCGTGACCCTTGCTGACCCAGTTTATTCGCCTGGGTACTAGGTAACAAACCACTTGAATGTATTCATCCAAGAGCCTAGCCTTCTTATTCATCCTAACCCTTTTTTTTTTTTTTTTCAGTCTGTTTTTTCGTCTACAAGACAACCACCGGGATTTATAACATGTTGGTAGGCAGATTGGGGCGTTGACAGTGTGGTAGACACATGACCTGGTTTACACTGCGTGGTGTGGGTAGTAAAAGTAGGACCGGAGCATGACAAGGATGAATGGATGTACGTTGTAGTGATAAAAGCTTTGGCCACGACAAGGTGCAGTGAGACTCGTCAGCCTGGAAGGTTCCAATCCATGTGTATCAAAGACCGTATAATAACAGCGGCAAAGCGAAAGCAACACATTGCACCCAGTTCCCCTGCAAGAGTGGCTGCACGCGCGCAATACCACAGTGCTGCACAAAGTGTAGCACAAAATCGGCGTGGAAACACTGAGTGACAGATTGTAAACAACAGAAAGAGACTCTCAACCCGAACAGTTACGCGGGTTTACTTGCGTTTCTCTTTTGGCGTCGTAGTTTTCGTACTTGTGTCACCCTCTTGTGTAAGTAGACAATGCTGACTGCCCAGCAAAGAGGTATCTTTGGAAGGGCGATACATGGACTCTTTGGACCGCCCTCACCGCCTACAAACGAACCTACTGTAGATTATGGAGTTTCAGGCAGTATTCGACAGGATCCATTGAGCTCCGGCATTTCAGACTACGAAAGCACTATTAATTCAACTCGAGAATTTGGGCCCTCAAAACCTTACCGAGACTTATTCCAAGATAATCGATGGCTAAGCGATGATAAAGACCTTGAAAGCGATTTGGGGCAGGTTTATAAACATCACGACGATACGGTAATGAAACTAGAGATGTTACCATATAATTATCCTGGCAGTTTTCCGAGAAGTAGAAGTATTGATAGGAATAGCGAAAGGGAAGAGAATGTATCGAGACGAGAAAGAGACATATTTGGTCTTCCTGTTAGGAGTGGGCGCTCTGGAGACACTGGTAGAAATACTTTTCGCAGCAAACCTACATTAAGGCTGCAACATCTGCAAATGTATGAGGAAAACTTCACGCGTCCTCAAATACACACACCGAAAGTAGACACATTCAAGCCAGAGCCTTCTCTTCAGTCCGAGCTCAGACTAGCTAAGATAAATGCATCTCTCCAGTCACTTTCCTCAACTTATGATGCAGCCAAGCTACAAACACTTGTGGAAATGGTTGATGAGAGAAACGAGTTTTTGAGCCAGTTGAACGACTTGATAGAACTTGCCCTAAAGGAAAATAGTACTGCTGCTTCTGCTCCATCTGCAGAGGTATATAACAAATTATACAATGAATACAACCAGGAATTGATTAAGTGCAATCGATTCTATGAAGCATACTATAAATTGGCATTCAAATATGCCGAGCAAAAGAAGAAACTTGAAGCGAGCAAAGGGGACAGTGATGCTTCTGCAGGAACTGCCAACGCTGCTGCCGGAAATCTAGACCCCATAATTGAAAGTGTTAAGCTTATTCAGACTATATCTGTGAATTCCTCCATTCTCGAAAAGTGCGATACAATCATAGCAACACTACAGAAAGTTCAAGACAAGATTACAAAGCAGGAAGTCCAAAGGCACACCTTGGTGGAGGAGAACAAAACTTTACAGGAACAATGCATTTACTATCAAGATGAATTGGCCAAGGCTAAACTCAAGATTCTTGAACTTGAAGGAGAACAAACGAAAACAAAATAGAACCAGCCACCTCTAATCACTCATCCTACGAGCGTAAGACTTATCATACGTCATGATTATGTAGGTTATCGTAATCATATCATACCAATGCATGAAATATCATTCATTAGGCCGATTTAGGACTCCTGAATCAACGAAGGAACGATTCATTCTTTTTTTTTGGCCCGATCAGTACCTCTGGAATGTTTCAGCCCACCGATTGCAACTTTTTGTCGTAGCGAGGTGCAGCAATTGCATATTCTTCGTGTACGCATGCACAATAGGGTAAAGCTGCCTCAAGTACTAAGAAAAAAAAATAAAAAAAAATAAGCAATTCATGGCTGCGAATTACTAGGAAAGCACTTTTGATAAAAATAGAAAACTACACCGAAGATTCATCAACTCATCTATTCTGCTACGTCGCTAAAACATTATGGTTCGATTAATGGAAAGGGGCTGCATCGCATCAATATTGGGTGGAGACATGCATGGCAATATCCTCATAATCGCCACGACTCACAAGATGGTGTCGACGGGCCGCAGCATGGCCAATGCAAAAAGTAAGGGCGGATTATAGATGCTGTCGTACCTGCAGAAATGATCCTGCAAAGGCTCATGTTATGATTTTAACCTCGGTCGGATCAATCGGTTTGATTCCGTGGATAAAGCAGGGAAGGATCCAAACACTAAATCTACCCACCTGCTTGCGTTGATATCATGCGCATGGTCAAATCAACTTCGTAGGGAATGCTGGTAAGTAAACAAATCCGTTATCATTTAGGGCGCGATAGAATAAGTGAGAAGGTTTCGCCTTCCCGAAGTGTAACACAAAGAAAGTGACCTAGTAAATACTCTCACATGTTGAGTGCTGAGTTGTAAGAGCACATGTGGCTACCTTCACTGCGTGAAGGAAAAGTATTTTCTCTTTGACGACTATCCTAGGGCGCCTCTGCAACTGATCCTTCTTCTACTCCCTCATTGATACACTCTGTAATGATATGATCCCAGTCGCTCACATATACAAAATAAAATTGTAAAAGAGAGACCACAAACAACGCTGCAATCATGCCAATCCACAAGCCCACGAGCTCTAATTTGTAGTGGAAGGCTAATAGAAATGCAAACGGAAGAGCAATGCAGTAGTAGGCGAATAAATTCAAGTACCCACCAATCTTTTGCCTTCCTTGACCTCTTAAGACTCCATTTGTGGAACAAGAGATACAGTCATTGATTTGGTAAGCAGCTCCGATAACTAAAACTTTGGATGCAAGTGCAATAACCGCATTGTCGTCAGTGAACAAGCTGGCAAGCCAGTCTCTAAATACTAATAGAAATGCGCCATTGACAACTCCCACTATAAGCGAAAGTATAATAGCGCTATAAGTTGCACACTTTGCCGCTCCTGTCAGCGCTGCGCCGATATACCACGCCACTCTTGTAGACGCCGCTATTCCCAAGGCAAATGGAATTTGGTAAAGAAGTACACAAGTAGTGGAGATAATGGACTGGGCGGCAAGCACTTCAGTACCAAATTTCAGAGCGGTAAAAGTGATAATTTCAAAAGCAAGCCACTCAGCTTCCACCATGAGTACTCCAGGAACCGATAAATCAATAATTTTGCCCCATTTCGTGAAGCACAGCTTGTTGAAAATAGAGACTCTTGGCCAACACTCCCACCCCTTTACAAAATATATGTACAGATACAACATGATACACATGGTCCAATTCGTAATAACCACCGATATGGGGGCCCCAGCGAACCCAACTCCAAAGCGGTCATCCCAAACCAAAAAATAATTCAAGAACGCATTCAAAGGAGCACAAATACACAACACATACGTCAGGGCATGGAATACTCCCTGGCATTGCAAGAAATGCTTACCATTTTCAAATAAGATGAAGCCCGGTAACCCCAAACTAAGAATCTGGAGATATTTTGCAGCCAACTCGCATAGGCGATACTGATCACCTTCGGACCCGACAATCCCTAGTAATACTGTTTTCGAGAAAACAACCCAAAGCACCAGCATGGGTAGATACAACACAAATAGTAAATACGTGCACCGCACGAAGTGAAGCCCAACCATATGGTAATCCTTCCTGCCGTATGCCTGTGCACAGAGTGTATCGAGACATGTCGATACGCCTTGGATTATTGCATATCCAGAGATATTTGCAGTCATGGATGAGAGGCTGACAGCGGCCAATTCAGTAGATCCTAGCCTACCGACAGAGAACACAGATGCCACCGTAAGTGAGTACTGAAGAAGGAAGGTGATGCTAAGAGGTACCGAGTATTTGACAAGAGAATTGAACTCTTTGCTAACACTTGTTTCCGGTTCAGGCAGTAGCTCATCGTTATATTGAGATATTACTTCGTTCACATCTATGAGCGAGTGCCTGGCAAGGGAAGCATGTGATTTAACGGTGGTGAGGACATTGCTGCTTCCTACGGGGGAAAGTGGGCTGAACTCGGTAGTGTTTCTAGCAGCACTCCGTGTATGAGCGAAACCGACTGGTAATTCCCCTCCTTGAGACGCAATCGATGTTCTTCTGCTCTGGATGTAAGCTACAATCTCAGAGTCGTTGATGCTGCTCTCACGTGACGAAACATAGCGTATTGGCGTTGACGTAGAGAGAGGAAGCAGTTCCGACATGATTTTAGAATCCAGGGAGTTGTATATGGAGGTTTTTTTCTTGCAAGGTTGTAGGGTTTTCGTTATGTTTTCCGCGTGGTATTGGTGTTACAATGTTTAGCGTTGCTCCTTTAAGTGAAACACGTTTCTCGTGATTTCTATTGTTCCGGAGGCTTTAAATAGATGCAGAAGATGGTCACACAAAATTTGCAGACTCAATTGTATGGCAAAGTGATTTAGGCGAAAGACTCTGTGCACTGAGTTGCTAGCTTCCTTACTTAGCCTCTAGATTGACAGAAATATATATATCTTTGACGAGAAAGTCCTTTATCAAGAGTCAAACCTTTTATCTCGCAATGCATCACGTGCGCCGATAAGAAATTGGCTGCAAACCGTATCTGGTGAGACGATCCGGCAGTGCTTCGATCACTCCTTTTGGCGCTCTGCACCAAACAATCGGTCAAGAAGTATTTAAACTGAATGATTAAAAAGAGTGAACATTTTGTTTCAGAGATAGGCCGCCCTAAGGAAGATTACCATTGCCTTTGAGGCTTTTTAGTACTTACCTCTAAGAGAAATAGATATTGTTCATTATTTTCTTCTATATTTTCGTCTATATTAACTACGTCATAGAGAAATAGTGCTGGCTCATTGGGCCTAGAACTTACCTCTAAGCAAATTTCTAATCATTCCCTCAGCAGTGAAATAAACGGTTCTGCCAAAAGTATTGAAATCAAATGTTGAGGTTAATGTCTCGATGAACCCGAAAGGCAACATTGCTGGAATCCAACCTTGGGCCAACTCCAAAGCAAATGAGCCTGCAGGCATAGAGTATTGTTTTACGTGACCCTTGATCAAGTGGTGCACGTCACCTGGTAAGTATACTTCCGGAGTGAGGGCACCTGGGTAGGCGGCCCTTTGCTCGCCAACTAAGATGGTGAAGTAATCGTCCGCAAAGTGCACTCCAGTGTGGCCCTCAGTACCAACAGCGGTCCCGAAAAAGATCAAGTACTCGCTGATAGACGCGTGGAGAATAAACATAGTACCCATGGCATTACCGGCATTGTTGTAGACCCAGTCATCAAAGTTCAAGTCCTTGATTGCATCGCCATATTCTGCCTTGATCTTAGGTGCCAACTCAATCATTATGTTGGTAGCATTGCCGTCCGGGTGGTTCAAGAGCGTCTCCTGTACCAATGACTGCAAGACATCTTTGTCAAAGATGAAGTTTTTCGGTAACCACGTGTAGTACAAGTGGTTGAAAATGCTATAAATCACGTATGGGATGACTATCCAGCTCGCAAGCTTCGCAAAGGCAACCATTTTTGTTAGTATATGCTTTCTGTAGGTGTGCTTGGAGTTATGAGAAAATTAAAACTCTTGTTTTATATTTTCCATTCAAGATCGTATAGCGTATAGTAGAAAATTACACAAAAGCGCTGGTCCAAGCGATGAGTGCTCAGGCTATGCCAAAAGTGCACACGGTGAGACAATAGCGTCGATATGCTTTCGTTTTACAGATGCGAACCAAATCCTTGGTATCAGACTCATTCTTTGGTATGGGTTTGGTCAAGCAAACAAGCATGCACACAAGGTTCAGCTAAGGGTTCCCGACGAATAGGTTGCAACATGCAGCGGAGGGGAGGTAAGAGGAGTGCAAACTATACGAGCATATCTTACTAACTCAGTCAAAAGAGCAATATGTATGCGTTGAACCGTATCTGTAACACTCTTGAAAGTGGCCCCGGTAACCTACGCATACCCATAGTTTGCAGCCATTTTGTATCAACCTGCGCACGTGACAAACCTGATTTTGAGAAACTCCTCCCTTTCCTTTCTATACATTTGCTTCACGAGGGTCAAGCGTGTCCGCTTCATCCATAATATAGCGCGACAACCCAACCAATTGATTCTCTGGTAGCTTTTCCCATCAAATGTCGATTTCGACCCTTCTTAGCTCTTCGTCGCTGGACGACGAAAAGTGGCACCAAGTCAAACTTCTTGCAAGTGGGCTTGATGCGGCTAATGCAGCTCAATTTGCCAACCAAATACCAGTGCCTCCGGTGTTGCTGCTAGAAAGCACAACCTCAACACCACCGCTCCAGTTTCGGCTCCTTTTGCTCAAGCTCGAGCTACAGAATGACACAAAGACTGCTGCGCAGGATTCACTCTACCAACAGGTTCTGCGAGCTCTCCCTCGAGGCATTGCTGCATTCACTCGTGACCCAAATACTTTGTACGTGAAGATCAAGTATGAGGATTTGTACTCGGACTATCAGTTATTGACTGGGAGTAGAATGGCCCCAGGTGGGTCACTCTCCAGTAATTCAACAACAGCACCTCCTTCATTTATGGACTTAGTGAACAAGAAATTGGTACTCATTTCTAATATCCCAGAAAGTGTATTCGAAGAGGATTCAGAGGCGATCGAGCTAACAGTTTCGATCTATCTAAAGATTGTTGACTTGCTCTTGTTATCCGGATTTGAGTTCCTCAAGCGTAATCTTCTCCTTCATATTAATGACAAATTGTGTATGTTTAGTGGCGAGCGAGCTCTGACGTCGACAACATCACAATTAGCTGCTCGATTCAACAAGCGGTTGCCTGTACGAACGCGTTTGCTCGTTCAAGCTACTATAGAAAATCGTCTCGTGGATTTTGCGGAATTTGATGCGTTCGTATCGAACGACTTGCATTATTCATCTGCCCTATCGCGCGTGTACGCCACTACCTTAGTGGAGAACCATCTCGAGAACAACATCTCGACGCTCAGCAAATACTATGACAAAGTAAGGATTCCAACGATCGTACTGCTCTTGAGCCCACGAGCTGCTCCTAATCTGCAATCTCATCTCATCGCAATCGAGCGAAACGTGAACATGGAAGAGCTTGTCGCAGCAATGATTGCAGCGGACAAATTACCCCCAGGCACTCAGATTGACCAGTTGGAGCAGGTGGTTCACTTCCCGGAGGAAGCGGGCTACAATCGGATGGACGACATTTGCGATTTGGTGGACCAAATTTCAAATATGATAGAGATAGCATAGACCATTCGATACGCTGGATGGATTGTGCGTGTGGCACACTCCCAAAGGCCACTAGGGTTAAGGGATTCTTTCTTTTGAAGTACCTCTAGTAGTATGCTTTATAATATACTACGAGTAAGCATACATCATAGTAGCCTACAAAACATTATAATATAATATATTCATTCATAGAATGCAATTGCGACTGTAGCTTCATTTGTCGTAGTGGCCATAGTCCTTGGTCCAGTACTGTCTCAAGGTGTGCTTTGCTCCAATTTCGGAGATCTTTGCCACTTCTTCTGCAGTCAATTCAAAGTCAAAAATGTTCAACAGGTTGACGATTCTTTCCCTCTTGGCAGATGTGGTGACGGGCAAGACACCGGTTTGCAAAACCCAGCGCAAGAGCACCTGGCTGTCGTCCTTTCCAGTGTACTTCTTTGTCAACTTTTCAAGGTATGCCTGCAACTCTTCAGTTGAGCTGCTCTTCTTCACAATGGGACCAAGAGGGCTATAAGCCTCCACTAGAATTCCATTCTTCTGTGAATGCTCAACGACGCCTGGAGTTTGGTTCTGAAGCTGTGCATTGTACTCAATCTGGTGTACAGCAGGCTTGATTTTGGCCACCTTGAGGATCCGGTCAACATCTTCAACTCTAAAATTGGAGATACCAATACTCTTGGCAAGTCCATCCTCCACAAGCTTCTCCAAGTGGGTCCATGCCTCCTCAAGTGAAAAGCCAAACGCTTCTGTCTTGATGAAGGGAGAGTGAATCAAGTACAAGTCAACGTAGTCGAGTTGCAACTGCTTTAAGTCCTGTTGAAGAGCCTGGTACGGAGTGGCAGCTGTCGAGTGACGGGTATAGCTACTGTCCCCCGAGAAGTACTTGTCGGTGACATAGATGTCACTTCTTTTCTTGCCAGCCTTCTTCAAAGCCTGGCCGATTTCCACGTTGGTGTTGTATATCTCAGCACCATCGATGTGGGTGACACCAGCATCCAATGCAGTGACCAAGGTGGAAACCAAATTCTGGTCAACCTCGTCTCTTCCAAGCTTGAACCACTTGGTTCCGGTTCCATATCCTACTGCAGGGACAAGCTCTCCGTTGTTTAATTTAAAGTGCTTACCAACGAGGGACATTTTCTAGTAGATAATAAGGGGAAAAAAGGTGCAAAAATCGTCAAATGAGGTTCAATTGCAAACAGCAATGGTAATTGATGGGAATAAAGCAACAGTTTCGTCAACAGTTTCGCCTGTGGCCGTGCAGTTTCGAGACAATAAGTGCCTTTTTATATACAATCGTATGAGCCCCACAATTTTTTTTTCACCCCGTTAACTCCGCGCCACACCTGACAAATACCTCCACACAAATCCTTTACAAATGCCCCCTATTTTGCGATTGGTGTGGAGGCGATTACGATGGGTGTGGTGAGTGTCCCACGTTCCAAATCATATGATCCATGGCTAAACGGTAGCTTTGTGGCACAGACAACAGAAAGAAAAAGAGTACTATCTACACGTTCTTTGTTTGCTATCTTTTTGGTATTCTAATTATGTATAGTGGAACGAGCCACTTTGCAGCCATCACAATGGATGGACTTGAAGTAAAATGGTAAATGGTAAAATAAAACAAGCGATGAAGGTAAAGCTCTGCGGCCTATAATACAGTTGGAATGACGGGTGTGCTAGATATGCCCACCAAGAAATGGGGGTGTAGTAATTAGTATTCGTCCCTTGGGGATATTAGGTGTGGTATATTCTTAAGATGTGATTGCCCTTGTTTTTTTTTTCTTTTTTGGAACTTTCAGCTTTTTAATCTTAGTTATAAAATCCTGCTCCCAACTGGAGTAGTGACTTGGCTACACTGAATGAATTTGGCGTGCCAAAAGTGTTTGCACCTTGGATGGGCGATGAGCTAAGCAACTCCTTGTTTGCACGTGTCGAGTTGTTGGCAGTATCTTTTGTGGGTGCGTCGTCGTCTTCGTCGATGGTTTCATCGGTGTTGTTGTATGGCTGCTTGTAGCGCTTGCCCTCTGGCAAGTACGGGTTGATAAGGTCTCTGGACGAGGCCTTAAGTGGCGTTTTCAAGATTTTGTTAATGGGAGGCAATTGTCTTGCGCCTCTAGTGGATGCAGAGAGCGATGCTTGAAGCGGTTGCTTGTTGGGGAAGGTGATTGCTGGCAAGGAAAAGTTTGGTTGTGGCGTGGAATCTGTGATCGTGGAGCCAGAGGTAGCTGGCGCTTGGTTCCCGTTTGCAGACGAGTCGGCGGCCACCCCCGTCACGTTGGCATTACCAGCTGATGCATTGTCTGACACATCTGCCAGCACGTTTGCAGCCACTGTGCTCTCACTAACAAGCATACTCGCGCGCACATTTAAGCTGGTGGCACCACTCCCTTGGAGAGTGCCATTTTTGCGGGGAGCCAACGGTATGCTCTTACGCTCAGCGTAAAACTTCAGCTTCTTTTTGATTGAGTAGAGTCTTAACTTCTGAGAGTTTCTGTATAACACCATATGTTTATCGTTTGCTGTGTCTGAGAGAGTGGGCTTCTTTTTGCCTCCGTAGTAAGACAAGGACGTCGGGGTCAGTGTCGACGCAAACGAGAATACAGGCGCAGAGGATTCCAATGGCAGTGTAGATGAGACGGATGCAGACGAAAGTAATGACTTCAAGTTTATGTTCACGCTGGTGGTGATGTACGATTTGTGGATGCTGTGTTTGGAATGTTTTGGGAGAAACAAGCCCTTCTTCTGTAACTTGTAAATGGCCAACTGCAACTTCAACTTCAATTTGGTGGCGGCCATGCTTGCAGCTGCGTTGCGGTGTATGCGTTCCGGTGACGCCAGGAGTGACGGTGGAGACGTGGACGTGGAGTTGGGTGTGGGATGCTGGTCGTTGAAGACGTGGTCGCCCAAGTTTTTCGGTGTCTTTTGGAAGACATGGTGGTTCAGCTGGCTCTGGTGGCCGTGGTGGTGTAGATGATGCTGGTATTGGCCGATGTCGCTATCGGAGTGAGCCTGAGTGAGTACCAGGTGGGTGTGTTCCTGGGACCCGTTGGGAGTCAAAAGAGCAAACGACGGCGAGTAGTGGGCACCAAAAACTTTCAGACCCGATTTCTGGGGTGTAGAGATGTTGAGCGACGAGTCCCTAATGGGAGCCAATGCAATTCTCTGAGACATTATGCCTGGGAGATCCTAGTTTGAGAGTGGTGGTGGGTGAAAAAGGGTGTTGTTGTTACCGCGATATTTGGCGTGTTGTTGTTTTTGATGCGAATTTTGTCACACAGGCCGCTGCGATCAGGTGCTACTGCTTACTATGTTCACAATTGTGACTTGGACAGATCTGATGCTGTTGCTACAGGGTACGGTGTGCTAGGTGAGTGGCTGGTACAACGAACACAGGCTTGAATATAAACAAAGGATGAAAACACTATATATAAAAGAAAAACAATAAAAATTATGCCCCATACATGCTACACTATTGATCTGCCGCTGTCGCTATTTTTCTTCACAATGAGTGTAGTACTACTGCAACAGCAGCAGCAACTGCTCTACTGCTCCTGCTTCTGCTGCTGCCTGATGCTGCGAATTTCTGCTGCGAATTTCTCAATGCGGACTGCGTAATGTTTTTGTTTACCTCGCTAAGGTCGCGTTCGCACCCACTAGCAGATTTTTGTTTTTTTCTTTTTCGCCTCGACACCCGCCATTTTTAGTGGGGATGTTTATATTTTTACCAAATAGCGCGTATTTGCTAAAAAGAAAAATAAACACGGCTCCCAAAATGAGTAGGTAAAATAATATCGGAGTATGGAAATGGGAATGCCAGAGAATGGTATCAGGTCGGGTCAGTAAGAGAGTAAGGGGGGGTTGGTGGCTACAGTGTGGGTGAGGCGCGAGCAGCAAAGTGTGATCATGCCCTCGTTTGCAGAACCAGAGCTCATAGATAAGGGGTAGAATAATAGTAGCTACTACGAGAACTCGGCCAGACGAGAGACCGTGTTTTTAGCGTCTGCGACATTAGATCACGCCGATCACGCCCAAGACGCAGCGGGATGCAATTTGATGCGCACTCCCGATCATGCAAAGATATTTTTATCAGACTTGACAAGCTGGCTGCCAAGTTTAAAGTTTATGTTCAGTAGTCTCGCAGCGCGACGAGTCTGCCTTCTGGCTGAGGGGCGGCACGGTTTGGCCGGCCCTTGGCTAGTGTATTTCCGGCACCCAACGGAAGAGTAAAAACAGTTTGAGATCATCAACAACGAGAACCAAAACCAAGACGTGACGCGTGAATATACCCACCAAGCATCGAACTAATGTGTGACGCCACCCGACACCATTTTTTTTCCCTAGCAGCTATCTTTCAGGGCACACTCGCTAAACACGCACCATCGCTTACTGCGAGGGTCGAGAATATTTTCTTGTACAAGGGTGACTCGACCTTTGTTGATCTCGCTTGCCCTGTGCGCATCAAGCACGCCAACCATAGATTTCTATTGTCTTCGCTTTTTTTTTATTTCTTTATTTACAGCCCATATCTTTTTTTGGTAAAGTTTAGATCTTGTCTTCCCAAACACCGCGACAAGACGCGGCTTGTTTGGATTCGAGCTGTTCTGGATAGTGTTTGTTATTCTTGGATGCAGCGCGCGCGCCGAAATACGATGGAGGCAGTTGTCGCGCAGTGCCGTGATCGGCTCTAGAACGATTGCATTCTGGACAAGGTGTGTCCCGTTAACAGTGGTTGGTAGTAGCTGGTTGTACGCCAGCGACATCCAGCAGTGTATGCAATCGGTATTTATGGCTTCTGTTGCGTCCTATGACACATGTGGTAGGACTTTAAGCTTGTATCTTTTGTCTCGTATTTTTGACGCCAGCAGCCATCCCCTGCAGACGCGCAAGCACCGTTTTAGTTCTGTTTGCCAAAGTACACACTCGCACAGGCAAACAAAATAGCTCATGTTCAAAACAAACACGCCACGATACATACTTTCCGGGGCGGGTTACGAGATAGTTGATACAATGGAACAAAGTGTGCGTATGTAGGCAGGTGGGTTGGGGAGTACATACTCGGTGTTTCAAGGCGCATCTGAGACAACATCCGTACACCTTTGATTTATCAAGCCTAGTTGTAAAGCTGATCTGGTCAAAAACGGTATCAATGCAAGCTATTACCGAAGAGAAGAACTCAGCTTTGATTGTGATATCTCCTAGTTACAATATAGTCGCTGCTCAAAAACCATGAAAGGTATATTTTTGCTTGTTTTGTAGAATTCAATGTGAAAACATATTACCACACACATGATAGTATCTATCCGTATATCACTGATAGTTGTAACCCAAATTATTCCCATCACTAAGAGCAACATGTTTGGTCTCTTATCTGTAGCATTGAACGAAACGTAATAGTAATAACCATTTTGTCTTCGATACCCCTCAACATTCCTACGCAAACCGTGTCTCCGTACTCTTGCTCCCCAGTGCACTCAAGATCACGAGAAAGTCACGTTTCAAACAATGCCTTTCACACATTGGAAATATGTGACATTCCACCGCCTTTACACTTACTACCAGTCGCTCTCTGTTTGCAGCCATAGTTCCTGCACATGACCGCGTACAGATAAGGATCACTCCTTAACAAAATCATCCCTTCTCTTGTCTTTGCCCCTCATCCACAACTTCTACAAACAACTACAGTTACACAAGCTTATTCATCCCTAAGCAAGAAATAACACACAACGACTGCTCCCATAATCTCCACAACTACTAAGCTTAAATTTTTCCCTCACCAGCAGAATGCTGATCAGATCTAGATTATCCTCCCTCAGAGAGTATTTGACCCCCATAAATCACAGCTCCAACTTTGCCACAACGGGTGAGATCTCGCCGGACGAGTTCGTTGCTGCAGGAGACTACTTGGTGTACAGGTTCCCCACGTGGCAATGGCTGAGTGCTCCAGACAAACTAAGAAAGGATTTTTTGCCCGCAGACAAGCAATTTTTGATTACCAAGCATGTGCCCTCACATCAGCGGTGTGCTGATTACTTAGGGGCAAACGAAGAGAACGGCGATGATGTAATTGTGCATGGAGAAGATGGAGATGGAGGGGAGGATGATGGCTGGGTTAAATCGCGTGCATTACCAAAATTAACTAAAGCTACCCCCGGTGCAGACGCCGATGCCGAGCTAAAACAAGGAGACGGTGGGCATCCTGCAGCTACTGAAGTTGACGATTTAGATGACCTTGTTGAGGAGGACGCAGAGGGAGACAATTTTGACACTGACCAGGCCAATGAAGACGGATTTTCGGAGCTCGTGGAGGGCGGATTGGGAGACCCATCCTTGCGCAAGTACGATCTCTATATCACCTACTCCACATCTTACCGTGTTCCCAAGCTCTACTTAGTTGGATTTAGTGCGAGCGGAATTCCCTTGCTTCCGCAGCAGATGTTCGAAGACATCTCGGGCGACTACAGAGACAAAACGGCCACTATAGAAAACTTACCTGTGTCGTTCAACACGACATCTGTTTCGATCCACCCATGTAAACACTCATCAGTAATGAAGGTTTTGATGGCGCATGTCAAGAAGAGACCAAAGGAGGTGGTAGCAGAAACAACATCAACATCAGTAGACGAGAGTCAGCAACAGAATGAGGAGACAATTAGAGTGGACCAGTACTTGATTGTTTTCCTAAAGTTCATCGCAAGTGTCACTCCAGGAATTGAGTACGACTATACCATGGATGCCTTGTAGCAGAAGAATAATACACTTTTTGTCATGAAATCCTCTGTAGTGAGTTGGCTGCAAATTTCCTGCAGAGAAGGCGGGTGGTAGAGAGCATCACAGTTAGCACAGCTTAACTCCACCTGAAATCTTTTTCAACTTATACAGTATCTATTAGTGGAGGGCATTATTGTGCCTAGCCGCTACCTCCTTGAAGGCACTACTGTTCTCCATGGTATTCTTCAGTATCAATGCCATCGAAGCAAATCCTGCATACAAAAACATATAAGTTGCTGCTCACATGCGTGGCGCGAGCAATTCAGGCCGACTCCCAAGAGCACAGGTAATCGCCGACTAGTACCAATCTATTTCTCTTCACATTCGCTAGTTTTAGAAGCCTCTTAGACAAACGTTATTGTTCAACTTTACAATGGCTAAACGGAAATCAGCTAAGCGTAGTAAATCTGGGGCTGGATCGCTGACCGGGGTAAGTGCAGATAAAGATGCTCCAGCAGAAGTGCCAAAGCTCCAGCAGGTGCTTGCGTCAGAAAATGACGAGCTAGTAACACCCGCAGACTCCGTGATAGGCAGTGAGGACGAATCTGACTACTCCCTAGAGTCTGACGATGAACAACAGCTGCAACATAATAAAGATCACGGCACTATGCATCACTACGCCCACTCTCACTCTCCACTCTCACGGACTGGCAGTTCTGCCAGAAATTCGTCCAGCAGGGGTAGGAGCCGGAGCAGAAGTGCGAGTATTGTGAGCAGCATACTTCCAGATGGCAAAAAGAAGATCCACCAGTCACGTCGAGTCACATTTATTCTCGGTGCCTTAATCGGGCTCCTTCTCACGGTGTTCTTCTCAACCAACTCCCATGACTCGCTTCAAAAGGAGTTGGAGAAATTGGTCAATTATGATTCTGTGAGTGGTATATTGGATGACTGGAAAGACGTGCTCCCGATGGGACTCCAATCCATGATTGCTGACGTGGATATTCTGTCTGCAAGCAAGAATGAAGGAAAATTGCACGGTAGTGCAGATTCGTTCAGCGTAGGTAAACGTATGGTGATTCAACACAATTTGACTGAAAAATATAACGTAATTATGGTGCCTGGTGTCATCAGTACTGGTATTGAGAGCTGGGGACTCGAATCGACTGGTGATTGTCCCAGTGAACCATACTTCCGCAAGCGTCTTTGGGGATCCTTTTTCATGCTTAGAACAATGATCTTGGACAAGGCGTGCTGGTTGAAACATATTATGTTGGACCCAGAAACAGGACTCGACCCTCCAAATATCAAGCTCCGAGCGGCTCAGGGATTTGAAGCGGCGGACTTTTTCCTTGCCGGGTACTGGATCTGGAACAAGATACTTCAGAACTTGGCTGTGGTCGGATATGGTCCTAATAATATGGTAAGTGCTGCTTATGATTGGAGACTTGCGTACTTGGATCTCCAAAAGAGAGACGGCTACTTCACTAAACTCAAGAACCAAATCGAGGTGATGAAACAGCTCAATGGCGAGAAATCCGTATTAGTTGGTCACTCAATGGGATCTCAGGTTATTTATTATTTCATGAAATGGGTTGAAGCGGAGGGCCCATATTACGGCAATGGGGGCCCGACTTGGTGCAATGATCATTTAGCTGCAATGGTTGACATTCTGGGGTCTTCTTTGGGTACTCCCAAAGCGATTACTGCCCTTTTACTGGGAGAAATGAAAGACACAGTGCAGTTAAATGCGTTAGCTGTGTACGGACTTGAAAAGTTCTTCAGTAGAAAGGAAAGAGTGGATATGTTGCGTACATTTGGAGGCATTCCCAGTATGTTTCCCAAGGGAGGAGAACTCATTTGGGGAAATCTCACCCATGCACCGGATGATCCACTCAACTCTTTGGAGACTGAAAGTGTAGACGACAATGCGAGAATGAATGAGGCGAGTGAAGATGAACGCAAAGAGGACTCTCTTGGAACTTTCATCAGATTCAGACCCGCCTCTGGTGTTGAAGGGAAAGCAAATTCACAAAACGAGTCAGCTCTTGACCTGCCTCAAGAGCTTAGAAACCTCACAGTCAATGAATCAATTGACTTACTTTTGGAAAATTCCCCCTTATGGTTTTCTGACAGAGTGAGGGAGCAATACTCATTTGGTGTAGCTCGCACAGCAGAAGAGCTAGAGCGCAACAACCAAGACCACTCGAAGTGGTCCAATCCGTTGGAGGCCGCCCTTCCAAATGCCCCAGACATGAAGATTTACTGTTTTTATGGTGTTGGAAACCCTACTGAAAGAGCTTATGCTTATCAGCGGGCCGATCCAAACTCAAACCTTGAGTTTACGATCGATACAGATTCTTCGAATCCAGTGTATTTTGGAGATGGAGATGGAACCGTATCCCTTTTGACTCACTCAATGTGTCACGAGTGGCAAAAGGGATCCAGACTGAGATATAACCCAGGTAATTCTTCGGTCACAATTGTGGAAATCAAACATGAACCCGATAGATTCGACATACGTGGAGGAGCCAAAACAGCGGAGCATGTAGATATTTTAGGTTCAGCTGAATTGAATGAGCTCGTATTAAGAGTGGCTAGCGGGAGAGGAGAGTCCATCGAGAGCAGATATGTGAGTAATTTGCAAGACATTGTACAAAAACTCGATATCTGAATCTTTGTACCAAACCCAAGAAGATTAAGGAAGAGGTGGTCGATCGAAAGATGAAGTTTGTATATTTAAGTTGAATAAAGATTTTATTGCATCAATGAAAGAGACCAAGACCGGCCTGTACAAATAGTGCGACTAGTACGTATTTGATATAACTCTTCACTTCCTCATTCAGAGCTAAACCAGCGGCAGCAGATAAATGACTTGCTACCGTCATTCTCAAGACTGCATCAATAGTTACACTTGTGACCTCCAAGATTGTAAAGATTCCAGCCTGTCCATGGGTGGTTACCACAATCTTCACAACTTTGAGGACACATTTTGCGGAAGAACCCCAGGCTAGCGTTGCACTCACTTTCACTCCGACAGTGACTACTTGCTCTAATAAGCAACATGGAGACTGAACTAGAGGCTGCAACCTATTGTGTCCTATCATCATGTCAAGAGCCACAAGTAGCAAAATTGCAAAAATTAAGCAGCTTCCCAAACCTAATCCAAGACAAACATACTTCATCGTCATTGGAGACAACTATCTACGGATGGCACCGAACCCACGGTAATTTTGAGCTCATATTCTAAATACCAAAAACATATATAAGTATACTTGACAGCTACGCCCCTCTCGTGAGACAGGAACCGTGACGTACGCGTGGTAGCCAATAAGCATGGCTGCAAAAAGAAAAAAAAAACAAAGAAGTTATGTACACTGTGCTAATGAGGTGTCAAACACAGTTGAAGTAAATCCCGCGATATTCAGCTAGGGCCGATCTAGATTATATCACTCCTGCTGTTTTTGCGCAGCTTTTTCAGCTGCTAGTCTTAGCTTCTTCTGCTTTTTAAGGCCCATTTTGTGCAAAACGGTGAGAGTAATGAGAAGACCTGCAGTAACGAGAACCATCCACGCGGCGAGGATTCCAAGATAGAGGCCCAAATAACCCTTATAAGTATTGAAAAGGATTACCTTCAACACCTCGTATGAACTGTGCAATGGAATCCCATAACCGTAACGGAAGAATCCAGCATTGAGGACAAAAGGTGTGTAAGTTGGTGTAATATTGATGTAAACCCAGAAAACGAGGAAAAAACCCATTAGCTGTGGGTTTAATATTGTTAGCCAAGAAACAGCAATTTCACATGTCATACCCACTACATACATGGTCATAAATGATACCATCCAGTAAACCAAGAAGCCGGAGTGGCCAAAAGCATTAGAGAAATCCACCTGCATCGCTAAAGACACGAACGAGTATATCAAACTCAACCAAAGGTATGACATTGATGAAGACATCAAGCGATAAATGAGATAATGTGGTCTTTTGATCCCGTAAGTCTCCACTGTCATATGGATTGACAGAAAGAAGTTGACATTGAAGAAGGACAAGATGATCATGTAAATTAATCCAACCTGACTCGGGGCCACAAGAACTGGATCTGTCCAAGGAATTCTGTCAATGAATTGGAAGGTGATTGGATTATTGATCAATGCCAAGTTTTGGTCAGAGTTGTAGATCGTCTGTTTCTCCTCTGAACTTAGTGAAGCAATGAGTGGATCCGTTACTTCACTGACTTGACCCAACCACAAGTTTTCCACTTCTTGAATCCCAGGAGTGACGTAAGAATCCATATTGAGGAAATCGCGACCAGTTTCATAGATAGACGCGATGGTATTATTAGTAGTTGTGTAGGATGAATTTCCGGTTTTAAGTGCTTCGTGCCAGTTTCCGGTTGCATTTTTTCTCACATATATAGACGACCAATAGTGTTGGTGGTGAATATCAACATCAATCTGCTCCTGTATGGTTCGATTGTTACTCGTGGCGATTGCGTTGTATGTTGTATAATTGAAGACATTCCACTGACCACGATATTTTGCAGCCGGAAGATCGAGAACTTTAAGCAATGCATCGCCAAATGTGTCGTATCCGGCAGGCACTGTATCTTCATCTATAACTACCAACATCTCTATGTTCTTCAACCTTGAGAACCTATTATATAACGATCCCCAATATATGACCAATATTCCAACAGTTAAAACTCCTATAATAAGGTACTTCTGGAGGAACTGGATCACAAGTCTCCTACTTTCCTTCTTAAGTTTTTCCATTGGTTTAAGTGACAGTATGGAGTCATCATCATCTACTGGCATAGGTTCCGGATCGATTGCGGCTGGACTTGTAGCTTCGTACTCGGCGGCAAAGAAGCTGTCTGTCCTCGAGTTCTCTCTCAGTAGGGACAAGTGCGACTGCATGTGAAGTGCAACCAACCTAAAATGGCGAACAACAAAAAATAGAATGTACGGCTTTTACAAGTAAACGGGTGCCACAAGATATATACTTGAGAGGAAAGGGAAAAAAAGGTCTTCATGAGCTGAACTTATACAACCTGGGATAGCTAGCTGGAACGTAATCTGGAAGGGGCTTTTCACGTTACGGTGTGCACAAAAAAAAATAAAACAGATTTTATTGCCGAAACTCAAACAAAATTCACATTTTCTCGCAAATAACTGGCGTACTCACTCTTGAAACTGCATTACCCCACTGGAGGTGTCATTGGACAAAAAAACATTGAAAGATTTGAATAGAGATTAACTTTGAACTCCAATGTGATGCTTCTTTCATTAGTAATGAATGTATGATAGATACTTAGAGGTGGCAACCTTGTATTATGCTTTACTTTCTCATTCTATACAATTTTTTAGCACTAAACTGCGAATGATTCGGTTGGCAAACTTATTTTTTCGCTTGTGCAGCAACAGCAGCAGCAGCAGTCAACTTCTGCTTTTGTGCCTTTTTACTGAAGAAGTAGAGCGTGCCAGCTAGAGCTGTGTTTGCCAACACGACCCATGCCGCAAGGATACCAAAGCTTCTACCCAATAACCCTTTCCATGTATCGAAGAAAATCACTTTGATGATTTCTCCACAGTTATGTAAGGGCATGGCGTACCCATAACGGTAGAACTTGGGACTGAGGGCAAGTGGTGTAAAAGTTGGAGAGATATTAGAGAGCACCCAAAAGATCAACCAAAAACCAAGCAACTTCGGGTCATACCGTGATATCCATGCCACTGCCACTTCACTTACCATCCCTACCACCCACATCGTGACAAAAGACGCCATCCAATACACCAAGAAACCGGCACGTCCAAACGCTATTGTGAAGTCAACTTGCATAGCTAAGGAAACAAAGCTGTAAATCAAACTTAACCAAAAGTACGAGATCGCTGATGAGAGCAAACGGTATCCTATAAAATGGCTTGTCTTTAACCCATAGGCTGCCACCTGTTGATGCGGGCTCATAAAGAAGTTGATGTTGAAGAATGATATAATGATCAAAAAAAGCATTCCCACTTGACTTGGGGCAATAAGCACATCATTTGTAAATGGTCGCATATCAACATATTCAAAAAATATTGGATTATTAATGAGTGATAGCGTAGCATCGGAACTTGTGAGAGCCTGTCTTTCTCGCGAGCTTAACGATTGTAAAAGTGGTCCCATCACATCACTCACTACATCCTGCAAGAACAGCTCAATTGCTTGAACACTCGGGACAACATATTCGATCACATTTACGAGTTCTCGTCCCGACTCATAGTAGGAGACGAAAGTATTGTTTGTTGTGGTGTAGGTGGAGTTTGCAGTTTTGAGAGCCTCGAGCCAATTCCCTGTTGCATTTCGTTTCACATAGATTGACGACCAATACTTTTGGTGGTGCACATCCACTATGACTTGCTCCTCAATGGTATGGTTGTACTTTGTTGCACGTGCATTGTATGTGGTGTAATTGAAAATATTCCAAGTACCGTAATACTTGGCTTCAGGAGTGCCAAGCACTTTGACCAATTCATCACCAAACGTCCCGAAGCCCAGGGGAACAACGTCTTCGTCTATCACTACCAACATCTGCAAGTTTTTGATCCTCGAAAACCGGTGATAAGCAACACCCCAATATATTGGAAGAATTGCAAGGACGCAGATGCCGATCACGATATAGTTCTTCGCAAACGTCATCACTATTTGAGATCTCTCGCTTTTCAACCGCTCATTGAAAAACGAGAGCTGTGTTTCCACTCGCGAGAGTCGCGACTGTTGTCTCTCTGGCACTTCATTGAACGTTTGCGGGTGCACGTCAGCACTCTCTATATCCTGTACGGTTTCAGCATCTGACTCAGCATCTACAAAATCAGAGTACACGAGTCCCTCAGCGGCCGAGCGACTTTCACGACGTTCCTCAGCATGGACTTCATCTTCAGCCATTACAGAATAACCTGGTTCGTATAAGCTGTATGTTTAGCAGGTAATCAACTATTTCTGTACTGGAATTGACTCTGTAATATATAGTTTCGCGACTATATCATAGATGACAAAGCAAGTTGCAAAACAAACTCTTGTTCTCTAGATTCACAGCCTGAGTATGGTAACACCGAGAATGAAAAGAAGTCGACTTAAAAAGTGAACCAGATGGCGGTTACCTTGGGGGGCATGTATCAGTGAAAAAGCAAGTTAACGCCGATATGTTCTGTATGACATTCTATGCAGCATTAATATCGGGCTGGTGAGATTTTCTAAGCCCCATCGAGTACGGAACTGATTATGCGCGGCTATATTTTTACACGTAGTAGACGAATTAGCATTCATTCGAATAAACGGAATAATTGTAGCCGAGTTTTAAGAGGGCTTGGAACTCAAAGCACATAAGTAAAAATTGCAGACTCATTGAATCTGCAACATGCTATACATATATCCGGATACAGATAAATGGCTTTACATATACCCCGTAAGCGAGTGCTAACGCAAAAAAAGTCTAATGTCTTCATTTATGCTGTGCAGTTCATGTTCCCTGCTTTGGCTATTTGCAGCCATTTATGACCCTCACACATGACGACTCAACAGTAATATGGCATTTCCTTTATTGTCTAGGCTATACTTTACAACTGCTAGGCTTAATATCTTTTAGCTGAATGAGAAGTTCATCTTCAGTAGAAAGTTTGGCGCTGCCGTTTCGGGAACGGAACAGTCGGCTTACCAGAGAACGCAAAGTGCGTTGAGAGTTCGTATCGTTCTATACTATACTAAGCATGGCCCCAACTACCACCAACCCCTCAAAACAGTAAATTGAAAGAATGATAGAAAATGGAGCTCTTCCAACTCAACTCAATAAACATTACTGACTTTCCAAGCACACACTTCAATCTTTAGCACCTTGTTCCCAGACTCAATGAACCACTTTATCTGCACACCACAAAAACCCTGAAGGGGTAGTCCTGCACAATACGTCGACGCTTTTGGCACCAAGCCCCTCGCAGCAGCCACTCCGTGCGACTAAAGTCACCCGACGTACACATTGGATCTCGCCCGAAAGTATATCCAATTGTAATTCATTCTCTAAATATGAGGTATGTGTCAGATCATAGTAGACAGGACGGGAATTTCTGCTCTAGCCAAGACATTCAAACGTAGTCAATGGAAAGCGCGTGTACTACATACGCTAATCCTGCGCACGAGAACCAGCAACATTGAGCGCTAAAGGCAAAGGAGACAACACTTGCAAACAACTCATGTGAAACTTGCAAAATCGGCAATTGACAAGCCTTAATGAAAAAATTAATAGGTGGATGTCTGTCTGACAGTTTTCTTATACGGGTTACGAGGAAGAAGCGGCCCTTCACATAGAAGTAACTAACAAAAACAGCGGTAAATTTGTCAGAGCATCAAAGTACCGCCACGTCTTCGGCCAAGCAGCCAAGCGTGAACTCGCGTACGAAAACTTGAAAATCACCAAGAATGCTTGGGACTCCAACATTATCCAATCCAATGGAAAGTATCTTTCGGTCAACTGGGATTCGTCTGGTGGAGGAGCCTTTGCTGTGATTCCATTGACTGAGGTTGGTAAGGCTCCTGATCAAGTGCCTCTTTTCAGAGGCCACAAGGGACCCGTCTTGGACACAGCATTTGACCCGTTCAACCAGGAGAAATTGGCTTCGTGCTCCGACGACGGAAAGATTTTGATATGGGAGGTGCCATCTGACTACTCGTTCCACAAGTACACGGATACCAACGATCAGATCAAGGATGTGGTTGAGCCACTCAAAGTGCTCTCTGGACACACTAGGAAAGTGGGCAAAATTTTGTATCACCCCACTGCACAAAACGTGTTGGCATCCTCCTCATTAGACTACAGCGTGAAGATTTGGAACTTGGAAACAGGTAAAGCCGTGTTCACGTTGCAACACAAGGATCTTGTGACCTCTTTCTGTTTCAATTACGATGGGCTGCTCTTAGCGACAACCTCGCGTGACAAGATTTTAAGAATCTGGGACATTCGCTCGGGCAAAGTCATTTCAGAGGGCCCTTCGCACACCGGAGCCAAGCCGCTGAGAGTGGCTTGGTTGGGAGACACAGACAGAATTTTAACCACCGGGTTTTCACGTTTGAGTGATAGACAAGTTGGAATCTGGAATATAAACGACATTGCTAGTGGGCCCATCGACGGATTTTTGGTTGTGGACTCTTCCAGTGGTGTCTTGATCCCAGTTTATGATGAATCTACTTCCATTTTGTATTTGGCCGGTAAGGGAGACGGAAACATCCGTTACTATGAGTACGAATACGAGACGGATGCATTGTATGAAATTTCTCAATTCTCATCCACTGACCCTCAAAGAGGATTTGCTGTATCTCCTAAGTTTTCCGTTAATGTCAAGGAGAACGAGATTTTGCAGGCCTTCAAAACGGTGAAAGACTCGTGCATAGAGCCAATAAGCTTCACAGTACCAAGAAGATCGGAGTTGTTTCAGAGTGATATATACCCTGACTGTCCGTCCTCCGAGCCTACATTGACTGCAGACGAATGGTTCGAAGGCAAGAATTGCAATGGACCAAAGTTGATGAGCATGGAGGACTTGTATGAAGGTAGAAAGCCGCAAGTGAAGGACGCCCCAATCAAGAAGAAGGAGGTCCCAAAGAAAGAGACTACTCCTGCTCCCAAGGAGACTACTCCTGCCCCCAAGGAGGCTACTCCTGCTCCCAAGGAGACTTCATCTACTCCAAAGGTTGCCGCACCCTCTAGAGAGGAGACACCAAAACCAGTAGACGAACTTTTGAAATCTTCTCTGCTGGTCAATGCATTGCTTGATAAAGTGAACGATGCTTCGGATAACGAAGAGGTTGAGGGTGATGACTGGGAAGAAGTACAGAAACCAGAGAGCAAAGAGATAAAGACGAGCAAGGCAGAGCCTAAGGAGGAGGCTAAGGACTCAAAGGAAGAGAAACCTTCTCTGACTGAAGTGGAACCCAAGGAGAATGCCAAACAGGAGCCAAAAGAGGAAGCTAAACCTCCAACCAAGACTGAGCCAAAGACTACTAAGGAAGCTAGTCCCGCTCCTTCTTCAACTCCATCTTTGGAGCCATCGGTCTCTTCTGTTTCATCTTCCACTGCCGCAACTACTTCCAGTCCCACCAAATCTGCAGCTAGTGGAGCTCCCACTCTCAAAAGTGTTGTGGAGAAACTTCACGGTCTTATTGAAAAATTAGAAAACCAAGTGACAAGCTTGACTGAAGCCGGTTTAGAAAAGGACGACAGATTGAAACGCTTGGAGGACAAGATTGAAGAATTGCTTAAGAAATAGACAGTTAACTTTATGAAAAAATAGAAAAATCACTAAATTCGAAAAATATATACACAAAAGAAAATATCCTTATTATTAATTCTTTACTTTTTATTAGACAGTTATTCAAGCAGCAAGATAACCTAAACCATAAATTTGGGTATAGTAGACACTAGTTTCACTGGTTGCTAGTATGATAAAACTTCTTGAATATGAAAGCCATTAGGTTGTGAGTATCAAAACTCACCATTCCATCGAAGAGGTGAAGTGTTGCTTTCTTTTCGTACTGAAGATTCAAGAGTTCATCCAACGTTATCATATTGACAGCACCGGGGATGCTTACGGAACCAGAAGCAGCCTCGATTGTGAATTTTCCCACCTCGTTACAACTAAACATGAAGTCGAGTTTGGATGAGCTCGAGAATTGCTTTCCATTATAGTCCTTAATAATCCCCTGGTCAAGCAATTTTTTGGACGAGTATTTGTAGGAACCGAACCTTGGAAGTCGGTTACTCTTTCTCAATTCTCTTTGGTAGAAGTATTGTTTTGAGAATACGGGGAGTATCAGGAAGAGCTTCTTCTCCTTTCCATTTTTCCTCAGCTGCTGCAACTGGGTCAAAATTTGCTCCACATGCTTGTTGTAATCCGAAAGTTGCTGATGCAAGAACTGAGCTTTTTGTGAAAGCTTTCTCTGGGATTCGGAGGCAATCTCCACTTGTTGTTTACGAGAAATTCTCTGAGAATGCTTGGTCTTGATATCGTACGCAATCTCGTTGAGCAAGTCCTGGTATGAATTTCTACGTGTAAGCAAGTGGTCATGCTCCAACTTGAGGATTATTTCGAGAGCCATACGCTTCAAATCACGGTAGCTGATTGTAGACAAGTCCCCAAGTGAGGTTTTGTAGTAAGGCCGTTTAGATTGGTCAGCTATGGTATTGTGAGTTCTCTCTTGCGATATTATTTCGCGGAACTTGGCCTCATGCTCTGCATTTATACCAGATATGAGTAATTCAAGAAGTCCTGGTCCATCTTGGATTCGAATAATGTACAAAAGCAGTCTCTTCGCTTGTGCAAATAGGACTTTTGTTCTTGAATCATTCACAGACTCTTCTTGCGTTGTGGGCGAGAGGTTCAACGTCACGAGCCCACCAAGCTCCGCTAATGCAATGAGATCCCTGGTAGAGGAATCCGTATGGGAATCTGATTGCAACTTATTCATGACAGAGTGGAGAGGATCATCTTGGTTGGGTGCCAAAGAGTCGATCGATTTCCAAACATATTTGGAAATTTGGATCATATCATGCACTTTCAAGGTGAGTTGTGGCCTTTCGTGTGCAATGACGTCGTCATATTGGTTCATGTCGTATTCAGTCTCCACGTCAGACACATCAATGACTTTTTTGATCGTTGCGGATGTTGAGTCAAAGCATAAAGTTAGGTGCTCATTGAGTGGCTTCAAGAAGTTATCACTAAAGGGCTTGAGGGTAAATGCCTGCAACAACACGCGATTCAAGTATTTGAGATTTTCCCGGGCACGAAGTGAGTACGAGGTATTGTAGCCAAGATGAGAATTTATGAGACCATAATTCTCGGGACAAAGCAAAATTGCTCCAATATAGTGCTTAGCGATAATAACGCCGGCAACAGCCAAGTGCTGCAGCTC
Organism: Dujonia schatavii; assembly: GCA_003707405.2. NCBI lineage: Eukaryota > Fungi > Ascomycota > Pichiomycetes > Serinales > Debaryomycetaceae > Dujonia > Dujonia schatavii. The sequence goes on along the minus strand of PPIY02000019.1, from coordinate 86,940 downwards.
AAGCCTGTCTGGGAAATGAAGTTTAGACAAATTATATGCGTTTCTGGCTAACACCTTGACATGAAGTGGAATTCTGAATGCATTACGAGAAATAACGTCTAAACATTCGGTTGTGAATTCACGAAGGGCCATGAGATTTTCGACGAATTTGGCACTCACTTCTGGGTCTTTGATTGCAATTTGCGGTGTCACTGCACTAGAGTCTATTCCGTTACCACCATCATTTCCATCTCTCTTTGTCTTTATCCTATTGTATATCTCCACTGGATTGGACTCGAAGTCCACGTAATCGTCGTCAACTAAGTCTGCGGCAATCTTACCCATGATGGTCTTCAAATGCTGACGCTGATAGGTGTGGTTGTTGAGCTGGAGAAAGTAATCTATCCAGCGGGTCCTAGGCTGTTTAGTGATGTCGGAAATGTTCACACAGTGTTCCATGTCTTGCTGCATAAGTGAGAGTATGAGTTTAACAAAAAAGTATTCTTCCCTTGAGTGGTGGTCGATGGAAGAATCCTTGATCGGGTAGAGGGAACTCGAAATAAGAGAGGCTGAGAGCCCATCACCTTCAAAGACTTGCCCTTTACACAAATATTGTGGATTAGTCTGAAGTAAATAAAATAACTTCAGGTACAATTCAAGTCTCTCGCGGGACGACTTATCAAGAGCCTTGTCGTTCACGAGACTGGGTACACCTGCCGAACCAGCAACAGGACTGATATTCTTATATCTTTTATGTTTGACGAATTCCTCGACGGAAATCTTATTCCTGTCTAAGAGGCTCAACTTTATGTCCAAATTCTCAATCAGCTGTTCTATGTCTTCGTTACTTTTTGCCAACTCGATAATCTGATCCTTCAATTCACCCAATTTAATCTCCTCTTGGTAGTCAATATCATTATCAGTGAGCAAATATGCGAAGCGCTTGATAACCGGCAAAGGAGGGTTCTTCATACTAATGAGACCCTTGTACGCTCTTTGTGCAAATTGAGACTTGATTATTGCCTGTGCCCTAATGACTTGTCTCACGTGTTGCTGATAGTAACTTTCAATCAGTGAGTACTTTCTTTGAACGCGTCTTGCTCTAATGAGAGACTGGAACTCAATAAAGCGATCAATGTGTTCGACATAGAAGTCTTCCATTTGTACTTCTATAGCAAACCTCACCAAAATTCCCCTAAAGGTGGATTGGAGTGGAGTAAATATAGGTGCGGCTGCCGCTGCAAGCCATTGCTTCTTATGTCTTATGTCTTTTCTCACGAAGTTGCCCCTAACTTTAGCGAAAAGCTCATTGAATGCTAAATCTTCATCGATTAATGTGATGAGCACACTGTTACAAAGCTTCGTCCTAGCAAGGGCTCCTCTAGCAATACTTTGTAGTTCGTGAATCAGAGTAATCAGCTTATATATGCGTACTCTGCGCTGTTGCATAGCATGCTGTACTTGTTTAGCACGAATGATGGATTGCATTTGGATTATTGACTGTATTGTAGTTGAATTTTTAATAGCATTTGCGTTTTGATGGCGCCTAAAGAGGCACGAGCGGGCACATGATTGAAGAACTACCAACGAGTCGGTGAGGGATTGATGTTGTTTGATGGCAATGAGCTTCCTAGTACGATTAGCGACAGGTTGACCACGGAGCAATGCTTGTAAATGAACCGTCAGTAGGGTCAGGTCAGAGATGGGGGTGAACTGAGAAGTTATTGAGCGAGCTTTGCGCCTAGAGCAGCTGCCCCTGATGAGGGATTGTAACGATGTAATTGATGCAGCATGCGGGGACAATGTTACGAGACGTCTTTTGAGAAGAGTTCTTCTGGCAGATGACTGAAGAGCAATAACCTCGCGCTTGAAAAAGAGCAACTCTGTTCTGTGTTCGTGTACTGATTTTGCACGCGAAAGATTTCCCCTAATGACAGAAACTAGTTCGGTGAGCTCTTCCCCAAATGAACGAAGCATGATACGATCCACAAACATCTTGTAGCGGAAGTTCGATCCTCTGGCTAGAGCTTGAAGCTTTACTATATTTGCAGTTTCGTCTGAGAGCGAAGATGGAGGCAGTATAAAACGGTGGGAGTCGGTCTCGTCAGTTTGATTTGCAGCAGCAGCAGATATCTTATCAGCCAATGACGTAGACTTGTTTAAAACCGGGGGAGACGAGGGAACCATCCAGTTCAAGGGTGCAACAGGGATTGAAGGTGAGGAATCTACAAATGGGTTTTCCTCGTCAACTGCTGGTGGAGTCTTCGATGTAATAGCCAGTGGAATTTCTGTTGACTTCTTTGTGAGACTTGAATCTGGACGAGGTGGGAGGGCAGTTTTTGCTCTCACTTCTACCTTTGCTGAAGCGCTTGTCAGATCCTTTCCAGGCAGCATTGCAGCATTGAAATAACTACTCTCACCTTCCTCTTCGTCTGCACTAGCAAAGTTGGGCAATCCCGTGTGGGCCAAACTTCTACTGGCAGTCTTTATATCCTCATCAGGAAACTCCAACTTCCCAACCAAGTTCTCCATAGTAGGTAAGGACGGATCGCTCTTTCCCAACGTATAACTCAAGGCATGCAAACAGAACCATACCTTAGGCACATTCTTCGCATCATACAAGTCTGTCAACTCGAAACGAAACAAGTCTGGCACGTTCATGTAATCGAGAAGCTGAAAGAACCGGTTGATGTTTTCTGTATGTTTGAACTGAAGCTTTGAATCGTTCGTGAATACACGGCGAGTTGTGGGGAGAATGAGATTTGAGAGCTTAGCAAGATGTATTCCATTCCGAATGTAGTTGATAAGTTCAACGGCAGATTGTGAGATTTCTTCCTGGAGGATCACCTCGAGCCAATTTTTGATCGCCTGTATCCTGCAAAGGTACTCGTACGCTGGTCCTGTGGTACCTGATCCGGGCAGGACGGGCGAGCCTGGCGCAGTTCTGGTTCGTGAGGGAGGATCAATGGAACGTTTCAATGGCGAGAGTCGCGAGGTTCCGCCAGACCCATCAGAAGATCCTACCTTGGGGCTCTTGAAGCTCGAAATTGTTGCACTGGGACTGCCGAACTTGGCCATGAAGGTTGGCCCCTTTTTGAGAGGAGACGCATTTAATTCACTAGCCAATTTGTCCAAGTCTTCGTTGTTCTTGTCTCCCCCACGTTTTATGGGTGAGGCATTGTACTTTGACGTGGGCTGAAGCGGGTATCTAGGTGAGGTATCGACCGAGTCGAGCGACTCCAAGTACCGCAACGCTACGTTATTCTTCATCTACTATCGACGAGCAAAAAGTATATGGATAGTTTTGATAGTTTTGAAGAAGAATAGAGCCCTATGTGATTCTAAACCTATCAATGGAGATATTCCATTGCATCTGGAATCACCGCTTACTCCAGCATCGCCTGGGTGGCATACAAAACATTCCCATACACAACGTACCTTCCGCATTGGATACATATGTAAATAGTGGTACGGCAGATTGGCCATATATACGAGCACGTGATGAAACATGTGAAAAATGTAAACATGGCTGCGGTTCATCAGTGACGTGAGACTGCATGCCGTCGAGAGGGAGATCGAGAACGGCTGCGTGAAGGCATCAACTTCGGTGCTTCATTGACGGTGTCTAGAAGTATTCAGTATGCTTAATTTCTACAGGATGGAAAAAAAAGAATAAAGAACCGTGTATTGGTTGATTCCCGTACTGTTGTTTGCCTAATGATGCCTTGTATTAAGTTACTTGTATAGTACTGTGGTCACTGTGTAGCCCGCTACCAGTGAAGGTTTTTAGAGGAAACGAGCTGTGTGCTCGAGCTCTTTCCGTCTCTGATTGTATTAGTTTCCTCGCTTGTAGAGATCCTCCAAGAAAGAAACCGTTTCATCCAACACGCTGATCTCGGCTCTTTGGCTTGGAAGCACTCTTTTGAGCTCCACCAACCGCTTGAGGGTTTCTTCGTAATCTTGTTCGATGGACTCCAAGCGTTGTTCATCGATTGATGTACTTTCTTGTGCTTTCTGTTCAACATCTATCCCATCCTCCTCTAACACACTGAGAATCTGTGTCACCTCGTTGTCTGTTCGCGTAACTAACTCGTCGTACACCGCCTTAACTTTTTGCGGCAATTCTCGCCTTTGACGCGTTACATGAATTGTTTCTTGTTCTAATTTTTGTAGTATCTCTCTCAAGTGCTTATTCTTTTCTGTGTCAAAAGGTGCAATTTCTCCTGGATGTGTTAATTGGAGGATATCCAGAAGCAGTTTCTTTGGCGCTTCCTTTTTACTTGCGGAGCCGCGTGTCAGTTTACCTTTAGTGCTGTCTGCTCCTCCTGCATTTCCACTACTCAACTCTTGGCCGTCGACAATCAATGCGTCCTGCGCTAGTTCGAATACTTCCAGAGTAAAAGTGTCGATTTTGTCAATCACTTTGAGCTTTAGCGGATCACTATTGGATGCTGGCAAGTGCAAATTCAATCGATGCAAAAACTTGTTGTACACTTGGTCGTATAAAAATTCGAGGTCCAGCTTAGATAGAGGGATTTTTTCATATTCATTGCCGTTCATGATGTGGGGGAGGGTATGGGACCTGTTTTCTGTGTATGGGTGCTCCTGTGTGTGATGAGGAGACTTTTGTTTACCGTTCGGGGGTTGCAAGTGTGGTCGTGCGCGTTCAATTTGAGCGACAACTAGCTTTCGCAGCCAACCACAATACGAATGGCCGATAATGAGGTAGTGAGTGATATCTGAGGTAGTATCTGGGGTGAAGGGAGAAATATATAACAGCAGCAAACACATATAAACACACGTGCTCCAGGCAACTATTATTGTATAATGAAGAAAAAAAAAACTGAAATATAAAGAAGCTGCTGAACATTCAGCGTCGGGGCAGTATATGATCCAAGGAGTTACATAGCCTCCTCAAGCAGCAGTAAAAGCTTCTTTTTTTGACATAACATGGCTCTATCTGATCCAGAAAGAACATATGGTAGGCTTCCAGTCTATTCCTATCGATCAGTATGGGGTTAGCTCTTGGCTGATGAAGAATTCAAGGGGTTTTGTTATCCCTGACCCGATTAGGTGTTACCTTGTTTATTATGGGAGAAAGTAGAGCATTGTCTCATAAAATGTACGCATAACAAGCAAGACTACACAAGAAACCTTCGGAATGTCTTGACTAGCATCCATGTATCCTCCTATATCAGGTTTGCAGCCAAGACAAATCCTGTACACATCTCAAGAACACGTCCATACTAAACGTCGTAACCAGACGTAACCAAAACCACCACTCCATGTTCATGGAAACCCCAATCATAGTATGCATCACATCTACCTACTCAGCACTTCTCACCTCTAGTACGCCACGACGTTACCAAGTCACTTTCCAGTCCAGACTCAGTTATCGCTGCGTGTCTCAACCAACCTGCACATTGCCTCACACTCATTTTTTTATCTCGAGAGCCAATTAGACCCACCAACTCATGGAAAGTACACTCTTCAGGGTCTTGTTCAGGTACTCTATTTACTTGTTTTTCCTCCAAAGCTGATTGCTTCCAGTAAACTAACAAGTACCCTAACGTGATGTCTGAAATCTTCGCCTCTCCAGGCGACGAATTGGCCCCAAACTTTGCCCCATTCTTCGGTTTTGCTGGGTGTGCGTTTGCTATCATATTATCCTGTACTGGAGCTGCCATCGGTACAGCAAAGTCCGGCATTGGTATTGCTGGTATCGGTACCTTTAAGCCTGATTTGATCATGAAATCATTAATTCCTGTGGTGATGTCTGGTATTTTGTCTGTGTATGGGCTTGTTGTCGCCGTAATCATTGCTGGGGGCTTGGACCCTGCACAAAGCTACTCGTTGTTCAACGGCTTTATGCATTTGGGCTGCGGTTTGTCGGTGGGATTTGCATGTCTCGCTCTGGGTTATGCCATTGGAATTGTGGGAGACGAAGGTGTGAGACAATATATGAACCAGCCTAAGTTGTTTGTGGGTATTGTGTTGATATTGATTTTCGCCGAAGTGTTAGGATTATACGGCATGATTATCGCTTTGATCTTGAACACAAAGGGTAGTGGTTAAAGTGGTGTAGTGGGGTCGTTATTGTACAGTGACCGAAATTACGGAACAAAAAAAATATATATACATAGATAAGAGAGTGAATGTAAGGACAGTCGTCCACTGATATTTGGTAAGCATGGAGCGGCCTTTTGAGGGTGTATATTTGAGGTGTGTGACTTTCTTTGAACCATCTGTGTGAGACTGTGAGAATACATATCGGAGTTCAGTCACGGATCACAATACAGTGTTTGCGGTTACATATTTATTCTACTATACTTTACATACTGGCTAGGCCTCGATTTCCATTTTATCCTCCTTGATCTCTGTTGAAACTCCGTTGGAATAGCCCAAGGTAACGGCACCATTGTCATCGATGAACTGGTTAGAGTTTTCTTGTAAGTACTGCACGGATCTGTCGCAGTCAAAGAATAACATGTACCCTCTCTTGATATCTTCCAAATCCACAACGTTACTTCTTCTTTTGATTGCAATTTGCTGAGCTACAGAAATCAAGTTGGATGCGTACCGCAAGCTTGTTTCCTGGCCGATTTTCGTCAACAATGCGATAGCATCACCGCTCAATTCCACCTCTTCCTCAGTTGCTCTGATCGATAAAATGGTTCTGATCTCGTCAGCGTTGTATGGAGCAGTGTGGATAATGATCAGTCTATCCAATAAGTCTGCAGGTAATCCGTGTGGAGACTTGTATGAAGTTCCTCTGGTACGGGAGATTCCACGGTTGGTGGCCATTATAACGATGGGCAGAAACTCGTCTTCGAGTGCGCGATTTATAAAGGCGAAGCATTCAATGTCCAACATGTGCACTTCGTCGATGAACAACACACCAGGTACGATTTCTGCTTTTCCTTCCTCTTTCCACTCCGCTACCTTGATGTTGATTTGATCTCTTACTTCCAGCCTGATTTCACCAGTGTCCCCCAGGAAGAGAGCGAGGAAACCCTGCTGCCTTGAGTTAATTACGTCTATTTCATGGAGAGAAACTGTGTGCACAACTTCCTTTCTTTTTTGTAATTCTCCTTCTGGGCACTGGATAAACTTGGTCTCTGGTCCCATGGCGTCATAGTCACGCGCACGAGTGAACGATTTACCCAACTTTGTAATTTTACCAGTGGCTTTGTCGATGGAAATGACATCTCCAGCAAGAACCTTTTCCTTGGTCAAGCCTTCGATCATCTTGTTACCCAATTCGTAAATTGTTTCCATGTCGGTGGTCTTGATCGTGAGTTTGCCCTGCTTGTGGCCACCGGTGATGGAGCGGTCGATTTGAATCTCTACAACCTCACCTTCAATGATTTCAGTCTCTTCCTTGATCTTGATACCGATAGACTTACGGAATGCCTGGGTGAGTGCCTCGGTCTTCAGCAACTCCAATGAAAAGACTTCAGAACCGGCAATACAGGTGAAGGGCACGTCTGCGCCCAAGGACTGAGAAAGACCCATAGCAATGGCAGTCTTACCTGTAGACGGAGGCCCAGCCATAAGTACAGCTTGTCCAGCAATCTTCCCATTTTGTACCATCTTGAGAATAATTCCGGCGGCTCTACGTGCCTTTAACTGACCAACCATCCCCTGGGCTGACTCCTTGGGTTTCAAGTTGTCATCGAGACCCAATCCACTGATGTGAGAGTGTGCTGCGATAAGTGACAAGCCAGACAAGTCTTTAGACTGCAGTTTGGTGGAAATGTTCTGATTGTTAGTAGAGAAACAAAAATGATGCCCACAGATTTAAGTGGAATCGGGCGCTAAAAGTGATTTTGTACAGTCTCCAGGCCTAACTGAAGCGTAGACCACAAGTGAAAATGGCGAGCATCAGCTTCAGTTCCATTATCGCCTGCTGCCGTACATCCCAGCGAAGGCAAAGCTGTTGGTAGGAGCTTCCATCGGGAAGACGAAGTGTAGCACGCTATGGCCGAATATGGAACAAATATCGTTTGGTTACAGAGTATCACGAGATGATATCAGTCACCAATCATTCAAAACCGCAAACTATCAGCTTTATACATACCATATTCTAGGTGTGTGTAATTTGAAGGTGGCAATGGCACTCAGCTTGAGCTTGAATTTTGAAAAAATGTCAAGGAAGAAAAAACATAGGACTGCAGGGATGAGTGTGAATATGCAGGATATACACTTTGTATGATTAAGGGGTCTTAATGAAATCTACGATGAAAGCGATACACAACGCTCTAAAGAAGAAAAAAAAGGTACATGCTTTGAGAGTAGTTATGAATTCTCACTTCTAAGGTACTCCAAACGAGCAAGGTTATAACTTTGAACCAGATAACAAACTTCCCTCCTTATACATATTGTCGATTTGCGGTGCGAAGAACTTAGACAACGCCGGTCTCTTCAATTTCATGGTTGGAGTCACCACATCTCTGTCCAATCTCAACGGCTCAACCTCAAAGTAAATATTGTGAAGCTTTTCAAACCCTGCAAGCTTGGTCACTTTGGCCACGTTGTCGTTCAAGAGCTTTAAGAGTATTTTTCTGTTCTCTGGTTGGTTTACCACGGCCAAAGCCTCTTCTTCTGATGTCCCTTCAGGAAGCTTCACTTTACAATGCTTTTCAAGGAACGGCTTGATCAACAAGGGGTCGATTCCAGCAATTCCAACAAGATGATGCTGGAGCGAGTTACCGTGACAGTAAAGTTGAGTGAGAAGTGAGTTGGCGGAGAGGTACGAGTTTTCAACCTTCTCTGGAGTAACATATTCACCCTGTGCTAACTTGAAGAAATTCTTCACTCTGTCAATAATGTATATTCTACCCTTCGAATCGAGCCTTGCAACGTCTCCAGTGTGGAACCAGCCATCCTTGTCAATAGATGCTGCTGTCTCTTCTGGGTTCTTGTAATAGTGCGAGAACATCTGTGCACCTCTCAATAAGATTTCACCACGTGGTCCACCCTCGTCGTCTGCTGAGTATCCCATTTCTGGGATTTCCTTCAACTTGATCTCCGTGGTACAGCCTGGAGGACCACAAGAACCGGGGTCCACTTCGTATGGTGTCGTGATACTCATACCGGCAAACGACTCAGTCAATCCATATCCTTGCAGGACTCCCACGTTCAATGCTGCTTTCAAGAACTTGATTGTCTGCTTAGAAATTGGAGCAGAGCCTGTCACCGTGAACTTCATGTTATCAAATCCGAATTTTGATCTAATTTTGGAAAGGAAAACTTTGTCATACACAAAATGGTGACCTGGGTCACCATCCTCAACTGCTTGACGTTGGTACTTTGTGTAGAAGATCTGCTCAAAGAGTGACTTCGTGAGGGCAGACGAACTATCCAAAGTAGATCCCTTGATGGCGGACTCGAATTTCGTCAATACTCTCGGCACATTGTCCATATGGTGCGGCTTGAAAAGCTTCAAGTCTTCAATGAGGGTCAATGGTGACCCACCTAATTGAGGGAACCCGACACATGCTCCATAACTCAAAGCAAACGCAACACTTTGCCGCTCATAAATGTGTGCAAGTGGTAAGAAAGCAAACATCTTTCGGCGTTCGCCAGATTCCAAAATAGGAAAAAGGAATGAAATCCCGGCACCAGCAGCTTTGTGTGTCAAAACAACTCCCTTCGGCTTCGAACCGGTTGTTCCCAGTGAGAAACTGATGGTGTACGTGGACTTCAAATCTGCTGGCAATTTCCGGTGTGGGAAAATCTCTCCAATCTTCTCTACTCTTGGGATATCGATAAGGGTCATACCCAATTCCCTTGCTGCAGCAACGTACAGACAATCTTCAAACGATTTGGATTCGTTCTCATTTTCCAAATCCAATGGGTCCATTGAAATTAACAAGAACAAATTCTCCAAATCCTTGGGGAACTTCTTTTTCAAGTAGATCACCGCCTGGATGTTGTGTCTATCTAACACAATGACAGGCGACTCGGTCAATTGCAATATGTACCGCGATACATCGGCCCCTAAAGTGTCATACAAAGAGGAATTGGTGATTCCGTATTCACAGCACATCAAGTCGGTCAAGGCCCATTCCATCCGGTTTGGAGCAAAAATAGTCAAGATGAAAGACATGTAGTCCTTATCAAATCTTTTGGCGTCGTAGTCGGCAAGGTGCGTGTCGATCTTTCTGTGTGACTCGAGCTCTTGCGGCTTTTTAAACGACGAATGTGCCAAGAGATACAATAAACCAGCCCCAAAATTGGTCTTCCGTTGGTCAAACTCTTTGTATGTGATGCTGGTAAAAGTTGGTGCAGACTGCTTCTGGATATAATCGTACTCTCTAAAAGCAATACAAGGCTCGTCGGGAATACGAGCAACGTTGCGCTGGAAGAACTTATAATAGGTATCCAAGTCAGGCGAAACTGCAGACTTAACCACACGAGGGAAGGCCCCGTTTCTGTAAACTTCACTGTAACCAGGCTCTTTGGACCCAGGAATAGGTACAGAGGTGTTCAAAGCTGCCATCAAATCGGGTGCAAGTGGGAACACTTCCTTCACAAGCTGCGAAACCGACTTTTTAGTTTTTGTTGATGCATCACTTGCCAAAATGTACTCAGAATCGAAATCGTAAACCGACATGTTGTATAAATCTCTAGCAACACTACTCTAATAGATACTTGAAAGCCAGTGAAAAAAAATCTTAGCCAGAGTGAGGGGAAGTGGCATTTCCAAATCTAATATAGTGGTGGTTGAAATTCCGACGTAGCTTTTTTTGCGGGCCTCGCGTTTGTGTGGGGTCGCATATGCGACAGATACCGACGGCTAATGCAGGAAAAAAAAGCCTAAAGGTGGAGTAAACGCGGGACAAACAGTTCGTGGGCCGAAGAATTTCAGGATGTAGGCACCAGCGTTAGCGCGCGGAGACAACCAACTAGGCACACACCGAAAAGGGGGGAACGAAAAGAGTGCTGACCGAAAAAACCATTTGGCTACAATTGGCGACAATTGATCATTTGGATCATTTGGCTCAGTTGGTTCATTTGACTTTTGCTTTTACCTCTTTGTTCCTGATTGCATGTAAGCTATTGTCTTGGCTCTACTGGAAGTATCCGGGGATATAGCTTAAGTCCCAGGGATGTTGGCGTCAAATTTATGCTTTACCGTTTCGTATATTTGTTAGCTGAATTGTGCCGTTTTTGAAGAAAACGCGGTTTGCAGGGGAAACTGGGGAAGCTTGGAGGAGGGGACAAACCCTCCTGAGGGTGTGTATGTAGGCTCTTCGTAACGAAAACGGAATCAAACTTGAGCCGAGGGTGTTACTATTGTTCGTAATTTCTGTCTAGCTTCAATGGATAAGCCACCATCGCCTAGTGCCAGTATCCAGGTCAAATTAATGTCGTTGTCTGGAATCAACTTTATGTTCTTCGATGCGATATTCTTCTGCGGGTCTGAAAAGTCATCCACAGCTACGTCGTTGCCTGCCACTTGCAAGTTTGAGCACCCCTCAATCACAAACTTTTTGTTCTCTATTCTTGGGTATATCACACTGTCTCGTACGTTTTTTAACCGTAACTGGTGGCATTCTGCCACTATCACCAGTCCGTTTACGTTCTCTATGTAGATGGAGCCGCTCGATTTTAGTAAGAGCAAACTCCTCTCTCCGCCGCGTACATGTATCTGGCCAATGTCGGTGGCATTTTCTGTGACAATGAGTGACTCGGTGACCCCATTGATAAAGCTATTACCCAGCCTAAGTGTGTATTTTATTCCACTAGCGCTTGATATGTCAGGGACCCTATTTTCTACATCGAAAGTCGGTCGTGCTGTGGCCCCTATCGATATTTTGGTATCTGCTGCAGTTGATAGTACCCGAGGCACTGGCTCGCCTACAAATTCAAACAATCTCCTTCCCTGCTCGTTCTCTAGCTTAGTTATTGTAGCAAACAATTCATTTACCTTCTCGTTGAGTCTTCTCACCTGGAAGGTGTTAAATTTCGCAAGCTCTTGCTGGAGTCTAGTTTGTATATCTATACATGCTTTCTTACTTTTAAGGAGTTGCTCACGCGTGTCTCCAACTACAATGTCTAGAGGGTTAGTACGCTAGTTGCATAAAAAGACTAAGCATACAAAACATACTCGATAACTCATTATAGTATACATCGTAGGTCCCTTGACTATCCATGACCAGTGTCAACAAAAGAAGTTCATTCTACTAATGAATACAAGTGAAGCGCAAAAAGCCAGAAAGGGACATTTGCTATATACACTCTCCGATTTGTGCGAAAACGCGGAATTACCTATTTCGTCTAATCACGTGGCAGGTTGCGAATTGCGATTTGGACCTGGTTCACCTCTAGGAAGCCTTCTACTGTATAGTGTGTTTTTTAAGTGCAAATATTTGGCACCTTCATGCTCTTCTGTTTCTCTTAATATCTAACGTGAATTGTATATTTCGGTTTAAATTTTGTAAATCAAAGTTATTCACTGTTTTACTAACTGCAACGTACGTTCTAGTTTGTAAATGTTTCTATCTATTCGCTGTTTATTTAATCTTTTTGAGGATATGTTCATGCATCTGGTCTTATTATCCTGGTTCTACCAACTAACTGATCAGCAATGTCTCTTGCAGCTGCCCATGATATCTTCTTTGGCATTCTTTTTCCCAATTCAGTTTCAAAGTCGTACAATTGTCTAATAGACTTGAACCGCAAGTGTGACAGCCTGATTCCCAAAACTGCTGCAGTTGCAGAGATCTCTTTGTCGTCGTAAGGGAAATCAACGACATTCTTAGTCGGACCAATCAAGTCGCTATTCTCTTCGATAAAAGCAACGGCTCTTGCAGTGAACCTAGCTGCTCTAGTTCTGTCGATGGGAGACGGTAATCCACCTTGTTGAACATGACCTGGGATGGCTGTCTTTGCGTCAAATTTCCCTTCCAGTTCCAGCTTAAAGATATCTGCAAGGACATGTGTAGTAAGAACCTTAGACGCGTTGGTCGATTTGAGGATGAGTTTTCCTGCCTTCGCCAAATTACCATCTACAGAGAATGATTCTCTTAACAGATCGATATCCAGCTGCAATTGACCCAATTGAATCCCTTCTTCCGGAACATATGAAGCCTGTGCTCCACAGCAGAGTGCAGCATAAGTGGCAATGTAGCCGGAGTTACCACCTTGAACTTCAATGATGAATGCTCTGTCCCTGGTAGCGGAAGCAGACTGCTTTACTACGTCACAGTAATCCATAAGCGAGTTCAAGCAAGTGTCCGAACCCAACGAGTACTCAGTTCCAGGGACATTGTTAGAAATGGTGGCAGGAATCAAAACCATAGGGATACGGAATGCAGGGTAGACGGCTCTAGCCTTTTCAAGTTGATCCAATGAAACAAAAGCTTCGAATCCTCCAACCAAGATGAGGCCGTCAAACTCATACTTTTCGAAATAGTATGCTATCATTCCAATATCAGTATCCTCCGGTGTTGATCTGTTGGTACCAATTTCTGAACCACCGATCGAGTTCCAACCCTCGATTTGCAACCAATCAATCAGACGCACAGACTCGTGTCTAGCGAGCCCGGCGAATCCGTTGTGAATCGCGTATGGAGTGTGTCCCCTGGACATACAAAATGTAGCCATTGAGTATACGGCACTATTCATACCTCCTGCAGGAGCACCAACATTGATGATGGCAATTTTTTTACGTTTCTTGAGGGGCAAGGTTGGCTCGTTGTGGTTGGCAGAATTCATTGCCATGAAGTTCAGCAAATGGTCCAAAAACTCAGAGTCGCGCAAAGCCATTGCTCCTTCGAAATCTTTGTTTTCGATAGCGGTGGCCACCTGCTTTGTGATTCTCACAGCTTCCACCAAAGGCTTGCGAACAATCTTGTTCTCCTGAACGGCAATGAGTGGAGATGGAGTTTCTGGAGTACAATCCAAGACAGCTTTTACTGCTTCAACACCTTGTAAAGTGGCCAAAATTCTGTCGTATGCAACAGCATTACCACCTCTTTGGACATGGCCCAAAGTGGTGACTCTTGTGTCAAGACCCAATTTTTCCACAAGCACATCTTTCACGTCGTTGGCAGTGATGGGGACCAACTCCAGAGTGATGGCACCTTCAGCGACAAGCACAATGGTCTTCCGCTTACCCTTCAGTCTGTGTTTGTTGACAATCTCGCACATCTGGGTTTTCCAATCCTGAGATGAGGCTGGTTTTTCTGGAATCAAGATGTAGTCGGCACTGGTGGCAATACCGGCCATCAAGGTCAACCATCCGCAGTGTCTTCCCATTACCTCCACCACGAATGCACGGGAGTGTGAGTTGGCTGTGGCGTCAATGTAATCGATTGCTTGGCAGATGCGTGCTAATGAAGAGTATGCACCGATGGTTGCGTCGGTGGTGGCCATATCGTTGTCGATACTTCCCACAGTTCCGCAAATGTTCAAGTGCTTGTGTGATTCGTATTGTTCGTCCGAGATTTTTCCGGTGTCTTTGAGCTCCTGGATTAATGAGGGCCACTCGCTACGGAAAAGATCCGCTCCTGTGAGAGACCCGTCTCCTCCACATACAATCAAGGCATCAATTCCAGCGTCAATCAAGTGCTTGCATCCCTTCAAACGGCCCTCTCTCTCTCTGAAATCTTTGCAACGTGCAGTACCGATGTTGGTACCACCTTCGCTCAAGTAGCCTCTGACGTCTTGCCACGACATTTGCTTTATATATTTGGGGCCACCTCTAACAAGTCCTTCGTAGCCCTCCATGACAGCAAACGCCTTGCACCCTCTGAAAATGGCAGCACGTACAATTGCACGTACGTTGGCGTTCATACCGGGTGCATCTCCTCCAGATGTCATTACGGCAATGTTACGTCTCCTCTCATGTTTCGTGATACCAGTGGCGTCAACGTCATTGCCGCTAGCGTCAGCAATAGTGGTGTCCTTTGTAGCTGTAGAGCTCACCACAGCTTCCAGGTTGGCAGTGGTGTCTACAGGGGCGCCCTCAGCCAGCGTGGTGTTCAATTTCACGACGGGAGGAATCAACGTCATGGGATTGGAGCTGGTGGTGAACCCAACAATGGTACCCATGGGGTCAATCGCATGCACCTCGTAAGGATACAACTCGTTTGGAGTAATCTGGACCGGGTAATCTTTGGCACGAAGAGTGGGGATGAGCGAATTCAAGTCTGCGATTTTGAACAGAATGGAAGACGTTGCCGACCGCCAGTCTGTGCCTCGACACACTTCCAAAAGCTCATTGCGCTCGCGAATGGACTCTGCAGCTGAGGGGGCCAGTGCGTTGAATGTAACCTTCACTTTGAAGGGACACAACTCACTGCCCAAATACGTCAGGGCACCCACCTTGGTAACCTCTGACAACCCTACGATGTCGCTGTAGAACTCAACAGTTTCATCATAGAGAGAATGGTCGGAGGTCTTTATCTCGTAGGCAGCAATTCCGTTGATGAGTGGGTACATTGCTTGTGTGCGGGGAGTGTATAACGACGCTTAGTGGAAATGAGCGTTTCGTTTATGCTATGCTCTCTTTTTTTCCTGTCGCAGGCGAATTGGCTAAGTGTGGAAGTCAAATGTGCGACGCTGGACAGATACTGTGTGGTTGAATGCACCTTTTAAGTCTGGTACGATACGAAATGAGTGGATACAGGAGGTTGTCGCGCCGGATGAACTGATGGACCCATAAATGCACTCGGACTGGTTCGGTGCGGATCTGGTGTACTGATGTTCCATTAAGCCCGAATCAAATGCGACCGTTCACTGGTGCACAAGCCAGGCCGGTGGTATTGCTACATAGTGAGCGACGTGTGCGTGTTACGCCTTCAAATGAGAAGGGGCGTGGCAGAGATCCACGCTCTTAGCTCTCGCCAGCACTTGAGGAGGGCAGTGGCCGAATGCAGAGCGTTGGTACAACGGCTGCAAAAGTACACTCTAAGAGGTCAAGGAGTACAAATACATGAGTAGAAACACATTGCTCCGGCAAGCCTAAAACTATTTCACTCATCTTGTTCTGGTGGTAATAGGGACGGGCCCCTGTGGCAACATAACGTATACGCTTGCAATACCAAGTCTAGGGCTTCTCCCATAAACTTAAGCTGAAGCATCCGAGCCTGCATGCAACCTGAAACCTGCATACATCCGAAGACTCAACCTGCAATTTCTCGCCACAAGGCAAAAGCGCCTCCGCACTTAGACGTGTGTAAGCTCAGACCTGAAGTCCTGAGAGAGTACAGCGAAGTTATTAGGGCTACATTTCGAAGCAGTACTTATATACAATGCAGATCATATTCAAAGATTTCAAGAAGGAAAAGATTCCCATTGATGTGGAACCAAGCGATACGGTATGTCTTTTGCAAATTTATTGCGCTGCGAGCAGCCCTCTAGCTCTGCTCGCGCCGTTTACCGAGGGGGTGAGCAGCTTTTTCCGCCCCAGAGTCAACACAGACTTTGGTGTCATTGGCGCAGCGGAGTCTGTTCGGTTGTCCCAGACGCAATGGAACCGCTCTGATATCTTACTCTCTTCTGCCTTACTAACCGAGTAGGTTCTCAGCACCAAAGAAAAGCTCGGCGGTGTGAAAACATGCGACGCCAGTCAGTTGAAGTTTGTGTACTCCGGAAAGGTTTTACAAGATGACAAGACATTGGAGTCGTACAAAGTCAAGGAGGGTGACTCGGTTATATTCATGATCTCGAAGAAGAAGGCCACTCCCGTGCCCGTGAGTAAGGACGCGCCTGCTGCGACTGCTTCAGCTTCAACTCCGGCTCCGGCTCTGGCTGCGGCTCCAGCCAGCAGTACACCTACAGCAGAAATCTCCTCAGAAACCTCCACCACTGCCGCGGCAGTTCCTGCAGCTGTTGAATCCACTGGCGAAAGCGCCCCGGCGTCCACATCAGTCGAGTCAGCTTTTGCCCAGGGCTCCGAAATAGAGGCAAGCATCCAAAACATTATGGAGATGGGCTACGACAGGCCGCAGGTGGAAGCCGCCTTGAGAGCTGCGTTCAACAACCCGCACCGTGCGGTCGAGTACTTACTCACAGGCATTCCTGAAAACCTTCAGCACCGTGCTCGGCCAGCCGCAGCAGCAACTGGAGCCACGACGACCAGAACTGCCGCCGGTGCTCCCACAGCTGCCACTGCCGACGACGAAGACGAGGAAGATACCACCCAGGGCGAAAACTTATTTGATGCAGCAGCAGCTGCTGCAAACCCGGAGGCTTCTACCCCTGCAGGAGGTATCAGAGCGGGAGCAGGAGCCAGCGGTGCAGGAGAGGCTGGAGCGGGAGGGCTCGATTTCGGAGGAAGCGACCAATTCATTGGATCCTTGAGAGCAGCCATTCAAAACAACCCGGAGTTGTTACCGCCATTATTGGAGCAATTGGCCGAGTCAGATCCTAGCGTGGCAGCATACCTCAGAGATAACCCGGAGGACTTTATCCGAAACATACTCGGAGGTGCTGGTGGTGACCTTTTGGGTTCAGAGTTCGACTACGCTGAGGAAGAGGGAAATGAAGACGCTAGAGCTGGAGAAGGAGAAGGCGCAGAAGGAGACGAGCCCGGCGTGGTGCGTATCCTCTTAACTGAACAGGACGAAAACGCCATAAATAGATTGTGCGAGCTCGGATTTGACCGCAATCTTGTGATCGAAGTATACATGGCTTGTGAAAAGAACGAGGAGGTGGCGGCCGACATTTTATTTAGAGATACGTAAGGAAATGCAAAGTCACTAGAGAAATCTACGCAACACTAACAGGGCCCCAGTAGTAATTAATTTGCACTTTGAACTTTGGGCTTGTTCTTCCCAGAACGGCCCCAGTTAGTATATAGCTCTCGAGATGTGGTTCCAGTTGGGCGATGAGACTTTGCCCTGGTTCTAGAAGGAAAGCTCGGAAAAGCTATGTATAATTGTGTGCTTCTTGTCCTCCTCAGATAGAGGCGCATTTCCCGGGCGCACTACAACCACGCTCTGCATGCCTGCTGTCTTTGCAGCCTCCACTTCCTTAACGTTGTCGCTGAGAAAGAGCACTGACTGTGGCGTGGCCAGAAGACCAATATCCTTGAGAATGCGAGTATACGACTCAGCTTCTTGCTTGTGTCCCAGTGTGGTTATGTCGAAATAGCCGGAGAAGTATGGGTTCAAATCCACTGTCTGCCCGCTAGGGGTCTTAACGTATCCAAAGAGCAATTTCTGTGCCTTGACCGAGCCGGACGAGTACACGTATATTTTTCTTTTGTGGTCACTGATATGCTCAATTGCCTCGATTGCATCTGCGTAAACAGGGGCCTGTAAGTCACCACTCTCGTACCCAATCTGCCAGATGAGGCCCTGGAGAGACTTGAGCACGGGGTCCTTGATGTCGTTGTTGACCAATTGCGTGATGTGCAGAAGGAGCAGGTCGTATGTGGTCGTTACTTCACGCGGGAACCCAGAAACTACTGTCGATATACGTGCGAGCTCAGTATCACCGTTTTGTGCGGAAAGAGGATAGCTGAGGGACCGAAGCTTGCCGGGTACTTGATCGAGAAAGTAGGGGAAGAGCGTCGCTTTGACAAACGAAATAGGGCACACCGTTCCCTCGATGTCAATTAGAATGACGGATGGTATCGTGTGTGTCTTCTCGGCCATAATGTGAAGCGAACCGTAGCTAAGAACTTGCTCCAAGTGGACATTTCGTATGTCTTTCTGGTCCGCTATCGGTAGTTCATGATGGGATCCTTCGTATGTCACGTGCAGCAGCTGCCACACCTCGTGGGGATTTTTTTTTTTTTCGTCTTTTTCGTTTTGGCTGCACCAAATTTATGCGTACAGCGATTTGCTGCTGTGAGAGCAGCTTATTCACGCGTGGGTGCAAGTATGTGAGTTTGAGTCCTCATTTTAGCTTCACGTTTAACTTTTCAGTCTCAGAGGTATCCCTGAACGCGCTCTAGTTTCGTTTACGGCCCTCAGGGGTGCATTGTTCTGTCGTTATCGTCCCAGAGCAACAATCCACGATATTGCAAGCAAGTGGCTAGCAATGGACAGAATGCAGCCTTTCAGTATAATGGGTGCTACATAACAGCCAATCTAGTACTTGTGCTGTTACTATGGGGGGCTTATTTTGTGTGTTACGCATAGTTTGACGATTAGAGCTTCGCTGACGCCTTCTGCCACCTTATCTTGTATACAATAAAGCTAAAGTGCGCTAATTTCGTTTCCGATATAGTATTTATTAACTTTAAGAAAAACACGGTACTCGTGAGAAAGTACGCACTCCTCAAACGTACTCACCATTGTCCTAAAGTATGTTCTTGGTTCTGTAGTTCCACTTTCGTGCTCAGATACACATCCAATCGCCTCCCCTGACTTGATGTCCGTCGTAGCAAGCTCGGCTAGCTGGCTGCAAAAGTTCGGAATATTTTCTGCCGTTTTTGTTGGGATGTATGGTGCCCTGCATACGCCGCGGCTACATTATCAGTCTGCATCTCTCCACTACAACCGAGAGTTGCTTACAGTCAAACGAGCTCAATTCAACCGCGGCTTTTCCCTTTACTGCCTCAACGCGCACGGAAACAGGCATAGAGGGATAGTCTCAGCTACAAATATTTATATTGCTATCTAAAGGTTTTCTTTCCCATCCGCTACACTAACAAAAAACACACGATACTCCGCCACGAAAAGAGGACGGTTACAGAAGCAGATATGATCTCTATACCGAACACACCACACAAAGTACCGCGACTGAAGCCGTCAGATGAGCCACTCTATGAGGGCACGGTGAACTTTGTCGATGAGGACCACATCCAGGCATTTGCCACGGCGCTTGACTGGGAACACTACCACGACGACGAAACAACAACCACTAATGGCTACACAAACATGTCCACTTCGTCGCTCCAATCGCCCACGTCTGATCTTCGAACGACCCTGGATTCTCCTGGTGCTGAAAACACTACCTCAACCCCTAACAATAAACCCACTCGCAAAGACACCAACGTGACTCCCCTGCTCGAGTCCTCAGAAATAACAGACCCCATCGACGTAGGGATGGCTACTGCTCGACCGGACCTCATATCATCTAAGTCCGATTGGTACCCGATCAATTCCCTGAAGCGTATACTTCTGAAAAGAAAGCAGAAGCAGAAACGAGGGCCCGATCATCTGTCCATAGGGAATCCAAGTTCCAACTCGGAGAAAGGCAAGGGGAAGAGGTCTTCATCTAAGGGCTCGTTACAAAAACTTCGAAACGAGTTCCGTTCTTCAGCCGCATACTTTCTTCTCCGGTGGCCCATTCTTATCGTAGTGCTATTGTGGATTGCATTTCTTGGGAACTGCTATGTGTTTGTGCGCGCATATGTAGCACTCTCTGAGTACTTTTTGACCTGGGTAGGTGAGAGACGTAAGATCCGAGATCGTTTGCGGGCTGCGAAATCATATGAAGACTGGGTTGCCACCGCCAAAGAACTCGACTCATTCTTACATTTAGACAAGTGGTCAACGATCCCCAAATTCTCATACTACGACTCGCGCACTGTTAGGTTGACAACAGCCCGTTTACGGGAACTCAGAGAGATAAGTTTAGGTAGAGGTGGCAGTTCCTCTAATGGCACCAACAGAGAAAGCGAAGCCGATGAAAACCTATTGGTGTTCCTTCAAGGATGCCTCAAGAAAAACTTTGCAGGGATTGAAAATCGCCAGCTCTACTCACACCGCTACTATGGCACAAAGGACCTCGTCAACGAGTACATTGAAGAAGTGGTTGCCTGCGTGAACCACGTCACCGCCAGTACCAAGATCCCACTCCCACAGAAACGGAAATTCTTCAAGATTGTTCTGAAGAACTACGGGAAAACTGCTCTCTGTTTGAGTGGCGGGGCCTGCTTTGCCTATACACATTTTGGAATTGTCAAGGCGCTTTTGGATAACGATTTACTTCCTACAATCATCTCCGGAACCTCCGGTGGCGGGATCGTGGCAGCTCTTGCATGTACACGCACGGATGCTGAATTGAAGAAGCTTCTTGTACCCAAATTAGCCACCAAAATCACAGCTTGCAAAGACCCCTGGTGGGTTTGGATACCTCGCTGGTGGAAGACGGGAGCACGTTTCGATTCGGTGGATTGGGCTAGGAAGTCCAACTTCTTCACCCGCGGGTCCACTACATTTTTGGAGCTGTACCAGCGTACGGGAAGAAAGCTCAATATTCTGACTGTACCCGCGGATCCACACTCTCCTGTCATTCTATGTAATAGTATTACCTCACCCAACTGCATTATCTGGTCATCATTACTTGCGTCACTGGCAGTTCCAGGTATCTTGAACCCGGTTGTGCTTATGATGAAAAATCCACACAACAAGCAGGTAGTGCCCTTCTCCTTGGGCAACAAGTGGCGCGATGGATCTTTGCGTACAGATATCCCGCTCGACTCATTGAACACGTTTTATAATGTGAACTTTTCCATAGTTTCACAAGTCAACCCCCACATATCTCTCTTTTTCTTCGCTCCCAAGGGCACTGTGGGTAGACCAGTGGCGATCCCAAGGCGTGTGACCAAGCGAGAGAAATATGCTTCTCTCAGAGGCGGATTTATTGCCACAGCGCTAGAGCAACTCTTCAAGTTGGAGATCACAAAGTGGCTACAAATAATCAAAACACTTGATCTTCTTCCCCACTTCTTGGAGCAGGATTGGCTGAACATTTGGTTACAGCGTTTTAGTGGTACTATCACGATCTGGCCACGAATCAAGATCAAGGACTTTTGGTACATTTTGAGCGATCCTACAGAAGACCAGCTCGAAGAAATGATTCTTAAGGGTGAACGCTGCATGTACCCAAGTTTACTTTTCATCAAACACAGACTAAGCATAGAACGAGCAATAGAGAGGGGTAAGCAGCTGTGCAAACAGCAGCAGCGCTCACTTAACCCCAACGGATCGACGGTTTTCTCAATGACTACGCTGCTGCTGATTCAACATCCACAGAGTATGCATCCACAACTGCACTTGGCACAGGTGACCTCGCCTGTAGACGTTTCTTCTACTACGAGTCGAGGCACCGACTACTTTAACGACCCACTGTTTGGTATCCAGGTGCAACATGGGGGATCGGACTCAGACTCAGACTCGGATTCCAGCGACGAAGAGTATGTCGCGGGATCTGAAGCATCTCAGTTCAATTTGGGGACATCCTCGTATGCATACTCTGGAGAAGACGACGAAGAGGATGATGCCGACTACCTCCCGTCAGAAGACGTTGAAGAAAATCAAGATGGAGAGGAAGACTACGACGATGAATACGATGATGACATCAGCGGTGGCACCCTCACAGACGAAAGCTACGACGAGACTGTACAGGAAACAGCTAGCGGAGGGTTCATTCTGTCGATTTTTCGTCGGCTGTCCGGAGGAAGCAATAGACTTACAAGACGAAACACTATTTACTAGCTACCACTTTTGTTTGAGTACTCGAATAGTGCTGTTTCATGCCTTTATTACATATAATATACATTCTATATCGCATACTCGCCTCTTTGTACCTTCTTGGAGAAGATTTTGTTGATTCTGGCGGTTTGTTCTGTCACACTTTCCACCTCCTCGTTGACTGCTAAGTGCTCCATGTAGTCGAACGATATCGGTAGCACTTGTTCGTCTAACGCCTGTATTTCGTTGGGCTTGAAGCGCGAAAGCACCCATGCAGACATTGTCAATTTGTTTGGATTCTTGGGCTTGGGGCCGATTCCCACCCCAAATTTGAAAACTCGCTTTGGGTCAAAACTGCTGTTTTGAAGGACTCTTTGACAGCTACTAAGACCGTTGTGCGACTCGGGACTCTTCAAGGGAGATAGCCTGACCTTGCCCACATTGATATCAAAATCATCGTACAAGAGTACAAGCGTAGTATCACGTGATGGTCTGTCATTGCTCAAAAACTGTTGAAGGGCCCTGCCAGACTCGTTCATATATGCCAAAGACTTGACGAGAGTGTAGTTTTCAAACTCTCCCGCGGTGTATGATTGGGCTCGAGGGGTTTGTTTCAAATCGATGCCAAACTGGTCTGCAAGCTGCTGAAGAACGTATATTCCAGCA
Organism: Dujonia schatavii; assembly: GCA_003707405.2. Classification (NCBI taxonomy): domain Eukaryota; kingdom Fungi; phylum Ascomycota; class Pichiomycetes; order Serinales; family Debaryomycetaceae; genus Dujonia; species Dujonia schatavii. The sequence goes on along the minus strand of PPIY02000019.1, from coordinate 63,910 downwards.
GAATGTCTATTCATGGGGAGTGGGTTGCCGACGGCAAATAATACAAGCTGTCGTATGCTCATATTTAGTTACCAAGTGCTTCTAAGTACTGAAAGTAAAGTGAAGAAAACGTTAGCTAAGGCGAACTACTCTTACCTGGGGATTATCGTATCTGGCAGCTCACATGTTCACAGCTAAACGCTTCTTTCTTGGGGCGTGTACTGCACATAAATACCCTAGTGTTGCATGTACTTGAGCGTGTCGAGAGCGAAACTCACGGTCCCCATACTTGATTCTGTTTCACAAACTAACACAAGAGGATGGCTGGATCTCCCCAATTCGACAATGGGCTGGTAGATGTAGTTCTAGATTCCGCTGAAGGTTTCCATATAGACTCTCCTGTGGACTCGTTAGAGAGACCTGAGTTAGAAAGCGTCTCGCTTATACCCACGCATCATAGCACGGATGCTGCCCAGGATTCAGCAGTCCCTGACCCTACAGATTCAGAGGATGATTTTGATGATTTCAACGAATACACAACAAAGGATGACGAGGACGATGAAAGGGACAGCTTCGGGTCCTTCGAAGAAGATGATGTTAACCCGCAGCCAGTAACTACTGCTTCCTACACTGCTCCAGCTACTGTACCTCTTAGCAATGAGTATGATTCGATAATAAGGTTTGATGACGAAGCCTTTGACCAAACAGAAGTATTTGAAGCGCGTCTCACTGCATTCTTGGGTAAGCTTTTCATCTCTAATGTGCCAACAACAACGTCAGGAGACAGAGAGACTCAGAGCCCAAAGGCAATACTCTCTAGCAGATCAGCGAGTATATTCGAGCAGCTATCAGCTCTCCCACACCTCAAACCTCCAAATTGGATAAGGCTGAAAGTACGTCGACACCTTATGACCCAACTCGGAGTGCCTGTGAACTTAGATGAAATCAATGAGCCAGCACAAACAGCTATAACCAAAAGTACATCGGCCACGAGCAGCAGCATTAGCACTTCCAATTCACTCTACGCACCATCTCAGAGACACAGACGAGCATCGCTGGTAAGTGAGCACGATATCCACTGGGAAGAATTCTCTATTCCAAAACTCAAAGATCTCAAGATAGACACTGAGCGCGAGAAAGCATTGATACAAGAGACACCAGCCATCTTGTCGAAAATTGAAGTGGAAAACCTCGACCACTCATCCACACAGAGACTCCTTGCTTCATCAGATGACGAGGTGGACAAGCTATTACAACAGTATGAAGGAAATTACCACAAGCTCGTTGAATTGAGCAGTGTTTGGCAAAACCAATTGCTGGAACTCAAGAAGGATTACGAGATATACGAGTCGGTGGTACAAAACTTGGTGGGTCATACACAACGTTTGAAGCGCGAAGAAATAATGGCCAACTTGAACAAAGTGAAAATGAAAAAGGGAAAGAAACTGCGGGGATAATCAGTAGGCTTCAAGGGATTGCGTTAGGTGCGAATGGGGCTACACTTCATAAATAAATACACATATTATTAATATTCCTATTACTATTATACTTGGAAGTTGAACAAGGTGCTCAAATCGTCGTTCAAGTAATTATTGACCGACGACTGCAAGTTCATGTTGATGTAGCTGCTATCCATGAAGTTGGTGTTGAGGCCACCACCCGGTGTTGCTGGAAGTTGTATGCCGTTGACATCTCCATCGCGTTGCCCGTTTGCCATGCTTGTGTCATTGTCATCGTAAACGGCATTAGGATTGGCGCTAGTGCTAGCGGCAGCTCCCTGACTGGAATCTTCAATCTGGTGATTTAATAACGATGCAATCGTCGTTGGCGACTGTGACCGACTTGGTGGGTAGCTAATTCCCCCTGCTTCTGGGAATAACTGTGTAGGCTCAAAATTCTCGAAGAAATTGGTGTTAGTGGGGATGTTTTCTGTAACCAATGATATATCAGGGAACGACTGAGTCGAGGATGTAGGTGATGTATCGGTTTTGTGAGAGCCGGAGCCTAGCGTGCCGTGGTGGTTGCCTGCGCTTCCAGTGCCATTACCAGCATTACTGTACCCAGTATGGGGTTTGAGTGGCTGTTTGAATTGCTGTACCAACTCCTCGATATTCGGTTCTCTCTGTTGTTGCTGTTGTTGCTGTTGTTGATATTGAAGTTGTTGTTGTTGCTGTTGTTGTTGTTGCTGCTGCTGCTGCTGCTGCTGTCTCTGGAGTTTCAGCTGCTGGTACTGATGTGATGGAGAGTAAACCTGCAGCTTGTGTAACTGTTGAGGCTGTGACGTTTGCGGCTCGTCCTTCACCTCTCTGCCATAAACGCCTCCTCCTGGAGAGATTCCTGAAGTGTTCAGGGCCGCGGTTGGAGAATCCTGACTGTGCCTGCTTGACGCGTAAAAGGTGTTTCCACCAGTAGATTGCTGGTGCTGGCTATCCATTTCCTTTTTCGTGGCTTCAAATTCTTGGTGCTCTTCAACTTTGGTGGCATTTTCAATGATTTTGGCTCTCTTGATTTTGTCGTTAGCGTACTTATCAAAGAGCTTCACCAACACTCCTGCGATGGGCCAGTATTTCCCAAGTTCACGCAAAACGGCTCGAGAAACAAAAAGTGAGTCACTAGCTGTAGATGCAATTGCATTGTTTGGCGAGTCGACATGGTAGATAAGCATAATAAGAGCACTGAATAGAATGTACACAAACATTACTGGACAGTACTTGATTTGGTCTTTATCCAACAAGTTTTTCGACACGATTGAAATCATGCGTGCCGCCTGAAATGAAATTCCCCATGATGGATACTTGTAGTTGTTTGGATTCGTAGACGATGATTTGGCCATACGGATCAAGTTTGACCGGTGGATTAAGTAGAGTCGGTTATAGTATTGTGCGTTCAAGAGACAGCTGTAGAAGTTTTGCGTGGACTTGTCTGAGAGCAGAAACACCAATTGCGGAGGCAAGTTTGTGAACCAGATACCCATAAGCATATCACAGTGTTGGATAATTGGGAATTTGTTCTTACGTTTCATCAGCTCTGCTTTCACCGTGTACTGGTGTTTCACTATTATTCCAGTGATCTCGGCCAATTTTACCAAGTGGATGAAATATAGGGCCTGGATGTGGTTTACAGGGTATGGACCTGGTTCGTTTGGGTCTTCGTCCTCGTTGAAATCGTCCATGGTGAGCATAGGCACGTCACAGTCGTTCAAATCAATTACTGACGGTCTTCCAAAGGCAATAGCCACATTACGGTCCTTTTCAAATAGGCACCACCAGATTCTTCTCCATATCTTACGATCAACGGGGGACAAGTTGGGCGAGCCCGTGACATCTCTATGAAAACCAAACCCCTGCGCTAATCCTAGAGCCACACGGGTCCAATAGAAAGAATTTTTGGTCACGTCTTCAGGTCCCTCCCAGAAGGAACCAATCAAGATCAATGTTTGGATGAGTGACACCGGGTCACTTTCATAATTCGCCTCGTAAAGTGCTTTCGCTCTTCTGTAGAAAGTCAACGATGCTAAATTAGACGATCCCTTGGAATCGAGTAAAAGCGGGTTTTTCGTGATTCTACATCCACAAAGCAACACCGCCTGAAGCAACATTAGAGACGGCTGGTCATTCGGGTCCAAAAATTTCTTCATGAACTCGGTTCTGTTGATGACAGGCATCAACGGGTGCACATGCTCAAAGTACGACTCGACGATATCAAGACACAACTCCTTTGAGGGAAGTAAGAAAGCACCTCTGAGCTTTAAAATCTCAAGCTCTACAGAGTCTAACGAGGTGTCACTTATATCGAAGAGATCCTCTGTCAACTCCACGTGATTTTGGCCCACACGCTGTGCTACATGTCCAATGGATGAGGAGCCCAAAAACGTAAGAGCAGCACGGCCCTTACCTGAAAGTAACTCCTTTTTGTGCATGGACGGTCTATTTTTGTAGTTGGATGTGAGGGAGGGAGGCACGGAAACCTGGGAAATGTTCAAAACAGGTTCCAGTGGAGCGTTAGAGTCAGAATGGCCGTTGTGGCTACCACCAATACCGTTAGGAGATCCGCTCTGAGCACCCCCCTTGCCGTTTCCGTATCCGCTTCCACTGCCACCAGTAGCAGCGATGCCAGGGCTGGAGCTCTCTCCTCCGCTACCATCTCCCCCACCTATTCCTGCTCCGTTACTGCCTCCTGTGACAGACACGGAGTTTACAGACGAGAATCCGCCAATTTGGTGCTGTGGGTGATGCTGCGAGTGGTGAAGGTTGGACTGGTTACTGTCGGACGCTGAACCTGCGGATCCCTTGCTTGCTGATGCAGAGGCGCCAGCGGTAGACGTTTGCTTCCTTTTGTTACGACTGTCAGCGGCAGCAGCATTCCCACGCTTCTTGGCTTCGGGGAGCGTGCAGTCACAACCAAACGTGATACAGTTGGTGCAAGGGATGTGGATTTCAGCGTCACAACGGACTTTTCTCGAGCGGCAAACGACGCACGCTCTAGACCCTCTGGGCCTTTTGTACTTGATGGTGAATGCCTTTGGTTTTTCGACAACTTCTTCTTTCATTTCGACGTACGGTGTAGAACGGGATCTTGGAAGAGCGGGATGACTCTTTTCTCGTTTTGTTAACTGATGTTGCTCGATGGCGGTCTTATGATTTGGTATGAAGGTGAAAATCAGAATCAAAGAGAAGCGCACTACGAAAACGTGACAGAGCGGCTTTGTAACACAGTCTGTGTACAGGGGAATGAGTTGTACGCTTGCACCGGTCTCCTAATTGTGCTGTTATATAAAAACTGAGAGCAGTGTCCTGTTTTTTTTTCAGTATTTGCACATTTAGCTAAAAAAAAGTCCGAAAGCTGGTCTTCAAAGCTCCTGGCTATATTTTTTTTTTTTTGTCCGCTCGCCAATTTCTGGGGGAAAGCCCAGTGCCCACACAATAGGAAATAAAAAAAAAAAAAAAAAAGTGATTGCTTAAGAAAATAAAAGCTTAAACGGGGGACTAACTAACACGGTACGGTTTAGCGGGTTCGGTGGAAGATTCCGGAGTCAAAGGAGAGAAGACGGGGCAGACGGAGGGAATGTACCGAAGGGGAGACTTGAGTGGGTGTGCGTTATTGCCGATGACTCAAAGGCAGTTGTATTTTATGGCGCAACGCTGGCACTCTCGGAACACGCTTGAGCAGCCGCGGGGGCGGGGGCGGGGGTGTGACGTAGGCGGTTACATGCGGATGAGTGTGGGGGGAGGCGGCGATTTCACGCTGCGCAAGAGGCTTAAGCGGTTGAAGAAGGATGGAATTTTTTACGCAGTCGCGAAGCAACTCTGCTAAAAGCTCGAAGAAATAATGAAATGACAAGCAGCAAAATAAGGTTGGCGCTGAAAAATTCACCCCAGTCTTAACGGGGTAGATGGTGATCTACTGACGGGTCCCATCGAGCGGTAACCAGAAAAGGGTAGTGTGTAAAAAGACGGAAGCAGAAATAGCTGCTACTATCCCCTGTTTCTGCTTGCATTGCATACTGTTCCGTTATGAAACGCGCCAGTTGTACAAGAAGGTGCTACACGAGAAATAAAGTTGTTTCACGGAGATTGTACGCTAATGCAAGTAACCACAGAGAATGTACTCACAGATACAGCGCCGATAAGGTATACTTTACGGGAGCAGTGAACGGGGAACACAACCGTGCTCAAGAGACTGCGAAAGATACAGCTAAAATGCTGTTGCACGTATCAACCCAGCTGCATGTGCAAAGTGTGCTGCGAGAACGTTTTCAAAAAAATTTCAAGGTACTCACTAAAAAAACATGCCCGTATCGTAAAGATTTGTGTGTTGCAACTACCGTTAGCAGTACGTGCTGTAGGTAGTAAAGTGGGCTTCGGGGGAACCGAGTACGCGGAGCACCTGCGCGCAAATTTCACCGTCCTCCAAAACACATCTGAACCTAGCCATACCTTCACAATAGCTTTGATCGTTCGCTAATGCACTTGTGTGGATGGAAGCCCCCTTCAGGACATACCTCCGAGAACAACACTAGGAACACCGGACCAGGTGCATACCCATGCACAGCCCGGAGCCAATGGGAAGTATCGAACAATCATGCACTTGAACGGAGTTGATCTGGGACACCCGATAATTCCTAAGACTCTCCCTTGTTAAACTGGTGGTCCACTGACCCCCTGCCCCACCTTATGCACGATTCGGTTGTAATACTGTACGATTATGCGTAAGCTGCAACATTATTTGTTAGGACCCCACTAAAAAAAATTTCCCTGCATCCGCTTAAACGCGAAAAAGTGCCTACTTATTTTTTGACAGAGTGACTGCTCGTAACCGAAATCACATGAAAGGAACAAATCAGGTTGAAGGCGATACTCATCTGATTAGGCTTTCAATACGTATTGTTGTCTAGATAAGTCGATACTGTTAGAGAGAAAAGGATACATTCGCAGCTGAAATGCTTGAGAATGACTTGTTGGCGGGCATATGGATGTAAACAGCTTCTGCACTTGGTTGTGGCCAGGCACGCACCTTATTGGTATTCTTAGGAAACAGAGGAGTTTCCAGCGCCCTTCCCACTCCTCTATCCCGTTACGTTTTTCTTTATCGACTTCCTTCATCAACATCATCCACTTCATTCACCAACTTACTCATCTATTTTTCATCAATTTCTTTATCAACTTCCTCATCAATATCTTCATCGATTGTTGTAGCCTATGACTTGTCTTTCTTCATATCAGCCTCACCTATTACGTATCTTTCCTCGGCTGCTCGAAACCACAGACTCACAAATTTCTGCTATTCTTCCTTCCAGCCCCAGTGCTCTGTTTCGCTCTTTCAAAGTCATAGGGATGGTGTCCTGCAGGTAGCTCAGTATGAAAGAGAGTGAACTGTATCTTCGTAAGCTCTTGATGCTGCTTCTGTGTACACTCCACGTCTTCGCCTGATGCAGAGTTCTCCTTCTTGGCGAGACTATTTAGTCGTCTCGTCGGTGTTGGTGGCCATAACCCTCTCACTAAAGGAAATATATGCTAAAGTCTCTTCGCTGTCAGCCACAGGCCCTCCGAATCGCACCCTCACCTCTCTCCCACCTAGGTCTAGAGGTGTGGCCCTGCTCATAGGGAACACACAGCTAGTGGAAATCCCGTCACTCTCCAAGCTTACAGGTTGTAAAATATATGCCAAACTTGAGCTACAAAACCCTGCTGGAAGCGCCAAGGATCGAGTCGCCCTTGCTATCATTAGAGAACTGGAGCGCCAGGGCAGACTCAGACCAGGCCACCCTGACGTCATCTTGGAGGGAACGTCGGGGTCTACCGGGATATCCTTTGCGGTTTTGGCCAACAGCTTGGGATATACGGCACACATTTGCCTCCCTGACGACACAGCAGACGAAAAAATCAACTTGCTTAAATCCTTGGGCGCCACGATCGAGCCTGTGAAACCGGCCCCGATCGTCGACCCTAACCAGTACGTTAACGTAGCCAAGAGACGTGCTGAGGACATCAATGCCGATCCACAAGACAAACGTCAGGCCATTTTCGCTGACCAGTTTGAGAACGATTGCAACTGGCGTATACACTATACCACCACGGGGCCGGAAATATGGACCCAGATGGAGGGCAACGTTGATGTTTTCATCAACGGCTCAGGAACTGGCGGCACTATTGCCGGAGTGTCGAAATATCTCAAGGAGCAAAATCCACATGTTAAAATCATACTATCAGATCCGCAGGGGTCTGGACTCTCAAACAGAGTCAACTATGGCGTGATGTACGACAGCGTGGAAAAGGAAGGAACCCGGAGACGGCATCAGGTGGACACCTTGGTTGAGGGAATTGGGCTCAATAGACTCACATGGAATTTTAAGCAAGGAGAGCAGCTCATCGACGAGGGAATCAGAGTAACCGACGCTGAGGCTTTGAAGATGGCAAAGTTTTTGTGTATAAACGATGGGTTCTTTTGGGGCTCATCCGCAGCAGTCAACTGCGTGGCAGCCGTAAGAGCAGCTCAAAAGTACGGCCCAGGGCAAAAAATCGTTGTAATTGCATGCGACTCGGGTGCGAGACACTTATCTAAATTCTGGAAACAAGCAATGGAAGTACCAAACGGTATCACTTTGGATGAAGTTCTCGGTGATCAGGAAGTTTGAGCCTGCCAGTGTGCGATGCAATAAAATGACTATTCTTCACAATTTTCCCCATGTACATAGTGCTTACTATAAATTAAACCTTTATCGTACTAGACACTATATTATAGTTCAAACCCTGTAGGTCTCTACTTAGTCTCCCCCAGTCTAGAGTATTTATCTATGATTATCCATTTGGCTGCAAAATATTGACTCCTGCATATATCTCAAGGCTAATATTTCATGGCAAGCTATGACAGTCCGGACCACGCATACTCTACAGACACATCCATCCCCAACGATGCCTGTTGAAGAACCGAGGCTTGCCACAGTTGCTCCGTATAAACTTCCAAGGCTAAGCGATCAAATTTCATCTATACTCAAGCCTCTCCCTTTTGTTGGAGTCGAGCAAAAACAAATAAATGACGACCCTCAAGAGTCTCTAGCTGAAGCTCGCATCCCAGTTATCAAGAACCCAGGGGTCTTGCAGCTCGTGGAAGCAAACAATGCCGCCTTGGTATCTGGTATTGTTTCCTATAAAAAATACTCTGTGAAGGGCTCGACAACGGACAACAGTTCCGTGGATTCGGGCAGCTCATCGTTGGCAGCCACTGCTGCTGCTGCTTCCGTTACTGGTACTGCTAACGATATGGATATTGACACAGACCCTCAGTACTATACTGAAATCATCGATTTCAAACCAAAAAACCTCCAAGAGCATTTGGCGACCGTCACAATCAAGGGATTCCCGGCTGTGAAGCCATCTGTGTTAGAGCGGACAGTATCGTTACTTGTTGGCCCCTCAAATGATCGATATAAGTGGACAAGTATAACTCTCGACTACACAGAGCACCGGTTGATATTTGTACGATTTGAAAGTGTACATATGGTGCCTATATTTTTACGTAGGCTTAGTAAAATAGGTATAGATGGGCTTCAAGGGTTTGTCGATCCAAAGGCCAACGACTTCCAGGACGAAACCAGCGCAGTCGAAAAAATTGAGAAGGATGAAGATAGCCAAGAATCAGCATCATTGGTCGAGGCTAGAAAGGTTTTGACTAATCCACGGAATTTGGATACTTCGAAGAAATACGGAACAGAAGACTTGGATGCAGTCATGTCGTACTACAGCTCATACAAAGTCGAAGATAGTGAGTTAGTAGATGTACCGGCAGATATGAGAAACGGGATCGTGAGGGGAATAGTGGAGTTTCGGTCGAAAGTTTTAAAACTTGAAAAGGAGCGCCGAAAGAATGAAATAGAGAGAGAACGACAGAAGGCAAAGCTTAAACTCAAGCAACTATTTCAGGAGATACAAGGGTCCGAGGTTAATGGTAATGCTAGCTCTAGCTCGATCACGAAACAAGAAGATGAAAGCACTCCCGTGGTGGACGAATTCGATGCACTCAGTGACGCTCAATATGAGGAATTAATGGAGAAAAAGAGGAAGTCAGAAGTCGACCAAATGTATAATAATGAGCTCAAGAGAATGAAATCGAAAGAGAATCTCGAAAAGAACGCGGCGGAACGCAAACTAGCCAGTCTCAGGGCGTACGAGAGCAATCTTATGGAGAATAAGATCAAGTATTTGGACGAGCTCAAGAGCTTTGTGGACTTTGACTACAAGCTGGCAGGCAGTTTGAGTGCTTTGGCGAAAATGTACTACAATAACCACCCTGAGTATGTACGGTATCGAACGAAGGAGAGAGAGAGAGAAGAACAGTTGGACCGTGCGGACGAAGAAGAAGAGGCTAAATCTCTGCTGAAGCCGCAGACATCTGGTGTGGTATTCACAACAACGCGTATAGCCACTGCCACTTTGCTGACAATAGCTTCGGATACGACGACAGCTACAGCTACGGCAACGGCAACGGCTACTTCTACAGCCGCTCCAACGGCAACAACCGCCCCAGCATCTGTCAATACTGCAGCAACAGAGATCGAGTCGCTCACTCCAGGCAAACTTGCATCTCTCAAAGAAAAAATCGCAGCCCTCGTCGAAGAGTATCTCGGTCTCAAAGAAGACTCGCTCATCGATTTTGTGTATTCACATCTTCTCGAACACAATCTCTCCGACAAAGACGGGCTTACTGAGGAGCTTGCAGAGACCTTGGACGAGGATGCGGCTGTTGTTGTCGACGAGTTGTGGAAATTCATCGCCAGTCTTTAATACTCGTGGAGATGGGGGGGAAGGGGTCACTAGCTATTCCTTCCATAAACTGTATATCTATGTACTCTAACGCATGACGCATTACTCAATGACTAAAAAAAATTGTTTATTAACAGTAAAGCTGTGTAAAGGAAACGAAATGGATATGGCGCGTCACCTTGCAGGGCAATGCTTATGATGTGGGTGATAGCGGGTATCATATAAAAATACACGAGGGAACTCCTCTCTAAGAAAAAAATCTGAGTGACTTTGATGGGATATAAGTAAGATGCGATCAAGACTAAGGTTTCATCCTTCTTACTTTTTGGTTTTGTAGGTTTTTATGGCTATTGTGTTTGTCGAGTGTGATTGATTATCTTGACCATCCCAACGAATTTGATGCATTTACAGGATCCGATATCTGTACCACATTTCTACCGTGAATACCCAAGTCCGAAGAGTTGTTGTTGTTGTGGAAGAGTTCCAGCAAACCGGAGTGCAGTTCAGCACCCATGTTGCTTTCTGTGTCAGAAGGAGGTAATTCAATACCTCTCTTCTTGAATCTCTTGAATAAGAGCACCATCAATGTCAAGTAAAGACCACATCCAGCGGCGGCACCAATGGTGATACCAGCAATGGCACCCTTGTTGGAGATTGCAGCATTGCTGGAGTCCAAGGATCCATAGTTGTTTGGCAGAGACGAGCCACTGCTGCTCAGTGACGAGTCGGTTTGTGACAAGCCCGTGATTGGGATTCTGCTGTCGATCAAGGCTGCTAAAGAGTTTTCTGTTGGGTCTGAGTTTCTATACAACTTTGAGCCTGCATCCTGGATGAACTGGCTCAAGGCACCCACCGAGTCTGCTGGGAAGTATACTTCAGCAACGGTGATGGTGTATTGGATACCCTCTGCGGTGGATGGAACCAATTGCTTGACGGAAACGTCCTGGTACGACGAGGTGTCCGAGAATGGGAAAGTCAAGACGCCAGGTAAGTACTGGAAGATTTGTGCCGAGGACAACGAGTGTTCCACCACAAATGGGTAGTTCAATGCAGACTTGAATCCAATGTACACAACTTGATAGTTGCTTCCTGGCGACGCTGTCGTTGCAGGAGTAATAGCCTTAGGTAATCCAGAAGTTTCGCCTGGTCCCGCGGTGGTTGTTGCCACTGCTATACCGGTCTCGCCACCGCTTGTAGAGGATGCTTGGTTTGTTGTTTCTTGGATGATCAAACCCGTTGGCAACCAGTTCGAAGTGGCTGTTGCTGCTGCAGGAGCAGAAGTACCAGTGGCAGTGGCAGCATCAGTGGCCTTTGCACTTGTTGGAGCAGCAGTGGTATCCGCAACAGCAGGAGTTGCCGTCGAGACTGCAGCAGCCGAGGTGTCAGCAGTAGAAGCAGCGGTAGCAGCAGTTGCAGCAGAAGCCGATGCCTCAGAAGCTACAGATGCTGCAGAAGCTACAGAAGCTGCGGAAGCTGCGGAAGATGCAGTTTCGGCAGACGTGGCCGCAGTTGCAACTGAAGGTGTGGCCTCAGAAGCCGCCGTCTGTACGCTAGCAGCACTGGCAACGGATGGTACGGTGGATGGCTCACTTACTGGAGCAGCCGACGATGGCACGACTGCACTTACTGATGGAACAGAAGAGGCAGTCGGCACGGCGCTGACATCAGTTGGGACTGAAGTGGCAGCTGGCGTCGACTCAGTTGGGACTGAAGTGGCAGCTGGCGTCGACTCAGTTGCAGGAACCGAAGGCACGGATGTGGTTGGTTCCGAGGCAGGCACAGTTGGAACCGAAGATGGAGGCACCGACTCGGTTGGCACAGAAGTGACTGGCACTGAGCTTTCTGGTGGTGTTGGAGTGACCACCGACGGCGACACTGTTGGTGTTTCTTCCGGCACCAGCGAGGTGTCTGGGGGGACCGTTGGCGTTGACGAAACAACTGGTGGTGGCTCCGTTGGCGATGACGAAACAACTGGTGGTGGCACCGTCGAAGAAACAACTGGTGGTGGCACTGTTGGTGTCGACGAAACTACAGGGGAAGTTGGCACCGTTGGCGTTGAAGAAATTGGTGCCGGTGGCTCGGTGTTGGACGATTCCTGAACGCTTGGAGAAACTATGGGCGTACTTGTTGTTGGAGTGACTGTTGGAGTTGTGTCGGTGTTCTCAGTGACCGAGGTTGCATCCACATCCAGACTCAGCAATGGAGTTTCGGCGGAACTGGAGACTACCTTTGGAGATTCCGATGCAGAGGTGTCGGAAGTTGCACTAGAGTCCAATGAGGACACCGATGGCGACACAATCAGAGTCGAGCTGGTGTCCGGTGATGGCGTCACTGTTGGTGTGGTGGTTTCGGTTGGCTCTGCAGAGGACGACGATTGTGTTTTCGCATCCGATGGAGAGGAGGTGTCCGACGCAACACTGGCGGTGGATGGGCTCACCAAGGAGGTACCGCTGGATTTATCCGTTGGCGCAGGCGTGGTAGGGCTGGATGTGTCGGTCACTGGCGAAGAATCAGCAGTTGGTTGTGTCGCTGGGGTGGAGTCCGAAGTTGCATCCGTGGTTGGGGACGCCTTTGAAGCTGGAGGCGCTTGCGTGGAAACCGCCGCTGGCAGAGAATCCAGTGTACTGTCAGTTGCCTGAGTAGGCTGCGAAGCAGCCGGTTGTGACGTGGAGCCAAAATCCGGGACCGGAGCAGGAATACTCTCTTGAGGCGTGGTGGGACCACTTGTTGGAGTAGCTAAATTTGTAGACTCAGTAGCTGATTCCACCGGTGTGGCCGGACCTGAGGTTGGGGAGTCTGTGCTGGGAACTCCAATCACCACGGTTGGGGTTGACTTTGTAGCGTCAGATTGCGAGTTGGCCACGGTATTTTGTCCCTTTGTGTTTGAATCCTGGGTGTCTGTGGCGGCGTCAGCCGTGGTCTTTGTGTCCGTCTGCGGCGAGGACGCATCAGTGGGAGCAGGCGCAGAGGTTGAGGCTGCGACCGCATCGGTAGTAGTGGGCAGCGTGGATCCGAGAATGTTGTTGACAAAGCTCTGGAAGAAGTTGTCACCGCCAGCCAGGACCTGAGAAGCGGGCACCACAGAAGATGACGCGTCAGGAGACGACGCGGCCGCGACACAGTGAGCTGCAATGGCTACAAAAGTAGCCAACTGGAAACAACGCATACTGAACGGGTAGAAAGTGGGACTGTGAAAGAACGACAATAGTTGGGAGAAACGAGGGGTATTAAAACACTACAGACGGCGGCGGGCTCGTGGAGGTCCGGGTAGGGGGCCTGTGTTTGTGGTGGGTTTGGCGCCAGTTAAGGGAACCCTTTTTGTCAATGACTGAACACGAAAAAAAAGGGGGACGGAAGAAACTGGGTACACTTCCTTTTTGGCACGGGGCGACTAGGGGGGAGGAAGGATTAGAAGACAAGCAGTACGTAGGTAGCTTCCTAGATGCTTCAGGTCGATAGCCTCCTGGTTTGTGTAGCGTTGAAGGAGAAAAAAAAACCAAAACACAAGAAAAGGAGCAGTGATCACCTAACAACTAAAAAGCGGAAAGCACGACAAAGATATACTGAGGATCACCCAAGCAATAAGTCACAACAACAGGACGAAGCGAAGAGAGGAAAAATAAAATCGAAAATTAAATCAAAAATTAGGGCGAAAAAAAAAAATTTGGGGGAAAAGAGAACAATTAGAACTTTATTTGTTAGGGGTGCGGCTCAAGGGGCAGGAGGTGATGTGGTTGAGCGCCGTATTCGCGCTTTGGATTCTGTTGTGAAACGGCTTAAAAAGTCTATCATGCACCGCTTTGTCCTGAAGTTGCAGGTTTTGTAGTACCCAAAGCGGTTGGATGGGTGCTTAAACGAACGTGTTCTCTGCAATAGACACACTCTTGTGGAGGGCGGATTAGGTCTTGGGGCGGGCACTGGAGCTTTTGTTTGCGAGGTTGGCGGCTTGGTTGGCGTTGGTTTGCACCTGCTTCGATACGTGATGTTCCGAGGGTGTGTGTGAGTGTGAGTGTGTGTGAGTGTGTGCGTGAGTGTGTGCGTGAGTGTTCTTGCAAGTCGGTGCGTCTGGTGTGTGTGAGGGTCGATCGTGATTGATCAGTTGTGCTGTGATCTCGTATTGCTATAGCGGTACATGACAAAACAACTGGGTGTGCGTCTCTTATTCCTGGCGCCTAATTGCTGCGAACTCTTGGAGAGGGGCACTTGTGGGGGGTTATCTGCACCGTTCTATGTTGATACGACCGCACGTTCGTGTTTGTGGCTCAGTGCGTTCCTTGTTCTGTTCTGGTTTCCCTTTACCATCAACTGGTTGTTTGGTTCTCTAAACGAACCTGCTGGCCTCTCGCCCTCCCTCCACACTCACCACCACCGCGTCCGTCTTATGGCTCGTCTAGAAATAAGCTTCAGTGCTGCAATAATTTTTTTTGTTTTTCGGGAGTGTTCCTCTCGTCAGTGTGTGTATCCCGATAGACGAGGTGACGGCGTACAGGTGAATTCCAGCATAACTCTCCGCCAAAAAAAAAATTACAGGCATATTCTCTCTCTGTCCATTTCCTTGTCTGCAAAAGCCCTCTTACATTCCACGCGAATTCCAATGTTCACCCCCTGGCTCACACAGGTAGCGAGAGATGTTTTCAGTACTGTGCTTTGCAGTTTGCACCCCCTTATGATCTGGCGCGATCCAGAACCAAAGCACGCCCTGGTCTGCCGATGGAACCAAACACAACACCATCAGGCACCATCCCTATTGAGTAGTAGAGTTTCTTCGCTTGCGCAACTGCTTGCCTCTACTTTCTCTCCATGACCAAAACAAACACACGTCAACGAGACATCTTCTTAGAAAGCGTCCAAAGCGTCCAGACCTCGCACACTGTCCCCATACAAAACAAAAATAGTGGAAGCCTTCTCTCGTGCCACCACAAATAATATCTGCTTAAGAGAGGGGGTACCTGCCTATTGGGAATGTAATCAAAGAAACTGCATATAGTACGAAAAAACCTGTAAAGGAATTACAAAAATAAAAGTATTATAAAAAATATTTTCAATAGAGATTTGGAACCCTGTCTAGCTGCAAATTACGAGAGGAGGTGTTTTTCTTTTGGAAGAAGGCAACCATTTTGAAATTTTTCATCGAAAGCTTAAAACCGTGTATGAATGCGAAAATCATTCTCCAGAATGTATCGAATTTAGTTATATGAACGCGAGAGTTTAGCCTCTTTCTTTTGCAGCCAGGAGTCTGTAGCATGGTGTAGTGGCTCGTTCTCTTCTCAATTGACCCCTGGTTGTTGACTTGTAGGCTGCCTGGTGATGAAATTCTGGTAACCTATTTGTTGAGACTGGTTGCTATATCATTTTCTTTGTTGTCCGAATCGAGAAATTCTTTGACTGCTAAAGTTTGCACTTTAGCCAATTTTGCAAAGATACCCTCACAGTAACCCCCTCGCACCCGCCTTCACCAGTAGTGGGATGGTCATCGACATGAAAGTTGCTATCATCCTCTCCACTCTCCCCCACCCCCCTGTGGGAAGCCTGCTTCATATTCCCGTCGCATGTGTGCCAGGAGCAGAGAGCAATATGTGCAGGTTGACATAATTAGTGAACTCCAAAGCCTCGATGAGCCCATACGCCAAACAATAGATCAGCTACTGAGGCATATGTGCAAGCAGATCATGCAACAGTCATGCACAAACTCCGGGTGACAGCTACCCCGGGCATAAGCTTCACTTTGTAGTGCCATTTAAGGGAGTGTGCCTATTTTTTTTGAGTTGGTGTACGGGTGTTAGATATGCTATAGTAGTGGGAGAGGGCATACATGTAGTGAATGGGTATAGATGCTGCGCTTGTTACTAGACTAGGAAGCACATTGTGTAGAATCATAGATGTAGAGGGTGCTCAACGTTGACGATCTAGTATGCAATGAAAAGGGTACATTGATCAGTCAGAATACAGTGTTGCGTTAGATATAAATGCGTCCAAAAATGAAGAAATGGTATTATTTGAGTGCTTTGTTAAAAACCCAACTGTGGAGTTAACTGATTCGTCGTACGAGGCTGGTACGAGGCTGGATCAGGATGAGGCAAATGGGAGGATACGAGTAGATGAATACTAACTAATGGCAGCGAAAAATCGCCAGTAGTAAAAATCGCCAGTAGTAAAAATGGCCCAAGGCCTCAGAAGAGAGAGCACACCAGCTTGACAGCTCCTTAATAGTAGTATTTAGCGCCCAAAGGTTCAAAGGACCCAAAGTGGTGTCGTTTTACCAACCTGAACCTGCCACTAAAACCCTGTCTCGTTGTGATTGCTGCTGCTCACCTGCAGTCTTGACGAAAATGATTTTTTTCAAATGATTCATTTTGCACACCAATGCTTATCATACCCAATATGAGACGGAGAAAGGTGGACTTGGTGGAGTCAAACGATCCGATTGACACTTCAGAGCAGGAGTACCTAATAAGCATTCTTTCTCGCGATGAATTGAAGCTGTATGGTTTTTACAAGCGCCTTCTTCTAGTATTCTTCCTTGTGCAAACTCCCTTTTTCGTGTACTGGAAGCTGTTGCGCAAACAATATCCGTTGTCGTGCTTGCTCAGCTTGCTTTCAATAATCCTCACCGTTAGCTCAATTCATTTCAATTTCGATACGCTCAAGAGCGATATCCACAATGCACAAATCCGAAACCTCGTGGATAAAAGAGTCCTCTACGTGGTGAACGCTGTGATTGGCATCCGGCTCTTGTATACAGTACACACTGGGCACCTAATCTGGCGGGTATTTTTCATTTTGCCAGTGGCAGATTTCTTGATTGGCGTGGCGATAATAACTTGGCATGCGAGCATACTCAGGTCGATCCAGAACTTGAATAGGCTCAAGTACAAGTACAAGTCAAGCTAAAAATAAGCAAATGCTGTGTAGATCTGGCGCTCAGTAATTGGCGCCGTTTGGTGAAGCAGGAACCGGTTTCTAGACTCACCATGAAAAAAAAAAACTTGCCCCATATGTTGTTACGGGGCTCAGGGAAAGCCTGAAACAAGGCACGGGGACACGGAAGAGGCAAAGCCCGCGGAAAAGTATATGCTACAGAATGAGCTTTCAATATTGGAACACATTAGTTCACGTTCGGTGAGCTGCGTAGCAGAGGCTAGATATCGACGCTAAAGGCACACTAGCAGAGAATTGATCTATAGATTTAAAGTATAACAGTTAGGTTAGTATCAGGAACATAAACACATCCGAAGAACTCCGTAGAAAACACAGTGGCGATGCGGCACATACCTTTGCAGTTATACAAGGCACCGGCAAGCACTTGCCACAAGTCTGGGCCAGCATGGTTTTTTTTTGTTTCAAAATAGGCAGCGGAATTGCTGCAGAAAAGGGCTAATTACCGTGTTCGGCGTTGCAGTGTGAAAAAGTTTTTTTGTTGCAGCTGAGAAGGCTTCGGTACGTGGTGCAGGAACACGCCAGTTTTCCATGGGTCGGTGCCATCGGCCAAGTCACGCGGGCTAGGCCATGGGGCCATCTGCTAGTGTCGAACGAGAGAGGCACCTCCAGCCGACCCGGTGGAGGCTACGCGTCTCAGACCACTTTTTGAAGCACGTGCGCACATAATAGCTGTTATCCTTCTGCTGGCTATATCGACGATACGAGATAATCTGAGGACGATCAAACCTAAATTTGCCAACCCTAATTTCGCTAGCATTCAGAGTCAGGTCCCGTGTTCGACGTCACTTACACATATTGGAACATTTCCGGATGGCATCATGCAAGCAATCAGACGCCTAAGACAGTGCAAATATGACAGAAGCGGCTGCGCAGGTGCAAAAGTTTTCATACAAACGCAGCTATTCAGTTGCTGGGCAAGTACGCAACCGAATGAAAATTTTTTTTTTCTTTGCAGTTCCAAAAGGCGTCAGGAAAAATGTTTCAGATATTACGAACAGTAATGAAGGCGAAAGAAATAATCACAAAAGACACAGGAAGACACAAGGATTCATAAGAGCAGAGATACAGAACGAGAGCTCACAAAAGACCACGCTGAGCGCGGGGCGTACTACAATTGCACCAGGAGGCTTAAGTGAGGGGAGGGGAGCACTAACAGCTGTGCGATTGCGATACCGGCAGTTTCCGCGCTAACGAGTCAGTATATTGCGCGTACTTCTGACAGCAACAGAGCTGCTAAAAATACGGCACATCGTTAAATAAAATAAGAAAAAAAAAAAAAAAAAAATGGAGCGACTGCGAGGCTACGTAGAACAAACTAGAATCACCACGAGTAGAGAGCTCATCACCACAGCGGTGAAACGTTGAGGAGCGAGACAGGTGTGGACCCGAAGCACGGCGGCTCGTTTTGGTGGGACCAGTGTGTTCCACTAGAGCCCAACACGAGTCGCCCCTATCTTAGTCACCGTGTCATGTAGTGACTCCCGCTCGTCCACAATTGACTCATCAAAAAGAATAGGCGCCAAAAAAAAAAGACAACAAAAAAAGATGGGGTAGTCGGAAAATATCAAAATACAAAAAAAAAAAAAAAAGAGCGTTCGTGCAACCACAGTTTGCCGAAGAGGGGACCTGAGTCTAAAGCTAGCACCATAGGAGGGGAGAAGTTTGGGGGTAGAGAAGAGGCCCTAGGAGCCAAGCAAACAGAGTATGGGACACGACGCCACCACCACCACCACTGTGATGACAAAGGCTAAAAATCCACACTGGGCGCTGGGGCTTGTTCCACACTGTCGACATCCACATCTAGTCTCGTACTGGTGAGCAAGGGCTGTGAATCACCGGAGCGCCATAGTTATGCGAGGATGACAAAAATAACGAAAAAAAAAAAAAAAAAAAATTGCACGCAATTTGTCATACAGAGCACTCTATATAAAGCAGCGGGGTCAGAACCAAGATGAACAGAGGAAGAGGATTTTCAGACCCATACTCAATTCCAGCGACCAACAATCGATACCAAATCGACCACAGATCCATATAGATACTTGCACTCGTTGGACTCATTGCCCGCCTCAAGTACAGTTCGCCTTCGCTACCGACCCCACCCAGCCCACGCTGTCTAATCAAAGAAAAAAAAAAATACTTAATTTTCTTTTTTTTCGGTAGATTTCTCTGCACCACGTGAATCACCTCCTGCAGACTACACCACGTTTTTACCTTGAGGTTACTTAAAGCGTTGCGATTGCAAAGTTTTTGAGATTTTTCTTGGGAGTTTCTTGTTTCACTTTTCTCCAGTCAAACCTCAACTTCAGCATAAGTACTACTACTTTAGTGCTTTTATACCCGGAATACTTTCTTTCCGAAACATCCATCCCCCCCCTCACATCCACTAGCATCTAAAATGTCTGACATGGCCTTTAACAACTACTGCATAACCTGTGACCAATTGTGTGCACAGAGCTCCATCTACTGCTCCGATTCGTGCAAGCACATAGACGAGGCTCAGGCCTCGTCTCTTCGTGCGACGCTGGAACAGTTGCCCGGGTTAGTGTCGCCATTGTTAACGCCGTCCATCTACCAGCACTATAACAATTACACCAGCGTGCAGTCGTTCGACACTGAGTCGCCGGCGCACCACCACACATACGAAAGCCAGCCCACCTACCCACGGGTGCAGACACAAACCACAGCTGCAACTGGCACGCATGCATCGGAATACCTCGCGGACTCGCCGCTTATGCTTCTGAAACAAACATCGCAGTCGGACTTGGATAGCCACCCGTTCGACCTTAACATGTCGGATTCAACCATCTTGTCGTCGACATCCAACAACTACAGAAAGTGGCTCACGGCATGCTTGTAATGAACAGGCAAACAACATAGCATAGCATTTGGGAGGTGAACGAGTTCGTTTACAGGCATAAAAAGCTGAGAATCAAAAAAAAATTCAAAAGCAATAACTAAAAAAAAATGGTAATAGATATATAGGGTAATACAGAATCAGGATACGAACCTGTAGGATCTTCCAGATGTGATACGCTATGGACTACTAGACAGACAGCGTCGAAGCTCCAGTTCTTGCTTCAGCCCAAACCTTTCAAGTGCTACCCTTGCCAGCCTATAGCGGAAAACGTGGCTGCGGCTACTCCGAACTGCGCAAATTGCTGCAAAAAAAAAAAAAAAAAAAAAACAAAAATTCAAACAGATGCAAAATTTTCACACGGTCTCCTGCAGATAATGGACCTCAGGCAACAATTTTGCATGACACCAGGCGAGCTCGGAGTCAGTGGAAGCAATGCGAATTACGTAGGGCTACGTGCTGGCTACACTGAGCAAACTGTACCACATCTGTGACTTCTCTCTGAAAAGTGCTGTCACGCCCGCTAGTCCGGCCCCCAACATAGTCCCCTCCTTTTTGCGACTTTACTCTTTTCCGTCCGCTCTTCCCCCCCAATTGGCCCCGCTGTAGCTACGGCACTTGGTGCAGCACCCCCCCTATTGTAGAAGGCGAGAGCCCCCTCCCACTCCCCCCACAAAACGCCTGCATACTACGCGACTGCACTATTTTTGCCTTTTTTTTAAGCTTTGGGTGTTCACGTGCGCCGTGATTTCGATTTGTTTTAGTTCTGGCTGCGATACGACGTTGGCGAAATCGCCAGATTTGTGGGTGGTTACGAGGCATGTCCAGTAGTCTAAACACTAAATGAGTACGAACCTGGCCTGAATGACTTGTCTACTTATTTCTGTGCAGGACACAACTACCCAAACCAGCCCGTTCTAGACCCCCCGTCGTGGATAGCGGCATAGCAACATGGCGTAGGCCGGAAAGCGGAGTGCATGCAGTGGACGATTGCCGGTAATATTTTTCAGCGTGGGGAGAGCTGGAACAATAGTGGCTGCGAAAGTTGCGGCCCCGTTTGCGGTGTCGCGTAGGTACTACCCGCTGGCGTCTTCCGAAGCGGGAAATCGCGTTGGGCTTCCCGCAAGCTCGCCCCGGCACGGGCCATACACAGCACGTGTTATACGCCGGTATCGACGGATCAGCATACGAACTAACGTTCCGTGAGTGGAGAACATACCGGCCAACCAGCCACCAGGGCTTTTATGAAGTTACAGCGGGGACATGCCTCCGGCGGCGCTCCCGCGGGGCAACTTCGTTGAGAAGCCTCCCTTCGGGAGAACAGCCCCACGCAGTGGCCTCCACGGAGTGGCCTGAGCGGAGCGGACAGTGTGCCCCCGGCAGGGCTAGGTGCCAGAGAGGCTGCAGATGCCTCCGGCGGCGCTCCCGCGGGGCAACTTCGTTGAGAAGTCTCCCTTCGGGAGAACAGCCCACCATGCAGTTTAAGGAGGTGTGTTCCCGGCAACTTGCGGCCCAACACGCGTCGGGTGTGGGCAGTGCCCTTGGCGTCGCATTCCGACGGGAGCGACCCCGACGACGACACCCCACAACCACCGCAGCTGCGTTTGTGGCAACCCAAGGAGGCTTGAGTGCAGGGTTGTCCACGCTCACCAATCTGTCGAGCACGGGTTTTGCAGCCATGCACGTGACAACAAACACGTGATCTGAGACTGAAGTGAAAAAAATGAAGAGACAAACTTAGGCACCAGCAGAGACACACAAGGGCAGCATGTTCGGACCATTCAGCGGGAGTATGCCGCGACTCGGCGGTCTTCTTTGGAAGAGACCGTGGAGAATGTCGCAAGACCAGAAATTCAGACTCAGAAAGAGAATGCAAATGGTGGACAGAAACATCGAGGTGTTGTACCAGTCGTTGAAGCCCGCAGAGGGAGCAAAGACAGGCCACCCTAGAATCGACTACCTCAAGTTCGAGATGCCCAAGGAGAAGGACATGCGCGCCGCAGACAAGTACACCACCTTCAACAAAAACGCAAAGGAGTACAGAAAGCCTCTCCACCACGTGCCAAAGTGGACAAAGTTGTCATTCAGAGAGAATCCAAAGTACTTTTAACTTGTATATACTAAATAAACAGCCGCCAGAGGCGTCCGGTAATCTATGTAGGGCAGACATGCACAGCAGTACCCGCTGCTGGCTATATCTTCTGCGCGTGTGTGGCCCTGTCCTCCCGCAGGGAGACCCCTCAACGGAGTTGCCCCGCGGGAGCGCCGCCGGAGGCATCTGCAGCCTTCTCTGGCACTGGACTGTTCCTAGCCCTGCTGGGGGAACGCTGTCCGCTCCGCTCGGGCCACTCCGTGGAGGCCACTGCGTGGGGCTGTTCTCCCGAAGGGAGGTGCCTCAATGGAGTTGCCCCGCGGGAGCGCCGCCGGAGGCATCTGCGGCCTTCTCTGGCACTGGAGTGTTCCTAGCCCTGTCGGGGCGCGCTGTCTGCTTCGCCTGGGCCACTCCAGATGGATATGTTCTCATGCTTTCGCGATGAAGGGCCTAGAGTCTCTCCCATATCTGGTTTGTTATGAAGTAGTCGCTGTACTTTTCGTTTGCGTCGAGGATGCTTGTGAGGGCCTTTTCCTTGTTGTAGATCAAGATTCTGTCGTCCGATCCGTCCTTGGAGCTTTCGATTAGGAGCCCCAAGCCCTTGTAGAGGTTTATTTTCATGATTTTGGAGTCTGGGTTTTGGATCAAGTTCTCGTTGAGGAGGTTTTCCGACCGCACGTGGAGCCGCTCAAGCTGCTCGTTGAGCTTGGCGATGCTGATTTTGCGTAAGTTGATCTGGGAGTCCAATTCGTTGAGTTTCTTCGCTAGAAGCACTTTGGAGTTGTCCAATTCCACCGATTTTCGTTCCAAGAGCTCAAATAAGTTTCGGGCCGTGGGCTTCGGTTCGTTTTCGTTGTCGCTGGCGAGCTGGGCCAAAATCTCGGGCGACGTTGTTTCCGGGTCTGTGAGGGCTGCCACGCGCTTGATGAGAGAGTCCCGCTCCCTCTGGAGCAGATCGATCGCTGCTTGTTCCTGCTCGAGCTGAGCCGCCCTTTCCCTGGCGGTTTTGAGAATGGACTCATCAATCTGTGCGAGTCGCTGTAGATCAGTGTTCACGTCGAAGGACTCGCTCACGGAGGCGATGAGGCTGGTGAACGATTCAGTGTCCATGGTGAGAAGTGGAGGGGTGTAGCTGCCAAATACGACTTAAGGCCTCAGATTCGCTGATTGAGACCCAGAAGGTGCCAGTTGTTTTAGTTGCCGAAGAGGAGAGTCGCAGAAGGGACACAGAATGGCAGACACGAGAGGAGTAACGATGAGTAGGGGGGGAGTTGGGCTAGTGAGAGCTGGGGTGGTTTTTTGTTTTGATTTCGCGCGCAGCCATCGCTAGCGGGATCGCAGAGAGCGAGCGCGCGCGCGCAAACTGCGACTTAGCGGAGGGCCACTGAAATTTTCAATAGCGAGCAGTTTGCCGCTAGCCACTCAATATACAGCCAGACACTCCAGGTTACAGCGCTACAAGCACATAGCGAAGCCACATTAGACTCCTGCCGGCATGAGTAACAAGAAGACGTTGGAGGACGTGTTTCTACCAACCAACCCCAACATCCCCGCGTGGATCATCACGCCAAAGGAGGAAAAGATCATCTATGAGCGGTGGAAGAAGAAGGCGCACCAACACTGCGACCAGGCCATCAGGGCGTACATCGAATGCTCCAACAGCTACCGGAACCCGGTGGAGGCAATAAAGAAGTGCAAGGGCGCGAACGACGCGCGAGAGGCATGTCTTTGGGGGTTCAGAAAGGTGCACACCCAGGACGAGGAGACCGACAGCTACATTAAAGAGAAGATTGAAATGAGAAAGATGGTGGACGAGTACGTCAAGAAGAGGGACGCGAAGTAGCGCCGGAGAGCGCATCACTTGTATATATTTGAAGGCACAATACATGCAGCCGCGAGTGCGTTGTAGGAAGAGTAGTCATACGGGCCTCCCCAAGTGCCCACTGGAGTCCACGGGAGTCCACAGGAGTCCATGAGAGTCCACGGAGTCGATACGAGTCGATGCCAGTTTGTTTCCTGGGCCACTCCTTGAGGTCAAAGTGGGGAACTGATCTCCGGTCGGACGCACCGCTCGCACTGTAGGAGGAGCATATTCAACAGGGACTACAGCGTGCTTCGTAAAGTTGATTTCTAATATACACTAATATACAGAGCAAGTGGCTCAGTCCAAGTCGGTTTTGTTGGAAGCCTCTCTCAAGTCGTTTTCAAAGACCGTGTGGCTGGCCATGAACAACGCTCCGTGCATCACGCCCAAGCGCTCGATGCTCTTGACCTGGGCTGCTGTGATGTTGAGCAAGGCGTTGAAGTCCGAGAGATTAGCCTGGAGCTGTGCCAACTGCGAGTTGAGGTGGCTCAAGTGCCGTTGCTTGAGGGATGAGTGTGTTGACATGAGTCGAGAGGGCACTGACGTGAACCTGCTTTCTGGAGTTGCGGGGCTTTGAGTTTAGGGACTTTAAGTTATATGGACCTTGAGTTGTAGAGATCTTGAGTTGTAGGGACCTTCAGTTGTAGGAACCTTGAGTAGGGGTGAGGGAGCTGGGTATGGGGTCGGAACGAGTGAGTAGCGTACGAGTGAGTAGCGGTTGTTTACCTGCTTGTACACACACCAGATTTGACGCTCTTCGCAACTGCAATCCCGCCGGGAAAAGCCACTTTCCGCATCTCTCCGTTCCACTGACCCACGATCGCGCGAATCCGGCTTTTTCCCGCTAAAATTTAGCGTTTCCAGTGCACATCGCCGCTGCGATTCATTTTGGCTGACGGACGGCAATACTCTTTGCCCTTCAGCGTTGCTTTTGTTCTGAGAACTTGGCTCTTCTGGAGAGACTGCTGCTGTTTTCCTTTTCCGTCCCTTGAATAGCACACTCTGGTCCGATATCAGCGGGTCCTTCTCTCGAAAGCCAAAGCCCACCCCACAGCTGAGAAGAGCAGTGCGACTCATTTGCACTACACGCAGGCTCTCCACGCTCTACACACTCGATATTTTTCATAAATCTTTCTCGGGCCCGCAATAAACCGATTAGGTAGATCTGGGCCACCGAGACAAAAAACCCGTTCCAGTAGCACTAGCTCGGGGAAACGCACCACCAAATCGTATACACGGCCGTCCATGAAACAGACGGCACCAACCCCCAGTAGCAGTCTGTCGCACGCGGACAGCGAGGGCCAAGGGTCTGCGGGTCTTCCGGAGTTACATGCAGCGACTCGTGGTTCGCCTAATACCGACGCTGGGTCGCTGATGTCTCCCCACGGCGGCGCCAACGGCCGTACTTTCAGCTCCAGCTTGCAAGTGAAGCCTCAGCCCAACGCCAGCGCGCAAACTCCTTCGCAGGCGCAGACTGGACCGAGCACACTCCCTCAAGCAGCCCTGACTCACGCACTTCCAGTCAGACAGCCGAACCACCCCAGCATACCACAGAACCCACAGCACACGCATCCACAGCATCCAAAGCATCCACAGCATCCACAGCATCCGCAGACTCAACTCCCACAGTATCCACAGACACAACAGACACACCAGATGACAGGACAACCCATACAGCAGCAGACGCAAGCTGCAGCACCACACAAATACCTCAAGATCCAACCAGCGATCAAACCAAAGCCAGTGCCCATCGCGATGTTGCCCAAACCCACACACAAATCGTACTTTGATCCGACGCCCAACCTCAAGTCCAATATTCAGCTCAAGGTCAACACCTCTAAGAAGTGGGTGTTGCCACCGCGTCCTCGTCCTGGGCGCAGGCCCACGCAAGAGGAGATGCTGCAGCTGCTGCTGTCGGGTGGCAGCTATACGCCCGTGCAGAATGGCAGCAGTAGCGGCAACGGCTCGGGCCACTCTCAGCAGTACTCGCAAACCCACGGCCCGGTGCAGGCTCACCAGGGCCCTGGTGCTAGTCCCGTCTCGACTACAGGGGCGACAGCCGGCAGCGTGGTGATGGATGGCAAAGTGAATCCGAAAAAGAAGTCCAAAATCGTCTGCAACGAGGAAGCCTCACGCCAGCAAATCATCAACCAGTTGCACCAGCAGTACCCTGAGCACAGAGCGAAGCCTATTGTGCTGTCCGCAGCCACGACAGCTCAGTCAATTATGGGCGGCGTTTCTGAGGATTACGGCACCGCGTCTTCGACTGCTTCTGCCACAGGCGTACTGCACTCGGGCGCGTCTGCGCCAACAACGGTCCCGTCAAGCACGTCGGCGCCAGCACCGTCGTCAAGCACAATCAAAGACCTCAAGACGTACTACGTTTCGAAAATCAAAGAGCAGGAGCTCGTGAAGAACTACATCGAGGTGATAAACAAGCAAATCAAGGAGTTACGGTTTGTGCAGAACGGTGTCATCTCGTTCGACACGCTTGACGACAACAAGGGCAGGTCAGGCGGCGCTGGTTTTTCTGGCAGTCTCACGACTGGCAACCTCACTGCTGCCAGTTCTGGGCCTGGTGCGGGCACCGGGACTGGGCACGGGCACGGGCACGGGCACGGAATCGGATTTAGTGGCACGGCCTCCAACGGCGCCAGTTTCAGCGGGTCTCCACCGCCGTTATCGGCGACGTCGTCATCGACCTCAGTGGCCACGCTCACAACTCCACTCCAGGCCGCAACACACACGTCGTACGAACAGCTCGAAAGCATCAGCAACATCAACGACCTCAACAAGTTTCTCGGATACTTGACCAAGTCGTCCAACATTATCCACAGCGTGACGAAAAACTTTTCAGTGGCAGACGAGAGCTTGGACAGCCAGATCAAAGCGTACTTGGACAGCAAGGAGGCAGCTGCACGTGCGGCAGCAGCCTCGCGCGGGAAGCGTGCAAAGGCCGAGGAAGCAGCACTGCGTGTGACGGCATCGCAACAGAAACAAAAGCACCAGCAGGCACAACTGCACCACAGAACATTTGACAGCATAGGACTAGGACGGAAGGCTCAGACGGTGTCGTATCCGTCGTCGATCTTTATGCGGTCGATGGACATGCACATGCCGCTCAATGCGATTGTGGAAGACTTCTCGGATGACGGCGTCGATGTACTCAATATGCTCAGTGACGACGGGCTATACACTGGCGCCGGCGTTGCGTCTGGATCAGCGAGTGGTGCTGCGACTGGCAGTGGAAGCGCCGCAGCTGCCGTTGCCGGTGCCGGCGGCAGGTCCGCCATGGAAATCACCAACGACAACGACGACCTCTTCACCATCAACGAGCTCGACGACTACATACTCATTGACAAGTCGATCAAATCTGCGCGCGAGCTTCTCCCGGTGGCACCGCTCCACGTGGTGGCCGAAGGACCAGATTCGGCCGCAGGGTCGTCGTCCGACAGCGCAAAGCTCCAGCTAGATGCGGGACACGCAGGCGGACCACGAATGCTAGGCAAGCGGGCGAAAAAGGTGTCGAGCTGCGGCTTCTGCACAAACGGAACGCCCTGCTTGTGTCTCGATGCAGAAATCCAAATAAGACTGCTTCCACACTAGAGACCCAGCGGGACAGCACACAGCACACAGCACACTTCCTGCTACACAAACTCCTGTATATACGATAACTTATTGTATACAAATGTATATATCAAACACCACCCGGCCGCCAACGGCGGCGTTGCAACACGCCTAGAAGAAGGCAAAGTAGGAGCCAAAGATGGCAGTGGCAGCCAACACAGCGTACCCGGTTCTGTTGACACCTTGGTTGGTCAACTGCTTACCGAGGTCCCACACCAAGTGTCTGACTCCGTTGAATGCGTGGTACACGAACGGGTAGGCGATGAGCAGCTTGACACCAACCTGCACAGCCGCAGGCCACCCAGCAAAGGTGGAAACGATGCTGGCAGTGTCAAAGTGGTAGCCGAGTATGTTGGAAGCGGCAAAGCTCACAGTCAAGGCGTAGAATCCACCGGCCAAAGCAACACCAGTGAGTCTGTGGAAAGTGGACAAGACAGCGGTGATCTGCTTCTTGTAGATGGTCAAGTGGGGAGACTCGGGTCTGTTTTTACGCTGTTGCACGAGAATGGCCTGTTCCTCATCGTGCGATGCCTTGACCGTGGAGACGAATCTCACGTTGGCCAAGCTGGTCTTGGCGAAGAGTTGACGGGATGCTGTTGGTTAGTAGCTAACATAAAGGTGCGAGTGCTTGTCTGTCACTGGCTGGTCCGGGTAGACCGTGTGGGTCACAGCGTGCGTCGCGGAGCTTCCTTCTGAGAACAGTCCCAGGGGCCACCACACAGCCGTTCTCCCGAAGGGAGGCTCCCCAACGGAGTTGCCCCGCGGGAGCGCCGCCGGAGGCACCAGCGGGCCACTTGGGTACTGATAGCCCTGCCGGGGGCACGCGAGAGGACACTGGCTTTGCTTCCCTTCAATTCACGGCGTATATGAGTGCTCCAAGGGGGGGGTTCCGTAAGCACGGCTTTTGCTGTCGCTGACGAGACATGGGGAGTGGTGTAGGGACCTCCTCTAAGGAAGCAGTCTGGGGGTTTCCCAGCTAACAGCCGCGTTGTTCTTGCTATGGACCCGCTCAGGGCCATGATATATACATACGTCTTGCTAATCCTAATCCTACACGGGAGAGCATTGTTGTGTGGTCTGTATGGGGTATGGGGTACGCTGGGGGTAGTTTTTTCTCTTTTTCGTGTGTATAAATGTATGGGGGAATGGAGCCAATGAGCGATTCTGAATTTCCAAAACGGCGTCACGTGCGGGTCGTTGTTGTGCAGCGCTTTCCTGGAGGCTCCGGGTCGGGGCACGGTAGGGGTTGCAGCCGGGGCTGCTTGTGGGAGTATGGGGGTACCTGGCGCGATGGATATTGATCTGAAGTGGATGCTTCTAGTGGGGACTGCTCGTCTTGCAGGGGCTACGAGCGCGCGGTGAATTGGCGTAGCAGTGTGTTTGGCTGTCTCCGTGCAACCAATTTTCGCAGCAATACGAATCTGGGGAACTGCAGCCGGCGCCCGCACGCATCCGCAATCGCGACGCACTTCATGTCGTCCAGGTGCCTCTGCACTTGAATACCGTGCGACGGTGCGACGGTGCGACGATGCGATTGTGCCACCGTGTCACCGTGCTACGCTCCAAGTATGTCGCCTCTGCAACTGATCCCACTGCAGATTGTTGGCTTTGGCTGGGTTGCAGCCGTATTCCGCTTTCCGGTTATGCTCGCGGGGATGCACCTTGATCTGCAACCATGCCGCTAATTTCCACACCCATTTGCTTGCAAGCGCAGGCATCTAAAGAGCCATATGGAGAGGTTACCTTGTGCAGACGCACAACACGATCAAACGAGGAGTAGCATTGTGGAAACTGGCATGTTTGTGCTACACATTAGCGGGGCGCATCGCATGGAACCTCATCCACTTCTAGCTGCCCTGCGCTAGAGCGCCAATTTCCTCAATCTGCGAAGCGCCGCAAATTTCTCGCGCGCGCCCGCGCGCGCAGTTGGTTCGCAAGATTAGCGACATTTAAAATGACAAGAAATTGTAAGCAACAACCCACCCTCCTTGCTTAGCAGTGTAGGGACTGTGCAGAGCAAATCTTTTTTTTTGGTAATACTCTACCCAACACAGGCACAGAAACACAGAGAGACCAATAGTCCAGCATGACCTCAGTAGCGGAGGAGCTTCGTCCGGCGCACGATATCGCGGTGGACAACCAGACAGCCCGATCAGATGCAAGAGCGCCAGAGACAGGCAGCGAAAATGGACACGCCACCGAAGAGTTCAGCACAGAGGAAAAGTCCGAGTCATATGGCGACACAAAGCAATATTCTGGTGGCAGCGGAGAGAACGATACAGACCAAGATCAGGACGAGGGGGACGACGAGAACGGAGTGGCAGACGACGACCCCGCAAACCAATCGGACTCGCTCATGTTTGAAAAGCAAGATGTAAGGAAGCCACGCACGCAGTCGTTTCAGTCGGTGCTATCAACGGCGTCGCTCAAGTCACTTAAGCAACAGCACCTCTCGCTGAAACAGCCACAGAGTAACAGTATGGTGAGCACCAATAGCAATTTCAACAACTCTAAAAACTTCCAGTCATTTATCCAAGCGCCGGTGCTATCGAGTATTTCGGACTTTAAAAACACAGACGATGTGGAAATAGGACAGAGACTCCCGTTTGCCGACAACGACGGCGCGAGTGGCAACGGAACAACAAGTGACAACGGAACTACAGGCGTTGAAAACGAACACACGCTGAAGGACAAGTTGACCGACGACGACGAAGACCAGGACATAATATGGCAGCAGCAGCGTCTCACCATGAATGCAATCAAAAAGTTGAGCTTGTCGCCGATCCCAATACAGCAACTGGATCTGGACGAGGCGCTGGCGCCTACACAGCAGCAGCAGCAACAACAACAACAACAACAACAACAACAACAACAACAGCTGCAACTGAGTACTCGTAATGGAGAATCAACATCTTCGCGCAAGTCATCGGTAGCAAAGGCTCCAACACTCGATAAAATCAGCGAGCCTTACAAACCAGCAGAAGTGGATTTATCACGGTTTGCCAGCTTGACTAGGCAACCAAAGTTTGAGAAACCAAGCGAAATACCCTCAAAGGACACCTCCTCTTCCAAATCACCGGAAAGTATAAGAGAAGACCCAGAGGTGCCTGGGCGTCTTCTGCAGGCAGAAACTCAAACTCCAGAGCTCACTGCAAATGGAAGTTTGCCTGTGGCGAGCGACTCGCAGCCAAGCCCAGCTACAGGCCTGGTTCAGGAAACCCAGCAGGGTCACTTGATGGGTCAGCTTCAAACGGCATCGGCAGCTGCATCGACATCGGCGTTGGCATCAGCTACAGGCTCCAGCTCGACGTCCACATCCAGTTCCACGTTCACCACCACCCAGTCTTCTCCAAGGAGACAACTGCCAGGAGTCCGCGCGCAATCGTCGTCAAATTCGCTCAATGGATCCAGTCGTGGGAACTTCTCGCAGTCTCGCCAGCAACTGCACCTGACCCCACTGCTTCCTGCCTACCATAAGGAAGTACAAGAAAACCAACTCCGGTCGATGAAGTCATCCATCGGCTCCACTTTGAACGGGAAGATCCCGGCGGCGGTGATTCCGCCGCATGATATGCGGTTCAAAAGGACTTTACTGCTGCAAATGGTTGGGCTGAAGATGAACTCTCTCAGCAATGGGAATGGGACCACTCTAGAGGTAGGGCCGGCGGCTATAAACCAGCCACAGGCATTGGTACCACAACAACAACAACAACAGCAGCAGCAACAACAGCAACAGCAACAGCAACAGCAACAGCAACAGCAACAAAAACAACAACAGCAACAGCAACAACACCAGCGTAGATTGCAACAGATCAAAGGATTCCGGAGCCCTATGTATGTACCAGCCGTCCTTCGGATGACCAACGATTTGAGTAAACCTGAGCTCAATGGTGGACCTGGATACAGACTCGAGGGAGGTATGGGAGTAGATCGGATGGATAACCGCAGTCCGCGGAGTCCAACAAGTTTGGATAACAGTAATAGCAAAGACAGCACAGGCGACGGAGCCAACCCCTCAACTACGAACACTACTAGCCCCTCCACTAATAATAATGATACTAGTGTTTCTAGCAAGAAGGATGGAGTGGAGTCCAGCATTGGTACTGGCGAAGGCGACAATAAACGCATGCCATATACCAGCGGAGAAATCAGGCGAGTGCAGTCGTCACAAGCATCTATATCGTCAATCGATTCCACAGACTCCTTGCTGTCGCCATGGATAGGTGATAACAAATCACACAGACACTTGATCAGCTACGAAGACGTGTACAAGCTGGCACCAACAAGACGGCACTGGCTCAAGGACGAGTCCGTGGTGAAATGCGGCATGCAGCTGTGCAACAAACACTTTAATTTCTTCGAGAGACGGCACCATTGCCGGAAGTGCGGACAAATCTACTGCAAGGAGCACACTTCACACTACCTCTACATCAATCATTTGGCGCAGTTTACTACTGGTGGACGCGGGACCTTGTCGAAGGTGTGCGACTACTGCATTGAGGAGTACAACGATTTCATCAAAAACGAGTTTGGTGTGGACATAGCCAGCCACAAGGGAGTGCGTAAGATGCGCAGTGCCATTCTGCCCAAGAAAAGCTCGGGTATGTCGGTGTCACACGAGCGCCCTCAGCGTCAAGTGTCAGAGGGATTCCACCGGCCAACGGAAAGCGCCGAAGCAGGCGCGGCCGCAGACAGCGGGAACTGGCTAAACCATCAACTGCTGCTGCCAATGGCGGATAAACTCGGACAATTGCCTACACTGGCAACAAATGCAATGCATCTGGGACGGAAGGAGGCCCGCGCAGATCTGGTTGTTGGAAGTGTACCGGCCAACTGGAGTTGGAGTTCGTTCTAACATATTTAATTTTAGCATACAGGTAATAGAGGCAATTACAGATCTATGGATTAGGCTCGTATTCTTCTTTTTCTTTCTCTTTTAGTAGTCACTGGGGGAGGCATCGAGCTGTTTGGTGGCCCCAATAGCATGCCTGTGCTGATAATGGCTGCAAAAAGTACGCGCAAGTGATCTGTCTGCAGTACTGACACGGTGTTGAAAAAAGCCAAACCAAATTTCACGCTCGGCCCCTGCACTCTTCAGCAGAAAAGAGTCGAAAGCAGAAGCACAGAGACCCAAACGGCCCCCATATATACAAGGACCGCTCAATTGCTCTCTGATCCATACATATTAACGAATGGCTACGGATAAAAAAAAGGCTTCAGCGTCTGCTGCTGCTGCTGCCGCCGCTGCCAGTCGTGACAGCAAGAGCTTTGATAGTTCGTCAACGCCTGTGTCTCCCAAGATCCTTGGCGTGAAGGTGGACACGATCCGGCTTCTTCTCCAAGTGATCATTTTCATCTCCATTGCCGGGGCGTCGATTTCGTCGCGGTTGTTTTCTGTGATTCGGTTCGAGTCCATCATTCACGAGTTCGACCCGTGGTTCAATTTCAGAGCTACCAAGTACCTTGTCACTCATTCATTCTACGAGTTTTTGAACTGGTTCGACGACAGAACCTGGTACCCCTTAGGTAGAGTCACCGGAGGCACTTTGTACCCGGGTCTCATGGTTACATCCGGAGTTATCTGGCACACTTTGAGGGAGTGGTTAGCTCTCCCTGTGGACATTCGGAACATTTGTGTATTGTTGGCTCCAGCCTTCTCAGGGTTAACAGCCATTTCCACCTACTTTTTCACCAAGGAAATCAAGGACTCCAATGCGGGACTTCTTGCGGCCATTTTCATGGGAATTGCTCCCGGTTACATTTCTCGGTCTGTGGCAGGTTCCTACGATAATGAGGCTATCGCGATCACGCTCTTAATGGCTACTTTTTACTTTTGGATCAAGGCCATGAAATTGGGATCGGTATTTTACGGTACGTTGACCGCTCTCTTTTATTTCTACATGGTCAGTGCTTGGGGTGGGTATGTGTTCATTACAAACTTGATTCCCTTGCACATTTTCGTGTTGATCTTGATGGGCCGCTATTCCCACAAGTTGTACACCGCTTACACCACGTGGTACGCCTTGGGTACGTTGGCGTCCATGCAGATCCCCTTTGTCGGGTTCTTGCCAATCCGTTCCAACGACCACATGGCTGCCTTGGGAGTATTCGGATTATTGCAGTTGGTTGCAGTCGGTGATTTCGTCAAGTCTCAAATCCCATCCAAGCAGTTCAAGTCGTTCTTAACTGTCTCTTTGGTTTTGATTACGGTCTTGGGGATCAGTGGTTTAGTTGGATTGACCGCGTTAGGCTGGATTGCTCCATGGACTGGACGTTTCTACTCCCTTTGGGACACAAATTACGCCAAGATTCATATCCCAATCATTGCGTCAGTCAGTGAGCATCAGCCCACAGCATGGCCTGCTTTCTTTTTCGACACAAACATGTTGATTTGGTTGTTCCCAGCAGGTGTTTACTTGTGCTTCCTGGAATTGACCAACGAGCATGTGTTTGTGATTATCTACTCGGTGTTGTGCCTGTACTTCGCAGGAGTCATGGTAAGATTGATGCTTACTTTGACTCCTATCATCTGTACCGCGAGTGCCATTGCTTTGAGCAAGTTATTTGACGTGTACTTGGATGTGAGTGAGTTATGGGGCGTTTCAAACGAAGGTGCAGACTCGGACTCAACTACTTCCTCAAGCACCACCACTGAACTGTCTTCATCTTCATCGTCTACGAAACGTTCTGTGTCGAAGAAGTCAATCCTCCCAATCCTTCTCTCGAAAGCTGTTGTTCTCTTGACCTTCGGCTTTTACCTTATGTACTTTGTGTACCACTGCACCTGGGTCACATCCAACGCTTACTCGTCGCCTTCTGTTGTGCTTGCTCTGAAAAATCCAGACGGGTCGCAAAACATCATTGATGACTTCAGAGAGGCGTACTACTGGTTACGTATGAACACTCCCGAAGATGCAAAAGTGATGGCATGGTGGGACTACGGGTACCAGATTGGAGGAATGGCCGACAGAACCACTCTTGTTGACAATAACACCTGGAACAACACCCATATTGCCACAGTCGGAAAGGCGATGTGCTCCAGCGAGGATGTGGCATACGACATTTTGAAGCAGCACGATGTTGACTATGTGTTGGTGATTTTTGGTGGGTTGATTGGATACTCAGGAGATGATCTCAACAAGTTTTTGTGGATGGTGAGAATCTCTGAGGGTATTTGGCCAGATGAAGTGCATGAGCGTGACTTTTTCAGTGAGAGAGGTGAATATAAAATGGACCGTGACGCGTCCCAGACCATGAAGGACTCATTGATGTACAAGATGAGTTACTACAGATTTAACGAGTTGTATAACGGGAAAGATGCTGTGGACAGAGTTCGTGGACAAACAATTCCAGCTGATAGTGCGCCGGAATTGAACGTAATCGAAGAAGCTTTCACATCACAAAACTGGATCGTTAGACTCTACAAGGTGAAGGACTTGGACAACATCGGCAGAGATTTGCACAGTGCCACAAAGTTCTCAAAAATTTCACAGCAACAAACAAAGAGGAGGGGCACGAAGAAACCAGTGCTCGACTTGAGAGAGTAAAAAGAAAAGGCGATTATTATATAGATAAATACCAATAGAGATTTCTATGTCGAGCCTACAGTAGATGCCCAAGTCGTGCTCTGCCCGAAGGTGCTTAACATTTAATAGAATGGACGAAGTCACGGTAGAGTGATTCAATCAGAGGCAAATGTGTCCCCCATTGAAGTACTGGAGCTCATCTAAGGACAGGCTGCGAATCGTCACATGGCCAATCACTCCAACTGACATGCGGTTACGAGCCCAAAAAATTACACAGCAGTTTCCCCACATTGCTTGAACGGAAAAGACTACCCTTGCCCTTCTCCTCTCCCATTCTAGGCTCCTTCTTCTTTCATCAATATTGCTTATTGTACTTATCCTCCAACTCACACGAACTAAAAAATGGCTGGCATTCTCGATTTAGAAGGCCAGTTAGTGTTCTACAGATCGTACCACTTTAACCAAAAGAACGTCACAATCCACTTGTTTTGCATCCCGTTGATATTGTTCTCAGGTCTCGCGATTTTGGCTCCTATAAAGCTCAATTCCAACCCGTATGTGAATGCGAGTAGCTTCTTAGCCTCTACATACTCGGTGTATTACACGTTGTTGGATTTCCAGTATGGTGCTCCTACAATTCCCTTGCTCTGTGGGGCATCATATATTATCACCACCTTTTACTTGGGTGCATCCGAGGCTTCAAAGACGTTTTTCTTCAGAACTATTCTTGCAATCCATGTCTCTGCTTGGTTAGCACAATTTTATGGATATGCTGTTCACGAAAAACGAGCTCCAGCTCTCGTGGACAATTTTTTGGGTGCCCTAGTATTGGCACCATTTTTTGATTTGTTTGAAATTGGGTTCGCTCTTGGCTTGCGGAAGGATCTTCAAAAGAGGATAGATAACAAAGCTGGTATATTGGTGCGGGATATCAAATTCAAAGAAGCAGAAAAGAGGAGAGTGGCAAAGAAGTCGGAATAAGCAAGTGGAGGGGAAGAATACGAGCCGGTAACTTAGAGTATGATTGTCTGCTTTTCCTCACCGAAAAGCGACCTATGCCTACAAATGAATTGACACGATACTCTTATATTGATCAAGTAGTTCCAGGCTTGCGCATCATTTGCAGTTTATGCTTCTCGTACTTTATTCTCACTTCCTCTTCGTATATCAGTTCTCCCTTTAATTGATTGCCAATGGTGAACCATCCTGGCCTAACGTTATGGTCTCTGCCAAATAGCTCCAACTTTCTCGAATGTTTTCCGAGCATTCTCTCCACAATATCGTAAATTTCGTCCGGCTTTCTCAGGGTCTCTCGAGTGGCACTCACTACGATGTTCAGGTCTATCAATCGGTTGATCCAAACTGGGTTGTTTCCCTTAATACCCACCAATAAATGTTCCTTGGAATGATTGAGCCAATGCCCAGTTCTGCCGGTGATGATGGTCTTCCTCAATTGGTTCAACTTCACCCAGATGATTTCATCAGATATTTCGTACCCCCAGTTAGTGAGTGCTTTCCTTCCTGTTTCAATGGACCTTCCAGTAACCCATAACAAAATGATTCCCTCGTCTTGTAACTCATGCATGGGGAGGGAAAGCAACTCAGCGTCTTTGCAAGTACCATATGGAAGCGACATATGAATATCCCACGCAGGATCGGCAAGAACCACAGCAAACTTACCCAAAATCAGAAAGGGCAATGTCCTCACGTCACAATTGATCCACTGTGGTGGAATTATTGGTCTCGTATACTCCAATAAACTGTCGCCTATCGTGTACTCGTGAGCAAATAGCAGGTTAACGTAAGAATCAGTACTGGTTATGTCAATTTTGGAGAGAATACTACTCCGACTCCCGTCACCATTACGGCTGCTGCTGGTGCTGTCGTTGCTTCCAACACTGCTTTTACAACCACCATTGTGGTTACCCACACTTCCAATTGGATTGAACGTCGCGTAATGCAAGTACCTGCAAGTCTTCATTCTATGGCATGTATCCAAATACGAACAGTCCCCTAACAGTATATCCGTGTAGTTTGTCACTATAGGTAAGAAATGAATCTTTGCGAGAATACATTGAAATACATCCCCCGATATCTTTGTCTTAAGAACTTGCCATTGCGATGCATTCAATTTGGTGTTGGGTCCTATGATACGTGACAATGCCTTGATGTGATCTTTATTCCGACATACTTCGGCAAATGGTTTCCGCTCTGTCTTCAACTTCATCTTTGCTACTGTTAGCTGGCTTTGTGCGCTAGGCTTGGCCAACAACCTTTCCAATTCGAGATAACGAGTAGGACCTGGTGATTCCAAGATCTGGAGGAGTTTGTTGACCGATAGTTTTCCCATGTGGTGTCTTTTTGGTATCTCGGAAGGAAGAAGAGTTGACTCGGAGTTCTTTTCTGAGCACACCTTCTGCTTAAGAGTATCAAGCTTGCCGAAATCAAGACTTAGAATTGTATCATTATTAATAGTACGTTCAACATCTGTGTTTTTATCAACATTGGATGTGAGACCACCCCCTGTGATTCTATTTAATCTGGTCAATTTAGCTAAGAACTCGTAGTATACCTCTACAGGAACCAATGTGGATTCCTTGTATAATTCGTAAACCAAAGAGGGTGTTGACCCTACTGGCTCCATTGCAAGATGAACTCGAGCTCCAAGAAGGAAGCTGTTTAGAGGCATTAAGTCAGTCATGCTGACAAAAGAGAAAATGTGATAAAATAGTGAAATCATAGATAGAGGGAAAACTGTTGTATTTATACTTCAGAAATGTGTTGCAAAATTGTTGTAGAATCCCACATTTTGGTGTTTCAGATATGGTTGCAAAAAAAAACTGAAAATGTAAGCGAAAACAAGTCAAGCTTCTTACAAGCCCACTAGCCGTATGACTACCGTGGTCTACCTGAGTTACCCTTTATATGCATACGTATTTATTCGTAACTTTTTCTACATCAAAACTATCTATACTATCTCCTTCGCTGTCTAAGACTGCTTAAAATCCAAATGGATTATCTGCAGTTGCTGTTTGCAAATTAGCCCTTCTGTTCCCAGTTGCCTGGGACTGTAATGGGGCATTGCCAAATCCTGCTCCAGTCGGCTGGGACTGAAGTGGTTGTGCATTGAACCCATCAAACTGCGGCTGCTGTCCAAAAGTGGTGTTTGGGAATTGCTGCTGCTGTTGGGGACCAAGAGAAACGTTTTGGAACATATTGTTCATCTGACCAAAATTGGCCTGTTGTTGTTGTTGCTCAAATGTTGGCTGCAAGCCAAAGGCCGGTTGCAGGCCAAATGATGTTTGAGGAGGCATGTTCCCAAATGATGGCTGCGGCTGTCCGAATGTGTTCTGGGGCTGGCTAAAAGAATTTGGAGGTTGGCCAAAGTTGTTTTGTGGCTGTCCAAAGGTGTTTTGCGGCTGTCCAAACGAAGTTGTTGGTTGTGCCTGGAAACCATTTCCAAAGCTTGTTCCTGGCTGCTGCAGGAACTGACCGAACGTATTCTGTGGCTGAGGTTGTGGGAATCCGCCCGTAAATTGATTAACCTGTTGTTGTGGGAATCCGCCCGTAAATTGATTAACCTGTTGTTGTGGGAATCCGCCCGTAAACTGATTAACCTGTTGTTGTGGTTGCTGCTGTGGGAACCCTCCAGTGAGTTGACCACCAACAAACCCACCGATTGGTTGCTGCTGCTGTTGTCCAAAACTAGTTGTTGGTGGAAAGCCACCTCCAGTGGGTTGGCCACCAGTTCTTTGCGCAGGGATGAGTGGCCCGGTTTTCTGCAACGAGAGTGGCTGCCCGAAACTAGTTGGAGGAACGGTGAAGTTACCAGTTTGCAAAGGAACAAACCCACCTGTTTGTTGCAATGGTTGCACTTGAAATGGCTGTCCAAATGTTGTGATTGGCATAGCACCTCCAGTCCTCTGTTGCTGAAACGTCGTAGCACCTGTTTGCAAAGGAACTATTCCAAACGTCAATTGAGGTGCAATACCACCTGTTGCCTGGATCGGCAAAAAGCCTGTAGGCTGGGCTGTGATCGGCATGAATCCAGTTGGCTGAGCTGGGATCAATCCAGTAGCCTGCACCGGAATCAAGTTTCCTGTACGCTGAATTGGAACCAAACCACCAGTGATCTGGGCAGGGAGACTCGTAGTGTTGCCACCAGTCTTTTGAACAGCAAACTGTTGTCCAGGCTGAATCAAGGTACCGGTCTTTACGGGTTGCAATGTGGGTGCGGATGGAGCGCTTTGCGCTTGTGCTGGCGCCGCCGATGATGGAGGTGCAGACTGACTCTTACTCAGCAGCTCCAAGGGCTTGATGCTTACCAAATCTTGCAATGCCCCAGTATACTGCGGAGTAACTGGTTTACTATCTTGCTGCTGCTGTTGCTTTAAGAGATCCTCACTAGATCTGGCTGCTGGTTTGACAGCCCAGGCGTCGTCTTCAAACTTACTGCTTCCATTGGAAGCAAGTGGATCAGGCAACTGCTTTTGTGGCGATGGTAATGCCTTGGCATCCACTCTTGACTGATCAACGGCAGATAAACTATTATTCTTTAGCGCACCACCAGCTTCGGTAAACAAACTTCCAGTAGCCGATGGAGCAACCGCATCCGTGGAGGCAGCCTTGCGATCAAATTTGGCATCCAAAGATTTCATCACACGCAAAATATCACCCTCTCTCAACCCCAAGGTACGCAATAACGATGGAGTGATGTCCTGCAAAATGTTCTCGTCCATCTGTTCGCGGCTGAAATTGAGCGAGTACCGCTGGCAGTTGCCAATATCCACTCCACACGAGAGGAAGAATTCAAACCAATCGTAGTCAGGTTCAGTAACCGCTGTGGTTGCCTTGGACTTATTTGAAGGTCTTGTCGGTTGTTGTGGCGCAATATCATTAATAGCAGCAGTGGCAGACTTGCTGCCACCAGAGCTTGCAGTGACTCCACTCTGGCCTCTGGAATTACTTTTGGATCTCATGAGTGTTTGTTTTTCAACGTCTCTCTTGTACATTTCCAATGAAGTGCCAGTAACCTTTTCAACGTATTCCAAGTCTTCAAGGGATAACTTGGTAGCACCAACCGCAATCTTCACACCATTGGTCTTGTGCAAATGGATCTTGCCCTCAATACACCCAAGGAACTCTGCTTCCACTTTGAATGACCCAGACAGATCGATCCATGTACGCACTCTGTGGATGTTAGGCATCGACTTGTCGTGGTGCAGTGGTTGTTGTTCGTCCCGTTTTGACGAAGCTCTGTCTCTTTGAATTTTATCTTTTTCTCTAATTTTTTCACGTTCATCTCTGCTGCGATGGTGTTGATGTCTCAGCTTGCTGGAACTACCGTTACTGTTTCGATCTTCCACAACTCTGCCCTTACTGGAACTAGACTTTTTGTTGCTCACTGATTTTTTGCGCAGTGGTTGCTCGGTCAACTTGTCCAAATTTGAGCTGCCAATGATTTCGATATATGTTGAAGGGACAACACCTTGACGACCTGTGTCAATGTTTTCCACCATCCACCAGTCTCTAGATTTGGTCTCATTGATGATGTACACTTCGTCTCCCTCTCTACACTGCAATTCGTCTTCTCCTTGGGCTTCAAAGTCGTATAATAATTTCCCAATTTTTTTATTGTTGGCATTGTTCGACGGTTTGGATGCATTGACCACCTCCTGGAGGCCCCTTGCGGAGTCCGCCCCTTTAATGTCTCCCAAAATAGACATAATTGCCTCAGCCACATCTTTGGTACCAGTGTGCAATTCAATGGAACTGCTCGGGTGCTCAAACTCTAAAAACAAATGCTTCTTCTCGTTACTGAAATTGATCAAATCTCTGACGCGCCACTTCTGGTCAATAGATGAGACTGATTTCAAAGAAAGCTTAGATGTGGACACAGTAGGCTTCAAAATCACAAACCCTTGCCCGACGGAGAGAGTGATTGCCCTTTTTCTGCGCCCATCCACTTCGTTGATGTACCACGTGAAGTATTCACCGTCAAACTTGTGCTCGAGGTGACTGTCATCAACATTTTCTTCATTCTCGTAACGGTGTGTCGAATCAGCACCGGAGTCAGCTCTCTGTCTGTTGGATGAGCCACCGGGTCTAGATGGCATTGGAG
Source organism: Dujonia schatavii (assembly GCA_003707405.2). NCBI lineage: Eukaryota > Fungi > Ascomycota > Pichiomycetes > Serinales > Debaryomycetaceae > Dujonia > Dujonia schatavii. Next base: position 22,649 of record PPIY02000019.1, on the reverse strand, counting down.
GTGGAGCCTCATCCTCTAGAGGTTCAGGCTGCTCGTATGCAGAGTTATTATTAATGTTGTTGTTGTTGCTACGCTGAAGCTCTTCAGTGGCCTCTCGGGGTAAGGGAGGTAACTCTTGGTTGCGGTCTGGAGGAGACAGTGTAGCTGTGCGCTCTCTGTGTTGCGGTGGAGGTGCAAATGCAGTAAGAGGAAGCTGCTGAGGTGCCAGGGCTGGAGTCTGGATTCCTTCAATGGGCGCTGTAGGTGCAGCTGCTTGGGCAGAAGGTTTTCCAGAAACATCAAGCTCAATATAGTTGGATGGCACAAAACCAAACTGAGTCTGAGTAAGCGCATCCCCCACAAGCAACCAGTCTGGGTCCTTCAAGTCGAACACGTTAAACTTTTCACCCTCCTTAAACGATAACTCTTCCTCCGTCTGCTTATCGTAGTCGTACAAGGCAGATGCGATTTTGATGACAGGTGCAGGTTCGATATAATTCGATGGAACCAATCCGCTGGGCTCCTCCACTTCTTCGTCCCCAGCTGCTACTTCTCTCTTTTTCACAGTCCACCACTCGTCCACATCCGACTTCTCTAGTAAGTAGAGCAAATCGCCGGCTGAAATTGTCAATTCTTCGTCCGATTGAGCATCATAGTCATACAATGCTTTGTATACGCCGATATATAACGACAGCATCGTGGAGCTAATATAATGGGCGCTTCTCTACGGAATATACCAAATCGAATGGATTACCTCTAAGTTAGGAATGAAACGACGACAATGAATATTCAAGCCCGTCTCTATCTATAGATTTTTATTCACACGTAGTTTTATCTTGTGATGGCTGCCTCTTTCCTCCTCTTTTTACCCTTCTCACTGCCAATATGTACCCAAATCTATGTTCTCTGTTTCACAGATCCGGCGTACCATTATGACGTTCTTGATTTTGGCACGACTCGCTACGCACCTCAGTTTAAAGGGGTGGCACCAGTAAGGTGTGCGCATTTTTTTCTTTTTCTTGCCCGCGGCTGCAAACTAAATTTGGCTGCAAAGAAACAGAGAACAATGAAGTAGGCTCATTTCTTGGGCCGCTTATTGCTGGCATGGGACTCGCTCTCAATGGGTGAGATATATCCCAAGCTAACTTCCATATCCATGCTTTGTTCTCCTTCTCCCTCTACTGCCCGTTTGCATGTTGCTGCCATTTTCATTTCGCTCGGTCCGGCATGGTGGGGTACCACGTCTTGACTATTTGTATTCTCTTGATATACGCGTTCTTCTCTTTCAAAATCACCTTCCTCCTTATCCTCATTGCTTTTAGCCTCGACACTGCTCTCAATGCCTTGGTCATATTTCTCATCTTCCCTACATTCTTCATCATTATAGTTCACACCTTCATACTCTGCGACCGTGTTGATAATCCCACCTTCTGCTTTGATCAAGTATTCTTCGATATCAGAGTCTAGATTCTTCGGGTCAAATTCAGTCAAGTTGTACATCTTGCTCAAGTGGTGTAATGTCCAAATCTCTTGTAATTCACTCTCGACCACCGGATGGTCAATACTCAATTGGTTATAATAAGCCTTCAACGATTCATATCCGCTGTCACTGCAAACTTGAATTGAGAGCACATTTTTCGCAATTGATGATAATGTGGGGTATTTCTTTTGGGTTGCATCCCAAAATTCCATCACATATGGACCAGATTCTAAGGAAACGTATTTGGAGTTGCGTGCGTAGAGAATTTCGCCGGAAGAAGAGGTTTCGTAATTATAGCATTCCTTGGTGCCGCTTCCTGAACAGTTGAAAACTTTCATAATCATATCATCTAAATTATCGGCCCCGTATCCTAGATTATTAATTACTTCACCACCTCCTCCTGTTATACATTTGCTTGTGTTTGCATCAAAAAGAGTTCCTACCGCACTACCCTTTTTCGATATGTCTCCGACATATTGATTGATCGCATTGATATCCATCTCTTTCAAATACCGCTTTGTAGATGGATGCAAATAACTGGCCAATTTCACATCAAACATTTTTTCGATTTCGTCATGGTATTGCAGAAGTCTTTCAAGTAACTCCCTCAATGGCTGCTTAGCTCTTGCCGCAATGGGAATAAAGGTGCTGGAGTTTCCATTCCTATCAAAAGCATTGGTATGAACGATTAAAATCTTAATCCACTTCAATACCATGTGAACAGTAGGATTCTCGACTCTCAAACATAGCATAAGTATTTCGTAAAATCTCTTTGTCAAATCAATAATAAAGTCGAAAAATTGCCATTCATCCGATGTAATATTCACTTCGCTAGAGCCAGTACCAGTGCTGCTTGCCTTTTTGGATTTGTGATGTTTGTACAACTTGAGACCCTCCTGCTTGGCTTTCATAAGAGATCCAAATACGGTCACTTCATTCCCTATATTTTCACAAGCAACTCTTAGGGGTCCGGAAACTCCAAGTACTCTAAGTTTGTCCAAAAACCCTGAAAGAAGACCCTGAAGTGCAACAGGTATAACAACTTTTAAAGGAAGCTCTGCACAACTTTTCATGTTGCTAGGGCTACTAGAGGAACTGTTTCGGTGGGCAAGTTCAAAGTCGTTAAAAAATTCACAGAGAACACCATTGACGAACGTGGGAAAACATGCCAACACCTTGGATTCATCCAAATTGCCATCTGTGGTCAATTTCATTACATCGACAAGTTTCTGATCCAAGCTGAAATTTGAAGTGACAAACCCCAACTTGTACTTGATATCATTCAACAAACTGGGAGTCATTCTAGTATTCAGATTATTCGTCGGTTTTACATGAGCGTCTAAGAGGAACCCTTTCAAATCAACCATTTTCATCAAACCAAGAGGGATCTCACGCAACTTGAAGTCTGTATTCGTGTACGTCATTGACAATATAACGATCACTTCCCTAGTGATTGGAGGAGTCCACTTGTGCATAGTAAGGTTGAACTTCAGCTGCTGAAACTGGGGCAGTGAAAAATAGTGCCTAAAGTAGATTTGGAAGTCAACAAATAAATCATGACATGCCATCCTAAACAGCTCAGGAGTTGGCAAAACTTCGGCGGTTTTGCAGCCAGCAGACATGGCCAAATATTGTGACATGTACGGTTTATCAACATTATCGATAGGTATCAAATTTTCAATGAATACATAAAGTAAAAGATGTGGAACTTTAGGAGACTGATTAGCTCCTGTTGCAGCTAGTTTTCTTCTCTGTCTCATTTCACTGTGACGAGTAAAACGTAGTATCAACGCTGAGGAAGTGGTGGGTTGGCTGCAAAAATCGAGCAAGATTTTTCAAATGAGTGCGTAAGTAATTTGGGGACACAAATAGAATATAAGCTCTCCTAAGCTAGTTGCTCCAAGTGAGGAACCTTGTTATATCTAAATCTACAATGACTCTAGCACTCTATTTCTGCTCTTAATACAAGTTTCTTGCTTGGTCTTTGCATTGCTAAAAAATTAATTTACAGGGGTGACACCCTTGCCCCCTTGTAAGATATTGTCTATGTTTTCTAAAGCTACTGCAGCTGTGTGGTCAAAGTTATCCTTGGTGGATGCCCCCACGTGTGGAGTTAAAATCACGTCTTGTCTTCCAATCAAGCCCGAGTGCACGACCGGTTCCTTTTCGTAAACGTCAAGCCCTGCAAACAAAATTTTACCGCTCTCCAATCCATCCACAAGTGCCTGTTCATCAATCACAGCTCCCCGTCCAATATTGATGATGCGGAAAGGCTTCGCAATCGAGTCAATCACCTTCTTGTTCACCATGTGTGTCGTCTCCGGGGTGGCAGGAGCGGCAATCACAATCAAGTCAATCACATTTTTGGCTTCAAGGATAGACTTGTGGTATGTCACGTTGTAACCCAAAGCAGCCTCTTGGTGTGCTGTGAGGCGGTTTCTCTTTGTGTAGTGTACGTGCATCCCGAGACTCGACAACCGGCGGCCAATGGTCTGTCCAATGTTTCCGAATCCAACAAGCAACACGGTGTGGCCCTGTGGAGAAAGAACGGGTCTGCCTCCGTACTGTTCTCCAAAGGCATATCCCTTTGTGTCCACAGTGGCGAGCTTCCCAGTTTTGGAATCAAAGGATTCTGTATCCACAAGCTTCCGGGCAAACACTGTGTGGTTGATTTGGCGGAAAGCATCTTCAAACACTTTGAAGTTTCTGAAACCAGACAACGTCAAGTAAACCACCAAGTCTGCTACAGGACCAGCCGCTCCGTCCGAGGGGACGTTGGTCAAGGTGATCCCTCTGGACCTCATGGCTGGTCCGTCAAACCCATCGTAACCGACCGAACATACAGAAATCACCTTCAAGGTGCTTGGAGCAGCGGTGACCAAGTCACCAAAGAATCCTCCTATAGAAAAGAAGGCCTGCCACGCTCCGTAAATGGCAACGATATCCTTGAACTTGGTTTGGAAGTCCTCGATGACTTGTTCCTTACTCGTGATCACATACTCTATACAGTGATACCTCTCAGTGAACTCCTTGTATTTTGGAATCGATTTGTCCAATTGGCCGATGAATAAAACCTTGTCCTTTGGCATTGTAAATGAGGTGCTCGTGCAACAAATCGGCAACAAGAGAGTTGTTCTACTAGCTTTGAAAGATCTGCGAGGGTAATTTTTCACTCGCTGCACGGCACGGAGAAAATGTCTTAGTCTATACTGTGGAGTCCCAAAAAACGTCTCCGAGACGGGGAATTGTTAGCGAGAAGGATCGCGGTACACATGGCCTACGCAATAGGGAGTGTGTTACACCAGAGCGTTCGTGCTTGGCGCATCAGACCCAGCACTCGCAACAGGAGAAATGCGCCTTTTCGTGCCATTCAAAGCTCCAAAATGTCTACTTAATGCCTACTACTTGGCTGCCAATCTTGTTGCGATTACTTTAAGCTAAGAAATTACTTCCCTGCTTGTTCTTTTTTTTTTTTTTTTTTTTTTTGATCTCGTTCCGGAGCAGTCGGTTCACTGTGTGAACCGACAACCATAACTAGGTACTAGCCCTCGAGGTCACCAGGAATGTAAGTGCTAAGCTCAATTGGATTGGAAGTGGGGTTATACTCTACATGCCGAGGGCTCCATCTTCTTTCGCGCGTCCTCTTTTCACTTCCAGCTAAGATATACAAAGGGCCTAGTATCGTTGTGTATTGTGCTTATTATTTTATCATTTTTATGAGGTGCTCTAGTGGTGCGAGTGGCCTGGTTCACCCAAGTACTTGATGGCAAACACGTTACCACAGTGCCAGCATCTACCTGGGTGGCCGTCTTCAACCTTCATCCAGTATGGGTTGTGCTCCTCGTCACCCTTCTTACCGGAACAACCAACGTATCTGTATCCAATGTAAGATGGCACAAGGTATGGGTCCTTCAAGGAGCCGCTACCTTCCCTGACTGGGTTCTCCATGTCGAAAACATCAATACCCTCTTTCTTACCCAAGTATTCGAATCTTTCCAAACCAGTGGCCTGATCGTAATCAGTTGGAACCGATCCAGCAGCAGCACCAGGACCAATCAAAGAGTCATCTGGACCAGTGACTTCGGCCAAGGTTTCAGCCGTCTTGACGACAGGCTTCTGTAATGCAAGTCTAGAGGTGGAGAAGAGTCTCAACGAGTTGACAGGTCTGAATACACGTAATGAACGGGAAAACATCTGTGGGTTAGTATGGTTCTTCTGTGTGGAGCGGGAAACCGGTAGGAGACATTGAGCCGGCCAGAGGGAGCAGACTTGCTTCTTATCTATCCTCCATCGGGTCTATATCTCTTGCTCTTTTTGCGACAGTCTTTACAAATTTCAGACGATAAGAAGTCTGCTAGCTCGAATGGGGGCATTCACATACGGCGGGCAGTCGCACGCTAGCAAAAGAGACATTTGGATCGGCTCGACTGCAACAGATCCTCCACCGATTGACACACCGATCGTCTTGTGGAAAATCCACCGATATACGGTCACAGAATACTATCTCAGACAATAGTGAATGCGAGCTCGTGTTATACTCGCCTCTATAGTGTAGGGGCGAGTTCAATGCTCTTGGTTGTGTCTATCTACGTCGCATTTCTCGATGGTGTAGCCAACTAAAGATTGACCCCCACGAATCTGCACCCATGCCTTGAACGGTGAATTCCGAACGCATACAAGTTCCCGCACGCTTTCCACGTTGTTTTTTACATACGTTTGTAGATTTGGTTATGCTATAAGTAGGCACCCAGTAGAGTCTATGTGAGTAGTTCTTTGATTTTTTTGGCCCAAGGCTACCCTCAAATTGTGTGTATACAAAATTTCAGAAAAATCAGCTAACTATCGCACTGTTTAATGGAAATTTGATTGGCCGAAGTGCGTGCGCGTGAGGCAGGTCAGGTGATCTTCAGTGGTCCAACGGTGCGTGGGATGTCATTAAAGTTGGGGCCTTACGTGTGCATCGAGTAGCTAATCCATAACGGGCTGCACTTGTGCTAGTGGGTAGCCTCAAACAGCCGCAGCTATTTGCATCGGAAGAGGGCGGAGAGTGCTAGTGTCTGAGCGATAGATGTGGTGAGAGATGGCTGCGAAAAAGCCTGCATATAAACCGAGAGACATATACTGATTGTAGATACGTGCCATAGGGTATGGGTAGAGGGGGCCATTCTGGGGTGGATTACGGGCGACATATACCGCCGTTAGTTTCGCTCGAACTTACATTGATGTGCGGACAGGTGTACAAGTCAAGATTGGGTAGCTTGTCTCTTTTTAGATAGAGTAACATATAACCAATGGGGGCCGCACGGGCCACTTGAATAAACAAAGCAGGTGTTGTACCTGTGTACAGTTCATTACGCCTATCTCTCACGCTCTCACTCACACACGGTGTGGTGATATTTCGCTGTATCCGTTAAGATAACAGAAAACGAATACTTAGGGCTCTACCCTAGACACCGCACGTGCGCACTTCCCGCACTTTGTTTGAACGCGCACGAATTTTCCAATTTTTTTCTAAGCGTACGCTCAGTACATTCTCTCATACAAAATTAATTCGAAAAAAACTTATACAACTTTTCATTCTTAGTCTTTTCACACATTAGTAACAAAGGTATGTACCGTCGCAATATAAGGATTTGTACAAAGTGATGTCAGAAGTGAACAGTTCCTGAATGTATCGGGGTGTATGCAACCGCCTTAAGAGAGCTGACCGGGCAGATAAAGTCAGAGGATTTCGATTACAACACAGAGCCTGAAAGAGACAACTAGAGCTCGAGATTCAAAGATATGATACGAGAATAGCACCGATTTTACTCTACAAGAGTGCACGATTCATCTTGACAATGTGGGACGTAAAGAACGCCCATGATTGATGAAAGCAATTCCCACTCCTGGGATCTCACAAACTGTGATGAGCAAACCTTTAGCACAGTACTAGTGAACAGCGACTGTAAGCAGCGATACACGTCAACTGAACCAACTTTACCTTCAATAGAAGAAACCAACTTCATTCCAGCATTCAGGTGTGCACGTTTCCCTTGACATCCACTGTATTCTCTGATATTTCCCATACTAACAATTACAGTAATCATGCCAAAAAAGAGAGCTTCCAACGGTAGAAACAAGAAGGGTAGAGGTCACGTCAAGCCAGTCAGATGTTTGAACTGTGCCAGATGTGTTCCTAAGGATAAGGCCATCAAGAGAGTCACTATCAGAAACATGGTTGAGGCCGCTGCTGTTAGAGACTTGTCTGAGGCTTCTGTCTACGCTGAATACGCTTTGCCAAAGTTATACAACAAGTTGCACTACTGTATCTCCTGTGCTATCCACGCCAGAATTGTTAGAGTTAGATCCAGAACTGACAGAAGAATCAGAACTCCTCCTGTGAGAAAGAGATTCAACCAGGACAGAAAGGTTTCTCCACAAGATGCCGCCAAGAAGGCTAACTAAGTTGTATACTTTTATTCTCATGTGTATAATTGAGTAAACGACAAATATGTATTTGGTGTAGTGCGTCATTGGACTGAGGCTAGTGGTCTATGAATGACACGTGCTCTGTCACGTGCCAAATCATTGCTTCTAGAGTATAGTGTTGTGTCACTGGTGCCTTTGAAGCATCTCGAGGCTTGGTGTATCTCGAGGTTTGGTGTAGCCGTGTGATGCGTTCCACTTTGATAGAATCCAACTCCGTGACTTATGGTGGTCTTCTAATGGCTAGGCTCTGCATTGGACCATTAGTTTACTAGTAAGTAGAAGCAAGACCGAGGGATGCTTAGCAAACAAATGAGCGATCAAAAGACTATATCTACTGAGAATAACTCCTAGCTTTACTATTCACGGTCCAAACCGGCATTAGCCGCTGGTGTTGTTTTGTTAGTCGAGGTAGATCAACGACTAGCAAATATGCAGTAGGTATGCAGTAGGCAATTACGGTGTGACATCTCCCCACCACGCCATGATGCGGCGGGGTTTCGCCGGGGAGCAAGAAAAGCGCAACACGGTGTCTTGTCAACGGCAAGGGTTCGCTTTCACGGCACAGAATGATCAATTTGTTCCAAAATTGTAGTGTCCTGCTCTATAGATACCATCAATTGATTCATCAGCTCTCCAAGCCAAGTTAGCCTCTCCTCTTCCGTGTAGTGTTGCACTTAATCGAAAAGTGTGCTCTCGCTTCCCCCCCACGACTCACTATTTTCGCGGGAAATCCGTTCGCGGGGCGCTGCAACCCCCTAATTTTTCTCTCGCATTTTCAACGAATTAAGGGAACAAACCAAAAAAAAAAGAGTAGTCAAAAACGAGGAAAAAAAAAAATAACTTATCGACCTCACACCCCTCCTCCGCTTCACCCCTTCAGCTACCGCTTCTTTTGTAGTTCCAATTTAGTGCACGAGAACTCCACCCATCAGAAAATTCAGCACCGCGTTTACTCCTGTCAATTGAAGCAAGGGAAGACACAAAGACGACCAACACGCAGGAACATATCATCTGTAGTAACTCCAGTGCCGCCTACGTGACCCAGTAATTGGCAAGTTAAATTGTACCCAGTCACAGGTATTGCTTTCATATCCATACGTTTCCCATTTGCAAAAGAGACAAATAGCTCCCCGAAATGGACGAATCGTGGAAATTCTCGCAGTGCTTCGGTGACAAGGGCGATATCGAAAACATCACCGAGGCAGATATCATTTCCACCGTAGAGTTTGACCACAATGGAGACTTTTTGGCCACGGGTGATAAGGGTGGCCGTGTTGTTTTGTTTGAGCGTAATCAGTCCAAGAAACAAACGCTGTGTGAATACAAGTTTTTCACGGAGTTTCAGAGTCACGACGCGGAGTTTGACTACTTGAAGTCGTTGGAGATTGAGGAGAAGATCAACAAGATCAAGTGGCTCAAGTCCTTCAACAATTCGCTCTACTTGTTGTCGACGAACGACAAGACCATCAAGTTGTGGAAAATTATGGAAAGGCAGATCAAGTTGGTCTCCGAGAATAACTTGCTGTCTCTTGGTGGAGCCACTTCCTCTTCTGGCAGTGGCAGTGCCAATGGCAGCAGCGACGGCACTCCCACACCATTGAACCTCAAGAACCTCCGACTCCCAAAACTCACACTCCACGACAAGTTGATTCTGGCGCAGCCGAAAAAGATCTACTCGAATGCGCACGCATACCACATCAACTCCATCTCGATCAACTCGGATCAGGAGACATATCTCTCACTGGATGACTTGCGGATCAACTTGTGGAACTTGGGGATAAGCGATCAGTCATTCAATATTGTTGACATAAAGCCCAGTAACATGGAGGAGTTGACCGAGGTGATCACGAGCGCAGAATTCCACCCGCAGCACTGCAACCTCTTTATGTACTCGCTGTCAAAGGGAACAATCAAGTTGAGCGACATGCGGTCGAATTCGCTCTGTGACACCCACGCAAAAGTGTTTGAAGAGTACTTGGATCCATCACTGCACAACTTCTTCACCGAAATCACGTCCTCCATCAGCGACGTGAAGTTTTCACACGACGGCAGGTACATTGTGTCGCGTGACTACATGACAGTAAAGATATGGGACTTGGCCATGGAGCTGAAGCCAATAAAGACTATAAATGTGCACGAGCATCTTCGCGACCGGTTGTGCGACACGTACGAGAACGACGCCATCTTTGACAAGTTTGAGGTGCAGTTTAGCGGCGATAACAAACTGATCATGACGGGAAGTTACAACAACAACTTTATGATTTACCCCAACGCGGTTAGCGGAAGCAGTGGTGGAAATAGCGGCGGCGTGACGACACGTGCACCGGTGAAGTTGAACACGCGCAGATCAAAGAAGGGACGCAAGTTTGTGGACGACGGTGACGACACCTACAACGATGACGAGGATGACGAGGACGACGAAGAAGACGACGGCGCATCCCCACGTGCAGCAAACGACACTTTCCCACAATCACCCTCTTCACAAATCGACGACGATGGAGAACAAGAAGAAATCATTTTACAGGCAGACAAGTCAGCGTTCAAGTCACGGAAATCAAATAACGGACCTACAAGACGAAGACTTATGAGCGGCGTGGGTACAAATAACGCGGGCGATTTCGACAATATCGACTTCAAAAAGAGCATATTGCACTTGTCGTGGCACCCCAGAGAGAATTCTGTGGCCATTGCTGCCACAAACAATCTCTACATTTTCTCCACGTTATGAATACACGACTCGTAGAAATTACTTTGTAGATGTGAGAGAGGCTGGTGTCCTGGAGTGTCTTCTTTGCGCCTAGATGTTGACTTGGATCAATGGCAGCATTGGCATTCGAGAGTCTGGTTAGGGCCAATGGAAGTTACCGCGGAACAGCCAGCTCAAGTGGTATAGATAGCCACACTGGGACCAGTACTGAGTTCCCCGATCGCACCCATCCTGCTTTCGTGCTAGGAGACTTTCTTGAAAACCACCCACACGATACAGATTAGGTCGGTCTGAGGTCAGTCTGAGGTCAGTCTGAGGTCAGTCTGAGGCCAGTCTGAGGTCGGTCTCCGCTACATTACGTTGTACATACATGCCCATGTCCGTAAAAACATTTATTATGCAATCTAATCTTCGATGTGTCTGTTGACATCTGAGTTCCAGAACAAGGTCTTGTCTCCATCACCCCAGAAGAACTTCTTGCTTCTGATGTTCTGGTATGGGTACTGGGTTGGCCATTCCTCGTCAGTCAACTCCTTGGTGTGCTTTCTGTGCTCCGCGTGGTGGAGTTCGATCTTGCCCACCGGGATGGCAGTCAAAAGAATCGCTGGCAATGCGACGAAGTAGGTGATTTTCTTCCACAATGCGGTGACACCGGCTGCGTGGTGCTTCTTACCTTCGTACTCCTTGGCGAACTCCTTGCTCAACTTGGCGTCTGGCTTGAAGGCGGCATCATTGATGTACTTCGACGTCTTTCCGTGGCCGTGGCCGTGGTTGAGACGTGTGAATTGGCGCTGAAGGGTTCTCTTAAACATGATTTGTGGTTGCTGGTTGCAGAGATACCTGGACTGGGACAGATAAGTTTATGGAGCCATTTTTTGTGTGGTTTTTTTCTTGTATTGGCGATCGCGCCAGATACTATTGGTCGGGATGTCATCACGTGTGTGTGGCACGTGATGCGAAAGTGGCCTGAGAATTGAGCGGGAGTTTGGCTGCAAAACGGCTGCGAAAAAAATGTGTTGGCAGTAGATGGTCACGAAGCTGCAGCTTATGGCGGCATAGGCAGACCAAGGATTTACTAAAGTGCTGAGTTTCGGCACATGACTATTTATCCATGAGGTTACGGGTCCGAACTGTCTTGGATTTCACTGCTTACATCAGAGACTGTCGTGCATTGGTTCACCTCCTTCCCTCTTCTGCAGCAGAGATGCAGGTGAGGCTGTATGACGTTGGGGATCCAAAATCACAAATTTCTTTCTGATGTGTATTCTAGTGTGTGACGTAGGACTAGCGTCCACTAGAGCCAAGACACTACTTCGGCTCGATATGATACGCGGAACGACCTTTAAGAGCAGAAGATTTGAAAACCTAGTTGTATAGCTGCATGATACTATGTTAGTAAATTAATTACGGCACAAGTCTTTTGGCTACAATGCGAAGAGGGTGGCTCCCTAGATTTACAGTAGGAGTATGAATAAAATATGCTGGATGATTAATGTCTATACGAGTGGTGAAATCATTCCCTTTTGACTAAATAAACATGCATTGCACACCTATGAGAGCTGAGCTCGTGCAACCCAAATCCTTATCTGGCTATAAATCATTGATACAAAAATCATTGATAAAAGTGTGTATGTGAATGCGAGATGGCGAGTGGTTATACTTTGGCATCATCCTCGTTTCGCTTATCCTTCCGCTTCGCCATGATTTCGAGGACTTTTTCAATTTTTGAGGTAAACGTTATCTCCTTCACTACTTGGAGTGAACTCCAGTAGTCGTGGCGTATTTCAGGATACCGTGGTATGATACTCCCTTCTTTTGTCAAGAGTATGCTTTCTGTCAGAGAACCTTTCTCTAACATCTTCAATTCTTTCTTATGAAAACTTGTGAGTTTGTTGGATAGATAATATTCCAGTAAATACTGTGGATGGTCCTGTAAAAACGCAATCCAGTGCTCTTCGGTCCAAGCAGAGTATGGGTCTTTGTCACGTAGCAACTTTTTCGCATTTACACCTTCGACTTCCTTCGGCAATAAAGACAAGGGTTGTGGCGTAGGAACATGTGGGTTATTCACTACCCATTGTTCTAGATGCCGTCTGTCCACGTATATCCCCAACTTGAGAATAAATACCTGCGCGCGGTACTGTTTGTTGAAAAGGCCAGCATCTTTGTATTCAGCCCTGAGAACATTCTCATAGTCGTTTACTATGTATGCCGGTAATCCATCCATCATTGTTAGCCTTAATGGTGATACTTCGCTGAATTCGGAAAAGTGATTGTTTCTGCAATTGTAAAGTTTCCCCACTTTGTTTCTCTCGTAATTTGTTTCGAAATCCTCAGATATTCCTTCGTCGTAACGGTATGGTGCTCTGGTTTCGGAAAGTGCAATCCCCGTAATATCAATATATGAACCCGTGTCCAAATCAATGAACCTGGCATCAATATTATTGTACCCCTTACCGCGACTTCTTTGGCTGATAAATGATCCACAGTCCACAAAATATCTTCCAAGGCGGATACCTCCTTGCGAATCTCCAACGTCAACAATCACAGTTTGATTGAAGAGTTGCAGCAATTTGTGCAAGTCGCTAATGGGCATCTGTACGTCAACATCGAAATCCCAGGGGAAAGATACTCCACTCCAATACCATGCAAGAAGGGAGCCATGTGCAATCCATGTCTGGAGCTCATGAGCTTGGGTCAAGGCGAGCCACGCCCTCATGAGCCCAAAGAGAACTGCCTTGTTTTTGTCGTCGCCGTCTACCAATCCGTTAAAAAACCGCCAATCGTAGTGTGCACCAAGCACCCAATTCCTCTCGACTTTGAGAAGTTTGGCCTCCTGAAAGTATTTGTAAGCTAGTTTTGTTGTTGTTGAGAATTCGAGTGCTTCTTTGTATGTTTGATCTGCTTTGGATAACCCCTTTTCACCTGCAGCCTTCTCCTTTTCTCTCAACTCTTCTAAAATCTTTTCTGAGTGGTCTTCAAACATATCCTCCGTCAATGGCACACGATATTTCATTGGCGGGGTATTGGGATTGGGGATATTGGCTTGGAAGGTCTTGAGCTCTTCCTTCATGTCAAGGTAGATAGAGTCGGACTGTGAAGCGTCGCTTGCCCTCTGTGCTTCTACGTATGTCTTTACAAGTGGGGTGTTGATCAATTGCTTTCTGTTTTCCCAGCTTTGGTTCACTTTCACTTGAACAGTCCTTGGTGATGCACTGAGCGCCGAGTCAAGCGGCGGGAGTAGAAATACGATTTCTCGAGGTGTATCCATGAAATCGTTGAGAAACAGTTTGGAATGGAGCACCTTCTTGGACGCCCGTGATCTACCACCATGTTGAAATACATGTACTCCAGCAGTAAACGGAGCCTTTTGTACGTGCAATAGTTTTTCCTTGAATTTGGGGTCAGTGGTGGGGTCGTCGATTTTTCTTTGCAAATCTCCTTCATTCAAGCAGAATCTTTTTGGTTGAAGTACGTCTGTCTCCTTTCTCCCTGGGACTACCCTGAATGCTTGGTCACATGTGGGCTTGTCTTCAGCTACAAAAAGTGGGTCGAGAATTGATAAATCGGTCCAGTCTCCCCAATGAAAGTAGTCGATGGAGAGGTTGGGCGATATGCTAGCTGCAGGGTCACCATCTTTGGTGTTTGCCTGCTGTTTTAGTTGTCGTGAGAAATCATTCAATAGTATGCCGAACGTGAACCTTGGGTCAAACGTCTGGATGCCTGGGTTTTTCTCCGTCTCATCCACGAGATATCGTGGCAACCGGATCTTTGTGTCCAACAGGGCGTTCATATCTAGGAGATATCTCAGTTTGATGTCCTTCTCTCTTAGTATTGCGGTTAATTCATTCACCTTTTTCATGAAATTGCTCAGAAGGCTCGTTTCTCGAAGTAATTGGAGTGAGTCTATGGAAACCGTTCCGCTATAAAAAGTCACTACAAGCACAAGCAAAAGGCAAAGGGCCAAGATCGGTATCCTTTTAAGTCGCCTGGGAAAGTGCATGGCTGTGGTGGATGCTTAAGCAATGTCGTTGTTGGGGGTATTGTCTTTCTCTCGTTTCGAGTGTCGGACGGTGAGTAACGAAAAAGTTCTTTGAGCTCGATTCGATCAACAATAAGAAGCCGTACGTCCTGACGGGATATGAGTATTACAATCCAATCTTGCTGACGGCGGGGGTCGAAATTCCAGGACTTGTGATGACTCGAAAGACACAGGCGTGTGTTCCGGGGATCAGAAACACAGTAGGAACTCTGGGAAAGATGGTGGAGCTGCACACTTCACTGTCTTGCTTCAAAAGTGAGTTTTTTGTTTTCGGGTTTTGAATAGTTTCTTTTGGCTTAGTTTTTTTTTTTTTTTCCTGTCTTTCTTTTATTTTTTGTTCTTCTTATCGTCGGTCCAATAGTGCAGGTAGAGGTGAGGCGTAAATATTGGTCCAAAATGTGCTTCTATTTGTCGTACAACAGCGTGTGTGGCATCTGCGCTATGAACGGTTCCGAAAGCCAATATGAGTACGTAAGTATGGGGCGAAACACGGCACTGTATAGGTGACCGATGCAAGGAAGCGATCGATTTTAGGTTTGACGGCATCGTGTGAGTCGCAACTTTGACGGGCAGGCGAATCAAGTGCAGGATAGATGCCTCTCTCGAACGGCAGCATATTTTTCAACGAAGTGTGTATCGCTAACATTCTATCATCTTCATTTACGTTTACGTTTACCGCAAGATACAGCACCGGTAACGGTCACAATAGCCTGCGTGCCGTTCGTGGTGCACATACAATTTACTGAAGGTGGAAACTGAACAATAAATATTTTTTAGGGTATGCAGTGTGTCAAGAGAATATTTTTCACATATTGTGGGTATTTTACAGCGAGGGGTCAAAGAGCTTACTAAAGTGTAGCTAAATGTCTAGCAGGAGAAGAGGCTACAGAGTCAAGAATAGGCAACACCTAAACCTCACGTGGCAACTACTGTCTAGACGTGGAAAGACTGAAAAGTAACGAAGAAAAACTCAATACAATACTCCATCAATACAAAAACTATATGAGCCGTCGGTGTTGTTGACAAGTACAGGCCGCCTGTCTCTATATTTTTGCAGTTAACCGCTAGTAAACGATAGGAAGGGCATGCGTGCAACAATCAATAATAAACAGATTACACACCAAAAAACAATTAAAAAAAATAAAATAAATAAGTAAATAAACCAATAAAACGAAAAAAAAAAAAGTGCTTGCTAAGATATCTGCCGCTGCGTATCAGTAGTGCTGCAAAGGAGTGCTTTCTTTTTGCTTACTTTTAACGTAATGCGGATTGCGTGCCTCCAGCTCAACCCCGTTTTGGGGAAATTACTGCAAAACATCAAGCGAGCGGATCATATCATCGAGACATCGTTGTCAAAGTTGGATAAGCCATTTGACTTTCTCATCCTTCCTGAATTGGCACTCACAGGCTATAACTTCGCTAGTCGCAGTGCCATTGAGCCATTTCTTGAGCCACGGGCCAAGGGTCCGTCGTCCAAATGGGCAATGAGTGTGTCACAGAGACACAAATGTTTCACTTTGGTGGGGTACCCCGAATGGGATGAAGCGGAACAGAAAATTTTCAATTCGGCCATTCTTACTGGTCCGGACGGGTCTGTCGTACATCATTACAGGAAGACATTTCTTTATGAGGCCGATGAAAAATGGGGATGCTCAGAAAACACAAGCCCGAGGCAGTTCGAGCCGTTTGATTTGGTATTGAACAAGGACTACTACTTGGGGAGTGAAAAGCGCGTCGACAAAGTGGTTAGAACAAATGTCGGCATATGCATGGATTTGAATCCGTACAAGTTTGAGGCTCCTTTCCACAAGTTTGAGTTTTCCCTAGCCTGCTATGAAAACAGAGCCAGGTTAATCTTGTGTCCCATGGCGTGGCTTTCTCCCAATTCGCCGTCTATAGGTGGAAGCAAGGAAACAGTTCTTGAGCAGGAGAAGGAGGCGAAGATCGATTGGCAAGCGGCGTCGCAACCGAGCGCAAACATCCATCCCGGAATTCTCACCCATACACACGATGGCTCCGATGCCACAACCGGCGACCTCGCTACACTTCCAAACATGTCCACTGTAAACTACTGGATACTCCGATTCTTGCCCTTCCTCAAACACCCAATGGTAGAGCTCCCCCCATATTCGCAGCACGTGACGCTTGTGTGCTGCAACCGAGTAGGACTCGAAGACGACGTGTTGTACGCTGGATCGTCACTGATATTCCAGTTCAACAGCAATGCCAAGAAGTCGGTAGGAACTGGCACCGATAACGAAAGCGTAATATATTACGGAAGCCTTGGAGCCGCACAAGAGGGAATACTCATTAGAGACATCAACATAGATTAACTAGAGATTCTAGAGATTAACACGGACACTTTTGCATTATTTCTGCATTTGCCGGGACCCACCGCGAGACTTGCATGGAGTTCCTGTCACGAGGAGATTCCCCGTACGAGTGTTATTGTAAGAATATGCGCTCTCCCCTCGCCAAAGTCTATTTTTTTTCTTTCTTTGCTCTTTTGGTGTTTCTATTTGTATTAGACTTTTCGCTTGGCAATAAGTGTCAGAAGCACTGAACCGTGACAACATACATAATCAGGTAAGGATCTATGCCCAAGCGAAAGCGTCAACCTTAATCGTTACACAGGCGGCCGCAAAAAAAGACGGCTGCCGACAAGCTAAGAAAAATAAATTTCATAAGAGTGAAGTGATCATAACGCATGCATCGCGCTTCTTCATCATGATTTGCCTAAACAAACTTCGAAAGCCCCAACGCGTACCCTTCGGGGTTTGACTTGCAGCTCTTAGTATTGAGCATATCTCTGAAAGTTACTCTTTTTTATAAGCCTCTTTGGACGCACGGGCTAAAAAATGGCTTGAGTAATATACGGGGTAGAAATCGATTCCCGTTCATCTTGCTTGAAATCTCTAGCCAGTTCATCAGACTGTTGCTTTCTCGCCATCACTGGCTGCCTTCCTCCCTCCTCCCTTACGCGGGGCATCATACCCAGAGCAGAAGACCGGATTATTTTAGCACTAGATTTTCGTCCAAATCTGTCGATACCAGTTTTGGCTGCACTTATTTGCCCCGTATAATTTGAAATCTTCCTGCGCAAACTCACATGAAGCCGCCGAAACAGAGCCGCACGGACCTTATTATGTTCCGTTCGGACGATAAAATAAAATAAAAAAATAAAAAAGAAGAAACTGGGAAGATGTACTGCAAGCCTGTGATGCGTGGCTCGCCTTAAGGTGGGCTCGAGGATAACGGCATATATGAATAAATTTTAGCTAGTAATCTGTTTCTTTCTCTGTGTATTTGTTTGTTTTCTTTCTAATTTTCTTGTTATATTTGATTCAGTTTTCAGTGTGAGTATTAGCTTGATACTCCTCTAGATTTTCCTTCGCTAGTCCCCCCACCTTTTCCCCTACCACAGATGATGGCTGGTCCAGTGCGAATGAATAAGTTGTACTCACGTATAATATTGGCTGTGCTAACGGTCGCCCTTATACTGGTAATGGGCTTCAGCTTGCACCGATCAGATATCGAGACCGCACACAAATACCTCGAGAACAAGATCGACGAAATGACCAAGAACATGAAGACAAACATAGATCTACACGATCCCAAAGGCGAGTTCAGCAAGCGTCTATCCAACCTCACGGAGGCCAAGCTAGCAGCAGACCTGCAAAACGACTTGTGGGAAATAAATCCAAATGTAGGGACGGTTCCCTTGCAACTTGAAATACCAGCGTACTATAAGGATAAAAATACGATTAAACCCCCAGTGCAACCACATGACCCAAGATTTACTTTGGGTGTATATCTCGAGTATATTCTTCGAGAAGTGGAGAAGAAGCACGAACCGACACTTCCTTTTAACTGGAGAGACTGGTTGGACACGTCCATAGTGAACAAATACGCTCTCTTCCAGGAAGAAGTCACCTGCAACCAACTATTCCAAGTACAAAAAGACAAAACATATTTCTTATACAAGCAAAAAGACATAAACAATTACTGCCAAGACGATCCCAACTCTCCATTTGGATTCAGGGTATTTGGACACCCAGGCGTACACCACACAGACAATGTAGTTCTTGCAGGCAAGGCATTCATGTGCGGAGGAGAAATGGGAGTACCGAAGCAGGTTGTGTTTATGACCAATCGCAAAAACAGCAAGGGAGAGCAGCTGATGAAAGTGAAAGTGAAACAGGGAGAAAGTATTCTTACGAACGGAGTGGTGGAGAGCTTGGTGAGAGCGGGAGTGGATACAGTGGATGTAGGGAAGAGTTTCAAGAAAGTGGAAGAGACAATCTTTAAAGAGGAAGCTGCCTCTGATAACCCGTATAGAGTGGAGATTCCAAAGGAGGAATTCAGCGTGGATGCGGCAAGTGTTATCCAGCAGATGAATTTACAAGACCCAAAGGCAAAGGAGCTGAAGCCTGAGGTGAAACCGGAAACTAAGGCACTGGACAAGCCAAAAGCGGTATCGAAAGATGATAGTCTGCACAAGAGTAAGCAGAGTGGTTTGAGAGGCAAACGGAGCACGCCAATGGATTTGTCTTTCAAAGAGTCCCTCCAATACTCTCTTGCTGTAGGTGACCCAAAGAAGTACTTCTTCGAAGCTAATATCCTCTCCACTGAGCCCGGACACGACAGGTCGATTCATTATGATTGGCGCTTTTTCAATGGTGTCGGCGAATTGGACACTCAGATGGAGAAAGATTCCATATCGATCCACCAACTTCTTCGCACATGGCTCAAGTTTTCCCAAACCCACGGAATCAGAACCTGGTTAGCTCATGGCACCCTCCTTTCTTGGCACTGGAACGGCATGACATTCCCATGGGATTCCGATATCGATTTCCAGGTACCAATTGCAGACTTGTACAAGTTAGGCCGTGAGTACAATCAGACTCTTATTGTTGAAAACATATTGGATTCTCAGGGCAAGTTCCAGGGAATGGGCCGTTACTTCTTGGATGTAGGCACTGCAATCACCACGCGTGAGCTGGAAATTGGGGAAAACAGCATTGATGCACGCTTCATTGACATCGACACAGGCTTGTTCATCGACATCACAGGCTTGGCTACCAGCGGGTATGACAAGCCAAGCCGGTACTCGGCAGTTGACCAGGCGGAAAATCCCATTTATAACTGCCGGTTCCCTCACTTTCTTAGCCACACCGAAATCTCGCCATTGATTCTCACCAAAATCGACAATGTCTACGCTTACGCACCTGCTAAATTCGAGACTGTGTTGAATGGTGAGTATCTTAACAATGCGCTCGAAGAAGAAAACTTCGGACAGTATTTCTTCCTTCCTAATCTCCGTATGTGGGTAGAATCACAAGTTGTTTTAGACTACTTGAAGAACCCAAAGGAAATTCTTAACCTTCACGGACCCGAACAGCCGAGTGTAACCAAACGACTTGTGGGTGTGTTTGAAAAGATTCAATTGAGACGCTTAAATTTACAGCAGCACTTGAATCTTCTCACTAAGAACTCACTTTTGATTCAATACCTCGTGGGTCGCGAGGTTGCACGCGTACATGAAAAAGAAAGAGAGCACTTACTCGAGGGAGACTATGGTGCTGCAGAGGCTGTTGTCAGGCTGTCTTCTTCAAAGCCACTCAGGAAGGATGCCTTTCTGTGCAAATATTTTAGAAACCACTGGCGGTGGACAAGGGCGTTGGGAGCAACCTTGGAGTTGGGTGCAGCATTCCTTAAAACAGATGGGAAGTCTGCGCCGACCAAAGTGGAGTGGAAGCCGTTAAGGCTGAAACTGGTTTAGCATAATAGATAATCATCTAAGGTACTCGTACAACTGTAGACCCAGTGGGGCGGGGCTTTTGGATGCCTAAACTTTGCAAAGCATTCTGGCGAGGTCAACTTGACTCTCCCGGTAACTCGCACATACACACGAGAATGGACTCTTACACGAAATTGAACTCTCAGGCTGCATATAAAACGGGATGCAACCAATGGTGCCAACCTTGTCTTGTTTTGCGGCAGGAGCCCATAAAGCACCTTTCAAGGGCTCATCTGGTGAAAGGCTGCCACACTCAATGGCACATATCCCCCTGTACTGCCCTGGTGGTGGCAAGCCTAAGTGAGCACTCCTAACCATACCTACCACATGCTGCATGCTGCGGAGGAGAGTGGGGGGATGGTTGCAGATTCAACGGTTCCTGCATCTCCCCATGCTGTGGCCCATCGCGACTGCATATACTACAGCAACCATGTCCTCGCACATGAGTCAAAAATATAGGGTGTATTATACGTATGTGACTCCGTTGAGCACGCCACGTTTGTTCCAGCCACGACGGCTATTTCTCTCACAATCAGTGGCCATACATAGAGAGGTAAGCCCTAGTGGTGAGAAGCTCTAGTGGTGTTTACATTTTTGCCAAAGCCAGCGAACCTTCGCGCACTGGAACAGTCTGAAAACTCACACAATCTCGATTGGGGGGTTTTTTTGGGGGTGTGAGCCCTGGACACTTTCAAATGTGTGCAATTTAACTAATGCGGATGCATAGTTGGCGAAAGGGGAGGGAAAGCTAGCGCAATTCCACCGGAATAATTCACTTGGTTGCAGTGTCTACAGGTTCACTATGAAGGAATCGAAGATTGCCATGAACCGTGCGTCCAAAATAATCAAGCAAATAATGCACTACTTTACCCCTAGCCCCCGACTCGCTCCTGGGGTTTCCCGCTTCAGCTATTCTTCTTTCCTTCCTCTCATCTGTGCCATATACCGCTCTAGTGCCCAGATGCATGTGCCCCCGAATCCCAAAGCACCCGGACCGATGACCTATCTTTCCTTTTGCACAACGGCAGCGTTTTCCGCGAAAGACGGTCATCGCACCAGTCTACCTTATCATTACCGTAAAGGTAAAATGACGAGGGAAAAGAAAAAAAAATTTTGAGAGAAAAAAAAAACGCCTCTCTTTTTTTTTTGTTGCTGCATAATTGCCTACACTTGCCTAATCGCTTGATTGTTTTCGGTCCGGTAAGAGTGGGCATGCGTCACCCTGAATAATGTATAAAAGGCAGCCAAATCCCGTGCTAAGAAGATTCAGCATCCTTCGTACGCTTTTCTTCTTATTGTTTTGCTTCCGCTCGCTAGCTAACTACTATAAACACATAATGCAATTCTCCAAGATCATCGCTTCTTTGGCTGTCGCCTCTGTTGCCTCTGCCGCCAACGTTTCCAACGTTACCAACGGTAGTAACGTTTCCACCGCCACTGCCAACGCCGCCTACTCTGCTCAAGCCAGCATTGTTGGTGTTGCCGCCGCTGCTGCTGCTGGTGTCGCTTTGTTGTTCTAAGCAACCTCACTCAACGGACTTTCATTTAGCTGATGCCTTAATTCGTTTCGGCCCGCTACTGGAAAAAAATGTTTTATTTTAATTCTCATATTTATTCCTCGGACTGAGCCACCACTTTTTTTTGTATTGTTTGGTTTCGTTTCGGTGGAGCCTGGCGCTAATAGAATGACCCGCAGTGACCGGTACTGCAGTGTGGGCCCATCACTTGGGCTCCGCGACGCCGCTTGTTTTTTTAGTCAACAATATATATTACTTACTGTTTAATTTTTACTGTGTAGAGGGAAATGCTCTTTTCGCTCGAAAAAAGGTTTAAGGGTGTGGCGGCGAAGAGATAAGAGTTAGAAAATATTCTTGCACAATAAAACGATGTACGGAAACAGGGGCTTTTTCTTGATAGCAGCAACTTTTTTTGGCGCCTGTGTATGAGAATGCCCTGTATCTCCTGGAATGTTCGCTCTTCGGTACCCCGTTCTTATGATCTCCCTCTTAACTACTTCCATCGTGATCAGATTGTGTGGGTGACCCGCACTGATCGGCTTTACCGGTATCGCAGGGTCTTTACCCGGGACGCCCGAATTGGTCTCGCAGGTTTTTTTTTCTCTTGCCTTTTTTTTTTTTTTTTTTTTTTTTTTACGGCTAACCCAATGGTT
>PPIY02000018.1:0-256264 GCA_003707405.2 Dujonia schatavii | reverse complement strand
GCCCTTTTTTTTTTTTTTTTTTTTTTTCTTTCGCGTCAAACCTGTCAGCGTTGCGAGATCGGCAGGGGTAATATGCATCAGCTTGAAATGTGAGCACGCTGCTTTAATTTTATAACTAAAAAAAGAGCAAATCTGAAACACCACAAGCGTGGTATCCACCGATCTGGATCTAAACCGATCCAAAGGAACGACAGTGAACGAGATCCTATGGGAGTGAAGTCCCTATATCATCGTTTCTTTGGCAGCATCCCTTACGAGTGGAATTACAATACTTCTGCTTGAGCCTGAAGATACCAAGAACACAGCCTTAAACGGTTTCAGCCACATTCTTGCTTTGTTCGAATCTGTTTTTTTTTTTTCTTTCCTTGCGTTTCTTTTTCGATCTTGTTGCAAAAGCATAATGAAAATTGCTCCTGGAAGCAACGATCCAACGTGATTTGGCATTCCAGGGACGATCTGCCTTTGCACACGATGTGTGTTGGCTCACTGCATCCCTCTATCCACTCCTTAACATGCACTGGAAAGCTTCAAATACTTATAATCTCAGTCTATGCTTGTATTCTATGTAATCTATCCTCACCCTAAACACGGCAGTTATTGATTTCAAACACCAAAATGTCCTGTGCTCCAGACTTTTTCAACTCATCCATCTTGTTTCCGATCAACTTCTTCTCCACCATAACCGACACAGCGATCCATTCTTCTACGTCTCCTGGCTTTTTCTCCAAAGCTGATACAGTGGCGGCTCTTTTTCCTGGAGTGATCTCTAACACTTTGCTTAAAAGTGAACGCGGAGCGTTGTAGTTGCACAACACAAATCTTTGAGCAGCCATTATTCCCTCGAATCTTTGGTGGATTTTCTCAACTAATTCTGGGAATTTGGGCTTTTTGGATGAGATCAAGTGGGCAGAAGTGGTCAATACTGTTTCGATGGCTTTTAATCCAGCAGCCTTCATGGTCTCACCACTCTCCACGAGGTCGACAATTGCATCGGCAACTCCGAGGGCACACGAAGCCTCCACAGAACCCCCGACATAACGAATATTAGCAGACACGTTTTCTGGGGCAATGCCATTGTCAATCTCCAACTTGCGGAAATAGTCACCAGCCAAACGAGTAAAAGAAGAGACAATTTTCTTACCAATCAACTGGCTGGGCTCAGAGTAAGGTCCATCGGCAGGGACTTGGATCTGCAATTGACACTTGCCAAATTCTAAATCGAGCAAATCTTCAACGGAGTCAAACATGTCGGCTTCCATAATCTGGTCTAAGCCAGTGATTCCCAAATCACAGTTACCCTCGCCGACAAAAATAGGAATGTCTGCTGCAGGCAAGAATATGAGTGCCACGGGCAAGTTGGTAGAGAGCGCAATGTCCAAACGATTGGAACGTCTAAACTGAATATCAGCACCGTTGAGCAAGCCGCAGCATTTCTCGTAGAGACGGCCCTCTGATTTACGTTAGTATAGCTCGGGGAAAACTGAGAAAAAGTTAGCCAGTCCGGATGGCTAGTCTAAGAAGGTTCCTAGGATGTCACCAGTTATTGCTTGGTCATTTTTGACCAGAGGGCGGAAAGCTGTGCAGAGTAACCGTAAGCAGTGGCAACCTCAGGTCCTAGCAGACCATGTCTCGGTGTAACTCAGCCTTTCGAGGTTCAAAAGTGGCTGCATGCGGTACGTAAGCGAAATTCCGACCTCTTTCTGCCTGTCTTTACATACTTTTAGGTACTGCAAACAATAAACGGTCTGGGAGGTGGTTTACTAAGTCCATTTTTACAGATTTGTCTATTCACTGGAGAAGAGACAGAATGGCCGATATGACTTGAATGTCTGAAAATTCGACAGCCTCATGAGTCAGTGCGCACGTGAGCATCGACGATAACGTGGGGCCTGCGGCTTGATATGCAGGCCAACGGTCACTTTGAGGAGGTGAACGGTCTCTATCCGCGTAGTATCCAGAAAGAGAGCACGCAAGACGTGGGTCCTTGATGTATACTTGGAATTGCCAAGGCATAGCCATCCTCTCTTGCTTGTTTGGTCTTTGGCGTTTTCTGTTGAGTGGACTGTGTACCCAGCGTCTACAGAACTTGCATCCCCCGCCATTCCTCGCCTGAGTTCGAGGCCCCTGCATGTATCTGGGCTAGATGCAGTCTCCATATTGACGTGGGATGCCAAATTTCAAAACACTTAACGACCACAAACGAGTAAAATTGCCGGCTCAACCACACCCATAACCCTGACGCGTCCACAACACCGATCCACACACGCGCATAATGGTCGGAGAGTCGAGAAATGACCTCCTTCAATGGCTCAACACGGAATTAAATTTAGAGTACACAAAGGTAGAACAGTGCGGGACTGGAGCCGCGTACTGCCAGCTCATGGATTCGATATTTGGCGGCGTGCCAATGAATAAAGTCAAGTTCAACACCCGTAACGAGTTGGATTACCGACAGAATATGAAAGTACTTCAGGCCGCGTTCAACCGGCATAACATCACCAAGTCCATCGAAGTGGAGCGCTTGATTAAATGTCGCTTGCAAGACAATTTGGAATTACTCCAGTTCATAAGGCGTATTTGGTTTGAGAATAAAGACGTCCATGGAGTTTACGATGCGCAACTGCGCCGCTTGAGTCTGTCTTCTGGTGGTGGTGGTGGTCTGGGAGCAATGGCCGGTGCGCAGGCGCCAACGAGAAACAGCGCTAGTCGTAACGGTAACCGTGTCAGCAGCAGCAGCAGCAGCAGTGGCAATGGCGGAGTCGGCACTGGTGTCTCCGGAGGCAATGGGGCTAGAAGTAGGCCAGTGAGTAGAGCCCCCTCAGGTAGCACGCTTAGCAACGGGTACAATGCGCCCCACGACAATGGCAGTGGCGGCGGCGGGTCTGGTCCAGGGTCCGCAGGAAATACTCCATCGGTACGACCCTTGCCGCGACAACGTAAATCTACGATAGAGAGCGACCACTCTCCCCATATGGCGAGTCTCAACCCCACTACCCCCAACAACCGTGTATCGGCATCTCTCCAGAAGAATAATGCAACATTCCACGAGCTCGTAGAAACAACGCGTGCTCTTGAGCAAGCTACAGAAGAGCTCCATGAGTATAGACAACTGCTCGAAAGTATGAAGACTGAGCGCAACTTCTATTTCAATAAGCTTTTGGAGCTTGAAACGCTTATCCGCAATATTAAGGCCCAGGAACACGAAGGTGTTATTGCTTCATTGTCTGTAGCAGAGCTTGCTGACCAAGTACAAGATATCTTGTATACTACTGAGGAGGGATTTCAAGTCGCAGATGAGATGGAAGGCCTTGATTCGGAAACCTTTTAGTCTGCCGATTCCGTCAATGGGAAGGCAAGAATGCATAAACAAAAGAAGTAGCATGTGATGGCGACTAGATTACATTGTAGTCGACCATTTCATTGAGGGCTCTACATCAATGTAGGTTGTATGAAATACATAGGGAATAAACACAGTGCTGTTTTATGAGTGCTTGCCGAAGGTTGTGGCTGCAAAAAGATTCGAGATGAGGAGATCACGTGAGTTGCTGCAGATTTTTTTTTTTTTTTTTTTGAGGCAACTTTTGGATGACGTGCCTGAAAATGAGCAAAGTGAGGGTACAATTACTGTAGAATCAGTTTGATATGGAAGAGAGAGGGGGGGATGATATAAGTGCGCGCTTCTTGATATCAATGCTACATGTAAGTTAAAGACGTGAGATAAAAATCACGAGCAATAGCTGTTGAGCTCACTTGACGAAGCGCGTTCTGCTATTTTTATTCCAATTTATTTATTTTGGTTAATTTTGTATTTTCTTACTCAATATTTTTTTTCGTTGTTTTTCTTATTCCAACGCTCACAACCTCATAGAAGCCCAAAAGAAGAAAGAAAATTTTCAAACATAAGCAAACACAACAATTTAACAGACTTAAACACCATATTTTCAAGCGGTATTCTAAAGCACTTTCTACGCTACAACGAAATTGAGCATTCGACACAAGAAGGACGATATTTGAAAGCTGTTGTGGCATAGAAGCTAGTTTTTTCTTTGGCACGTTATAGCGTCTTTTGCTACCACTTAGCGTTACATTTCTAGGAACTTTGAAAGACCTACAACCACCGCCACAATAGAGAAAGTTTGGCAGATTAACAAAAGACGCATACCTGACAACGAAGCTACTTATACCGTTTGATTACCTATACACAGATATGAAGGCAGCTCCTAATTATTACGAAAGGCGAAACTCAGCGTCTGTTCCGTACCCAGCCCTTTCCCACCATCACCATGCCCACCACCAACTGCAACAACAACACCACCACCATCACCAAGGCCACTCCAGTGCGCATATATCACGGGAATTCGTAGCCCGCCGAATTAGTGAGGGAGAAACAGGTAGGCTCAAAGAGGGGCTCAAATGTGAGTCGTGCGGCAAAAGCTATAAGCACATTTCATCACTTGCAAAACATCTTTGGGAACACACTCCCGAGTGGAACGTGACGAAAAAGTTGCTACTCTCCAAGCATCAGCAGGTTCAACTCTTGGAGGCGGCCAGCATCCTTGTTGGTATGAATGAGCCTCCGGCGGCTCGGCCCAGACGGGGGCTGGAATATTCTGCGGTGGACGAAGTAGAACCATCACAGACGGGCTTCAGACGCTCGTATTCACACTCACACACTCAATCAAGGCAACAGATGAACACACACCTCTCACAGTATACACTGCAGCAACCTCAGATTCATCCCCAGTCACATTCAGCACTGCCTTCTCCAGATTCTTCCCTCGTATATACCAGTAGTGGGGGTTTTATGCATCAGCGATCCCATTCCATGTCAAAAGTTCCACCATCTGACAACTCAGCCAGTGATGAACCCGGTGTTCTGTTGGCGTTCTCAGGTGGGTATTTGGATACAAGCGCAGCCAAAATCACACGGCTAGTGCAGTCACCTCCACCCCAAACGTTGCACAAGACACCCTCCATAACAAACTCCCCAGATACATCCTCAGTATATCATTCTCTGGCAGAACAACATGCTGCAGTATTCTCTCCATCACCAATAGGGTCAACAAGTTCATCTCCAAAGGCAGATCTGCATTCGGATTCCATTGAGGAATTATCCACAAAGAAGCAATAACTAGGAATAAAACTAAAACTGAAAAGAAAAAAACCGAAAACAACAAACTCGAAAAGGTATACAGAAAAAGTATAGAAATAGAATACATTTATCGGAGCTCCACTCTTTTTTTGCAGCCATCCCCATTACCGGCGGTGTACGGGTGTACAATATATACAGGAGAAAAATTTTCTCTCAGCGCTTTAAAGTTCAAGTGCCGGCACTAAAATTGCACTAGTAAACCTTTTCTTCATTACTCGAGCTGGCCCCAGGTCCCGACATGGCTATCACACGGCCTAACATCCTTATCCTGACAATCCGTCTTGGTGCGTTACTTGAGGCGGGACTTTTGTAGGGAATCCATGTCATTCCAGTTTTGGACTGACACGGCTATGTTAGCTCGTAGAGGAAAAAGAAGTGCATCATAGTACATCGAGTGACAACCCCCCCTTAGTGGGTGGTTCAAATTACCGGTGTCTCCAAGAACACATACATTTTTGTAGGGTAACTATAGCCTTTATGTAATTGGTGGCTAGTGTAGATCTATGGACAGGGCTTGGTCCTTTATCGCTCAGCTATATACAGCGGGGTTCTAAGCTCAGAACTATGATGACGGGTATTGACAGTTGCAGACAAGGATACTAGGAATCATCTTTGTCTACTCCCGTCACAATCTCATTACTCAACGGTTGGATCTTTTCGTACTTTTCTCTCAACTCCAATTGCATTTTGTGCTCCTGGTCGTTCAATTGATGCTTTTTCGATTTCGAAGCGACTCTTGCTGCGTCTTTGATTGGGCCTTGTCTAATGGCAGCCTGCTCGGCCTTTTGCAGGTAGAGGATTCCACAGAATGTACCTACTGCAAATAAGCACGAAGTTGCAAATGTGACTTTAGAAGCAGTGGACATCGGTACGGTTGGAGATACGACTGCGGCAGGACGTTTACCGTTGTGCAAATCTATGTTGCGTGAGTTTTTCCAAACACTGCACCTCTGCGAGAACCAATGGGGGCACTGCAGATAGTGATGATTTAAAGATCACCTGCTCTCGCTGCTCCCTTCAACCGCCAAACCCGGACACCTGGACGGGCCGTGCATAAACATACCTGTTAGCGCTCCAAGGGCCTATGTAATTCAAGCGTAGTCGCCATATCGTCACATCATTCGACCCGCCCGCCAACTCCTGGGCTGGCAATAGTCGCCGATGCGCGCCTACTTGGTCCCTGAAGCTCACTGTTTATTTTTTTCCATTACACGAAGCTAGCCAGAAAGTAAGCCACTTCCAATTCAGACACCGTAATGCCCGAACATAGTTCCGATTCTTCAATAGAGTTCGTCTGCTCTTCCCTTCACCACTTCCCCATATTGTTTTTTTTTCTTTTTTTTTCTTTTATCTTCCTTTCTGCTCACACTCTACAACCCTCCTTCCTTCCAGCAAGTACCCCAGGCTCTCGGTTTACACCCTCAGCAGCCGCAGTCGCGCACAACGGCCCGACAAAAGCATAACTCGTTGCCTCTTCTGGCGCTACCGCGCGCGCAAAAGCCCGGGCAGCCATCTTTTATTTTTCCTCCGTTCGTGCATAGTAGTAAATTACCAAAATCTCCCACACTGAAGCGGACAATAGGTGCTCTTCATTAACGCCAAAAAAAATCCAGCAACTTCTGCTCCGAAGCAACCCATTTGCCGCCACGCACATCTAGATCCAGTTTGGTGACCTGGATCGTACTCAATTATTATATAGTCTCGTATCTTGTGCTAATCATCGAGGCGAATTGAATTAGGAAGCTCCCAATTGCTATAGCTTGATTTCCCCCTGCCTTCCCTTCGATCCGCCATCATCTTTACCTGTTATTTCCTCCATCTCCCTTCTCGTCAGCCGACCACACGCTTTACATATATGTACTGGGAACCATAGAATGGAATCTACAGACAAAATCAATGTTCACAGCCGTTCAGGCGACAAACCAAGTGGGACGCCGCAGCCTACGGTTTCCAATCTCACTAAGCATTTGTTGTCTTCTGAGCAGCGGCAGCAGCAGCCTGTGCTACAACAACAACAACAACAACAACAACAACAGTACCACCAGCTTCACCTCCAGCAGCAGCCACAAGCACTGCAATTCCTGGATCTGTACCAGCCGCTTCACTACATACAGCACCAACATCAACTGCAGAATCAAAGTGGCGACGCTACATTGACAGCCTCAGTGCCTGTTCCCGGGACTGTAGGCTCTGCGGGTGGCATATATGCACCAGGCTCGTCATCGTCATACTACAACCAACACGGCACAGCTGGCTCGTATGCGTCACACCATCAGCCCATTGGCTCCTCAGGAACAAACTACATACCCATCACTCACAATACGCCAACCATGGTGAACAACTCGTACAGCTCGATTCACTCGTTCACTCCCTCACAACTGGGTGGTGGTAACAGTTTCATTCCCTTGCACTACCAATCCCATGAACAACAACAGCAGCAACAAAAGCGTGCGCTGCAACTGTTCACTCAGCCGTACTATACATCGACAGCTGGATCCTTCAAGCCAATGGGCTTGACCCAGGGCATACCAACGACCAACATTTCCATGGACTCAGCCAACCCAGAACCGCCATCATCGGTCAGCAACTCATTTCAGGGGCAACAACGGTACCCAAGGTATTCTGGAAGTTTCCAGCCACGAATCAACGAGCAATCGGGCCAAAGCATGGAACTGTACTTTCTGCAACCAGAGTACGACTATCAGCAACACCAGGCGCAACAACAAGCACAAGCACAAGCACAAGCACAAGCACAAGCACAAGCACAGGCGCAAGCAGCACAACTGCAACTCTTGCTGCAACTGCACCCACAGCATCAACAACAGCCACAGCATCAGGTTCAGCAGCCACTGATTCCGGTTGCCCCAGACCACTACATGACCTACAAAGAATTTCTTGAGTCTCTCAACCGAAAAGACATGGAAGCTGCGGAAGCTGTAGCCAGAGAAACAGGCAACCCTTTACAATTGCCTGACGAGCACCTCAAGATCACTGACTACCCGATCAACGACCTAATTTTGATGCTCTCGTGTTTACTTAGTAAAATTGTGGAGGCAAATGACAAACTTCATCCGAACCATTTCGACAATACCATCGCTGTGCGGCAAAAGTCGAAGGAAGAGAAGCGTCTTCGTCGCCTCCAGAGACAACAACAACAACATGAGCAGAAACAACTGGATGTAAAAGGGGAGGGTACGTCTTCAGCGCCCGTAGTTGTTGTTGACGAAGATGACGACAACGATAGCGACAACCACAATCATAATACTACTAATATTAATAATAACGGAAGCGACGGTAACGGTAACCAGGCAGTCCATGGCATCACCATAGATGAGTCATCGGACGACGAAGAGGAGGATGAGATGAAAAACAAATACCTAGCCAACGTTTTGGCGTTTCATGGCAAGAACGTGCCCGGGATCTCACTTCATGCATATCTCACACGTGTGTTGAAGTACTGTCCCGTGACATCGGATGTTTTCTTATCGCTATTAGTGTACTTTGACCGCATTGCGAAAAAGGCTAACAACTTGAGTAAGAAAAGAGACTCTCAGCAACAGCAACGACTGGGAGGAAGCAGTGGCATTCAAGAAGAGGAATCCGGTCTGTCAGAACAGCTCTTTGTTATGGACTCATACAACATTCATAGACTCATAATATCGGGGATCACTGTTTCATCCAAATTCTTCTCAGACATTTTTTACAAAAACTTGCGGTATGCCAAAGTTGGTGGTCTCCCACTTGAGGAGCTCAATTACTTAGAGCTTCAGTTCCTTTTGCTTCTTGATTTCAAGTTGATGATTTCCGTGGAGGATCTCCAGAACTATGGCGACCTTTTGCTCAGATTCTGGAAGCGTGAGCAAGTTACCGCTGAGTTGGCGAATGTAGCTGGAGTCGATCGCACAGAGCAGACTGATGCGCTTGCGCATTCTCGTGCTCAGACAACGACTGCTACCGATTAGCTATATAGTAATACATTTGCATGGTTATTGTCAGCCCCAGGTCTCAGAAACTGATTAGAGTGAACTCCTGAATTGTTAATTTCATACTCAAAATTGTGCAACCAAAAAATGGTTGCATATTTTGCACGGGCTCAAAATGCAATGAGGCTGTGCGAGACATAGGTGTAGGGAGCGAGTGCTATCTACGGTGAGCACAGAAAGACGTAGCTCGGCACTATTTACTGTAACACGTGGTCGTGTGTGTAGAGGGCACTTCTAAGCTAATATTTCAGAGGCCTAGGAAATGCTTGCACGAGACCAGGCAAGAAAGCTGAAGCCGATGTGTTCTGCGAAGTTTGAGTTGTTGTCGAAGCGAGGCAGGCAACAACATTAGCCGTGCAAGAAAAACCCTTTTTGGAATACATGAAGGATCGTCTTGTACGCTTTCGCCTGCAACCCTATGTGTAAGCTTAGCCACCATCATGCGAAGCGTAAGGAATGTGCGATTTCATTCTCAATCACGATGAATGCGGCTGCGCCAGTCACGCCTAAATCTTCAAGGCTAGTTTTTCGATGCGCGCTTACGTAGGCGACAACTCTAGCCATGAAAACTCTCTAGCCATACAAACTCCCTTATCATCCCTTGTAGTATATAAGACACTCAATTGCAAGTTTGTAGGTAGAAGTGTACCACAACTTCTTCTAATATCGCTTTGTTGAATATATTTCTCAGTTTTCAGGACCAGTTCTATATCTGAAACGAACCCTATATATGTCTTACGCACTTGCGCCAACTCTTGCATATAAAGGGATGCGTGGCTGCTGCTTTAGGAACCTGAGAAAGGGAAACAAGCAAGAGCAAGAAAAGAAAACAATCGAGACAAAAATGTCCAATGGCTCTGATGCACCCCCTCCAGCATACAATGTCACGAACAGCAAGAGTCAGAGTACACACGGCTACCCCGACGAGAAAAAGGCAGTAGAAACAACTTCTTTTGCCCCCAGCACAGGAAGATTGATCGATTTGGAGTTCAGATTTGTGAACAGCAAGTTTGACAATGCGGTGTACATATCTAACGATGCACACCAAAAGTACAAGTTGTACAAAAAGGCAGAGCCAGAAACCCCACAATTCGAGCAAGGACTTCAGCTTCAGCAGGCAGGCTATGCCATGCCCTTGATCAGAGCGTACGGGAAGCGGTTGACTAAATTATTCTCGAGAAACGTCCTTACAATTCGAAGACAACTCCCGCCTCCGGCTGGTGAGAATAGACTCTTTGACAAAGAAAGAGACAACTATGTGTTTTGCCTGATAAGGGCCATGCATCACAAATCTGGGTATACAAAGTATGGGCTTAAGTTTACACCAGACCCAACAAACGAGTCCAACGATTTCTATCTCTTTGCCTTTGTGCACAACCGACTTCCAATAATTGACTTCACCAGCTTCAATGGCGAGCGTCTCAGATGCATAAACCTAAAAAATAGTGATTACAGTCTCAAAAAGTGGAGATGGACTTTGACTAGATTGAGTCACAATCAGCCCTCGTTGGCGGATAATTTAGACGAAGACGGCCTTGTTAGCAAGCAAAACCCGCTTCTAGGGTCAACCTTGAAGAATATTTTTGTGACACAAGTGAAAATTAAAGATGAGTACTTGGGTGAGGAGAATATAGGCGAGTTTGCGGAGGTTTCTTCCCTGGCCAAGGCTAGCTTCCAGACACTGGAGCGACTTGTCAACGATACAGATGACCCGGAGTCTGTCAACTCGGTTTCTGAGCACACTTTGGTTTATCTTTCATTATGTTCTTTCCTTAAGTACATAGAAGAATCCAAGGAGGCAGCAAGGAATGCAGCCCGTTCTAATTGAGCCTCAATTGTTGTTTTTTTTGTCGCAAAATATGACATACTTTATGAGCCACATAGTAGGCTAGTTCCCATGGATCCATTCGTAGGACGTTATTTTTGAAGATAATATTTATTTTTTCCGTTAACGAATATCCCAGCAGCCTAATCATTGCCGGATAAAGCACGTATCTCGTATCCTAGAGTTGCTGAGCATTTACGTGCGCGGGGCCGGGGCAGTGCTTCTGCCTCAATCGGGCTCCTTCAGACAGTACAGATCACACGAATGCAACTAAATCAATTTGGCTTCCTAAAGCGGCAATTTTTCGGCAATATACTGCATACTATGTGACATCGTTAGATGTCTCGCGGTGATTCAAGCACTGTGTCAGCATTACCAGTTTCTCCAAGTTAGTGGACACAGATGCAATCTGCTCAACTAATCTCTTGATTTTAGTTGATGATACCTTCAGTTGCAGATGAAGCTGCATAAGATGTATCTTTCAAAAGAAAAGTCGTTAATCATTCGCGCGGATTCTGTTCTGTAAAGGTGAGTGATTTCCCCCTCCCGCTTAAAACAATATGATTGCCCGGCCGGCATTTGCGAGCTGCAGCTTGTTCACAATGAAGTTTTTGGCATATGGGAGGTGGCAGGCCATTTTTTTACTAAAACTACTTTTATATCAAAACGGCAATTAGTGAAGACGTGACGCAGCCACTGTAAAGTATTTGGTTATAAATAAGATGGATAATTCTCGACACCTCCCTCTGTATCAGTATTACAGCTACGCTTCAAGGTTGCCATGAAATCGTTACCCTTAGCAGCGTTTCTGTTGTCAACATGGGCTCCATCTACAACCCCAACTGCAACCACCACTTTGTCTTACATAGATCCCACGAACTACCCCGCGTTGACTGAGTCGTTCAATTCAGCAACCCTGGCAGTGTGGGAGCAAACAGATATTGGATCGCTCTATCACATCTCACAAATCGTGAGGGGAGTGGAAGCATCTCTCACAATCATCGAAGCACAAAGCATTTTGGCAACCAACACCAATGAGTTCGTGAAAGCCGAGTGTACTGAAGCCATCTTTTTGGCTACTTTGAATTTGGAAAACTTGGAAAAGGAGAAGAATCCGTACCGCGAAAAATTATCCTTGGTTGCAAATGCTCTTTTTAGCGCCGTATTCGGTTCTTTATTCTTCCTCCACGTAATTATGACATTCAAACTGAAATACTGGTATTTCGGGACATGCATGGCTGTGGGCTGTGGGTTAGAGTTTGCAGGTTACCTCTCCCGATGTCTTGCAGCTGTTTACAACTACGGTAGCTCGGCGTACTTTTTATGCCAAATAATCAGTATCACAATTGCTCCAGCGTTTATCATGGCGGGGATATACTACTTATTAGGAAAGTTTGTTGTTCTACATGGAAGTAGATACTCTCTATTGAAACCGATTCAATACGCATATATGTTCATTCTCTGCGACCTTTTGAGTTTATGCATTCAAGGAGCCGGAGGAGGGGTGGCAGCAATGTCCGTGCTTGCATACAGAAGCCCAAAAAGTGGAACCCACATTATGGTTGCAGGAATTGCGTTCCAGGTCCTATCCATGTCATTATTCTCTTGGTTTCTTATTGATTTTCTTGTCAGAATTCATTTTTTTGCATCCCCAGAGTTCAAATTCTCCTTTCATAATCTTTGCAGTATTATAATTGGAAATTCTCGTTTCTTTTATATCAAAGAACGGAAACTCGAACCGCACTATGATCCAAAGTATAAGCTCACTCGAGGACGGAGGTATTTCCACCATTTTGCCACCGTTCTCGTAGTCACTACCGGACTAATATACATCAGATGCATCTACAGAGTGGTGGAATTGCTGTACGGTTGGACTGGATACCTCATTACGCATGAAGTGTATTTGATGTGTTTGGATGGCTCGATGGTATTTATCGCGTGCGCGATCCTAGTGGTGTTCCACCCACTAACCTTCTTTGGCCGCCACGAAACTATCGCTTTGCGAAAACCGAAACATTCAAACGAGGTGGACTTGTCCCGTGCTGCTTCCAAATATAGAAACGTGTACATGGAAAAGGGGCAAAGTGTGACACCGGCATTGGAATCTCGCTACGAAAAAGATGAGGATTGTTCAACTTATGCGAGTAGCGATGGCAGCACTATGCATGATAATGAGGGCCAGCCATACCCCGGTTACCGAATAGTAAAGCCATCAGAGCTGTACTGCAGCGAGTTTAGGTTCTACTAAACGAGGTTGCAAGACTTTCAAAAAAAGATACACCGAGTTAGCATGTAAAGTAGAAATTAAAGAGCAAATATATATATCCATAACTATTGCAATGTAGCTGCATATAACAGCCTTTGAAGGAAGTGAGAGATCTATAGACCACCATGTAGTATCAACGTTCTACAACATCCCCCATCCTACTTTCATCTTCCGAGATATAGCAGGTGCAAACTTGTGAGCAACTGAATTGTATAGAAATGCGCCTTTGCACTGGGCCCACAACGCGTCTTCAAATCGTACAATCTAGTTTGCATACTAACGATTTAGCAAGCCCTGCATAGCCTATGTTCGCTTGTTCGTATCTTGATCGCCGATATTTTCTGACCTCTTAATAAGTGCGGCTGGTAAAAAAGCCCACGTTGACAATGTATCGAGGAGAGTGCGTTTTCTAAATGATAACATAATCTATATGATAACATCTATTCAGTGATCTAAACTTCTAACAACATAGCCTGTCACCAGTTAAGGTTTTGCTCGGGTGAATCGCCGAAAGGGTGGCATAGATTTCAGCCTTGGCAATGAATCTCGGATTTATGACCGATGGCCGGAGAGCGTGCGGCCGTCGTTCTCGGCCGCATTTCTTGCAGCATCCTGCAGATTTTAAACTAGTGCCACTATAAATCTTATTGGTAGAGAGGCGACTGATGTGGTAACCGCATCACCACCATCCTAGCTAAGCCAACAGAAAAAAAAAAAAAGGTTTTAAAGGCGGTGGTTGCCATCCTTGAAACTTCGAAAGTTTTACTCAAGTCAAAGTTCAATCAGGATGCTGCAGTTCACGATGCCTAGCTGGACCCCGTCGGTCATTCCGACGACCACACCAACTACATCTATTAATCCCACAGCAATAACTGGTATTGAATCCACCCTTTCATCTGCATATCAGGAACTTGCTAGCGTCACAAAGTTGGGGTCCATACTTCTGTTGTCCCAAGTTATCCGAGGTGCAGAAGCTTCTCAAACAGTGATCAGTCTCGAGCAAGTACTAGCTACTGCAACCGCACCCGCTGTGCGTCAGCGAGCGCAGCAACAGTTTTTCAATGTCTCTTTAAATTTAATGGCGTTGGCGAATGATGAGAATCCGTACAGTGAGCACATCAAATACTCAGGTAATGGACTTTTCACAGCACTATTTGGAATACTTATTATAGTGCATGTTGCGTATCTCTTATGGCTGCGGTTCTGGTACTTTGGTGCATGCTTGCTTATCGGGTGCGGTTTGGAGTTTGCTGGTTATTTAGCCAGAACGCTTGCCGTGAGTGACTACCCCAACGTAAACTATTTCTTGTGCCAGATTATTTGTTTGACGATCGCCCCTGCTTTCATTATGGCTGGTATCTATTATTTACTTGGAAAGTTGGTGGTGGTGAACGGACGCAATTATTCAGCTTTGAAGCCTGTCTGGTACGGGTGGATTTTTGTATGCTGCGACGTGACTAGTTTAGTGGTGCAGGCTATCGGGGGAGGTATGGCTGCCATAGCTAGTATAAATTTCGAGGATACTTCATCAGGAACTAAGGTCATGGTGGCAGGAATGGCCATCCAGGTGGCGTCGATGTCGATTTTTTTGTTCTTTTGGTTTGATTTTTTGATCCGGTCCAGCTTTAAGGTGAATCCTAACTACAAGTTTACGTATTTGCGTTTCTGGCACTTGTTCTTCCCTACAACACGCAGTCGTGCTCAGTTGCGCGAGCACGTAGAACCATACTATTCTCAACAGTACCGGTACTTGAGAGACCGTAAATATTTCAGGTTTTTTCCCTTGGTGGTGACATTGGCTACGATCTTTATCTACATCAGATGCGTATACAGAGTTGTTGAGTTGGCACAAGGATGGACTGGGTATTTGATCGTGCATGAAGTGTTCTTGCTATGCTTGGACGCACTCATGGCGTTCGTTTCGTGCACTATTCTTGCAATTTTGCACCCACTGGCATTCCTCGGTCGTGGCGCCGATTTGCCGTTGAGAGAAAAAAAAGTGGGGGACGAAGACAAGTTAGACTCGGAGTCTATCGCCCCCTCAGGAGCAGAGTACGAGAAGGCAGTTGCTCCCTCTGGAGTGGAGTACGAGAAGGAAGTCGATGTTCCAAATGAATCCACTAGGGAACATTTCAAACCTCATGAATCGCATCAGGACGAGAGTATCCTAGTCCCTATTAGTTCCTGATAAAATCCACCAATCTGAGCTACAAATCAATATCTATAGTTACAATGCATTTTCTCTATTTACCTTTCTCTTTCCCTCGCATTGAGATCCCAATATTTAGTGGTTTGCCCTTGGGATCCAATCTGGAGCATTTTTGACACAGTAGGAGTCTGCACACCCACAAGGCTTTATTTTAGAAACATCTGTTTGCGAGTCTTGGACTATCAAGCATGGGTGATAGGGCGGTACGGCCGGTTCCTGCTTGGCAGGAGATGGGGGTATATATGTGTTTTCTAGATGGAAACGAAGTTTTGAGGAGTCCATAGTCAGAGAATTCGACGGAAAGTGCTGAAGATACTGTTCCAAGCTTAAGTGAGGAAAAAGTATTGATATTTAAAATACTTAAAATTTTGTCGATGTATAATTCATCCGGTATTTGTATCCGAGCTGTATAGCAAGGAAGGTCTTCGTAAGGCGGTTATCGTGTCCATGTCATCGCCAACCTTTCTATTTTGGGCGACAGGCCATGCCTTTCAAAAATACATCGCCTACTGATAAGCATCTTCGTTACGAGCCCCGCTCGCTGTTTACTACACGGAGCGGATCTCACACTCGGTAAGGAGCAGCTATTGTGGCTTGGTAGTTGATTGTATCAGACACATAAGCCCCAATGTGAAGGAATCTCAGTGGTATTGTTGTCACCTTCTTATAAAGACTGCTCTCAGTGTATATTTTGAGGTGTCTACGGCCGGTGACGTTGAAAAGCCGCTGCTTTGCGCGGGTTTGATATTCCGATCGCGCGATGACTCTAAATTCCTTAGATCGCGGGACGTAAGCGCTGAAAAATATTCCCGTGGACAAGCGATGCCGTGCTTTAGGCATCTGCTTAACTCAACGGGCTCATAGGTCCCACTGACTATCTACATACATAGGTGGTGGGGGTGTTCATGACAACTATACATAATGATATAGGTTGGCGATGCAACCGTGGTACATTGTAGGGATGCGGTGTCACGAGACTTCAGCACGTGCTCACTTGTGAAGACCAGCAGCGACGAACTAGACTGACCAGAGGTAGTGGCAACTTAGAAGGGTTGTCTACACGAACTGCTAACTTGTATTTTATTAAGAGTATCTACCGCTTATTTCTTAGAAGTCTTCTTGGTGGAAGACTTCTCCTTCTCTTGCTGCTCCTTCAACACTCTCTTGACAATCTTCTGTTCCTCAATCAAGAAGGCTCTGACGATTCTCTCCTTGACACAGTTGGCACATCTGGAACCACCGTAGGCTCTAGAGACAGTCTTGTGGGTCTTGGAAACCTGAGCGTATTCTCTTGGTCTCAATGTGGAGATACCAGCCAAGGCGAGACCACAGTCACCGCACTTGACTCTAGAAGCAGCCTTCTTGACGTGCTGGGCAACCAACTTGCCACCTGGGGTCTTGACGACCTTGATCTTGTTGGATCTGGTGTTGTCTAGATTTGTTAGTAAAAGATGGAAGAAAGAGAAGGATGTGGGGTGAATAGTCCGACTGTGGCTATGCTTCTTTAACAGGAGAATGTAGGAACAACGCAATGAAAACTCGGGATAGACTCTTGCTGTGGGGAACGGGAAATACTGAGCGAATACATGGACCTAAGTAAAGTAGAAACGATTAGGTAAAAGCCAACAATCAGTAGCAATATTTGCCTTTGTTGTAGGAAGCTGGCTCTAAGTGAGCATACACATTGTGGGCTAAAGAAGTGCAACCTTCTGGGGTCGCTCATAAATTCGTTCGTCGTTTCATTCACTCTAGTCTTCCAAATACTGATTCTTTGGTTTGGTCCTTTTGTCATTCTCATTCTTTCGCCTTTCATGTTTGCGTTGTCGAAGCCTACATTTTGGCAACTACTGCCTCACGCTGTTGTTTGAGCCAACACATCGGTATAACATTCGCCGCCTGTACACTCCTTATTTTTGCCATAACTGGCTTTATCTAGACATACATGGATTTCTTCTTCTGTAGGTAACACGTTGAGCCATTTTGTCGATGTGGTAAGAAGTAACAATAAACTAACAAAAATTTTATAAGTAGTTTTGTCTAATGTAGTAGGCAAAATTTTCCACCGGCCAATGGGGGGTAGAGAGGGTTGCGTACAGGCTGCGTAGCGGTTGACGCTGGAGAAACTGGCACCCACCGTGCGAGGGGGCGACTGAGCGATGGAGAGCTCCACGCAGGAGAGGAAAAATTTCACAGTCGTGCGAGTACTGAAAATTAGTCACGTGTTATAGTATAGAACCACGGCACAAAGGCGCTTGATATTATTAGGGCTGAAACCGGAAACATCACGTGTACAACAAGGTATGCCCCAAACCTCCGCCAGCTGGAGAGAGCTTGATGCTCTCACGTAGCGCGTTGTCACAGAGTGAGGTCTAGAAGAAGCGTTTCCTGTAAGTTGGCGCAATAGTAAGTCAGGTGCTTATGCTCTTAGTGCCACAGTACTCAGCCACTTCGACGAGGTGCTTACCCGAGTAAATCCGGAGTCGCACCCCACACAACCCTTTCGCACTATTTGCAGCCTACACTGATACTGAGGAGACAGGGGGGAAAGGAGTCACTCCCCAAGTTTATATTGTATACAAAGCTATCTATAACTTAGAGCTGTCCTTGTCAATTGCAACTACTTCCATTTCTAAGTCAACGTCCAATGGCAACTCCTTGACAGCAACACAAGATCTGGCTGGCTTGTGGTCGCTGAAGTACTTACCATAAACCTCGTTGAATGGGGCAAATTGAGTCTTCATGTTGGTCAAGAAGATGTTAGCCTTGACAATGTGCTTCAAGGATGAGTTGGATGCCTCCAAGACATTAGAGATGTTCTGGATAACCTGTTCAGTCTGTTCCTGGATAGTAGGGTTACCGGGGAGAGGCTTGTTTTGAGGGGTGTATGGAATCTGGCCAGAGACGTAAATGAAGCCTAGTAGTTAGTAAAGATACTGGGACAGAGTGCAGAGACTTCCACAGCCATTTCTAGCACAGGAGCTTGACAATGGCCACGCCGCCCAATATTGGAGTTAAGTTTCATACATACCGTTAATTTTGATAGCCTGTGAGTAGGACGCAGCAGGTGGTGGGGCGTTGGCAGTCTTGACCTATAAGACAATGTTAGTAATGTTTTCAATTAACATCAAGGAAGGTGGAAAAAGCACGTACTGGAGTGATCGTGGAAGCGGATCTTGAGGACATGTTGATAGATCTGAGAATTGAAGGACGTACGGGTCTTGGAAGCATAGTTGGATCAAATTTTAATTGAAAAAAGGGGAATCCAGTTTCCTTTATCTGACTCAGATTTCCGTGGGGTGAGACTCGCGCTGGCGTGCATGCAAACGATTAAAGATTTCCGTACTGATTTTGTTTTTTACTTCTTCCTTTTTTTTTTTTTTTTTTTTTTTTTTGCAGTCAAATGCTTTACAGCATGTAGTGTGTATGCTTGTGTATTCCTTGCTCCTATATAAGGGCTTTTATATATACATTTTATACTAGTCATTGCGTCGTTATTACTTCTTCTTACCCTTCTTTTTTTTCTTGTTCTTCTTTTTTTTGCTAGCTCCCACCTCTGTTTTATCCTCACTGAACTTCCCCTCTCCATCAAGAAAGTCTCCGCTGAATTCAGACTCAGGCTCCCCCTGCAAGTCAACAACAGGAGTTTCGCCTATGGTTGTCACTATATCGCTTCCAACACGTGGTACACCCTCTGCACCTTCAACTTCCAAGGGAGCAAAAATTTGGCCCGTTTGGAGGTTCTTTTCTAGCTTGCGGAACAAATACTCCGCCAAATAGTCAACTTTGCACAAGGTGTTAAAATTTGCCAAAAAGAACCGAAAATCCTGTTGCATTATTGGCAAAGGAGACCTTGGTGCTAAGCTCATCTCAATGTACACTCTCTCATTGTCGTTCTGACACAACAACCATTTCAAGTGCATTTCAAGTTTCAAAGCGAATTTTTTTATAAGCGTAAAGTGCTCAGTATTAGAATTCAAATAATCATTCACTTCGGAGACAGACAAGGGACGAATTACTTCAATAAACTCGTTGAGTTCCTTTAGTGTGTACAATTGCGGTGGCTGGGCGACAGCAGGTGATGCTGGATCAGCCACTTCGCTTTCTGAAGTAGAAGCCCCATTAACCCTCTTGGTATCGACAGTGTCACCTGTACTTACTTCACTCCTTGCATTCTTGATTCTGAAGAAGAGTTCGCGTGCCTCTGGTAATTTTCCAATCCAAGTAATTAGGAAAAACTGCAAGTTGTACGTGTAGTCGTACATGTCACCATCCTTCAGTTGGGCATGCAAATCAATCACCCCAAAATTTATTAACTGATCAATCATTAGACACATGAGCGTCAGGTACTTGAGGGCAATCGATTCCAGTAGTACGATTTTGTACCCGTAGAATGATTCTACTCCTTCCTTTGTAGCCATGAGATACCTCCCACTGTTCGAGATAAACTCGTGCAACACCATCAGCGTCTCAACTTCGCTGAGCACGATGCGAGAGCCTTGTCTGCTAAAAGTATATGGTTGGTGTCTATCACCACCACGCAAGCCCACGAGAAGCTCAAAAACGTAGTTGATCAAAGCAGGGCACAAATTGATATTATGCGTGATGAACCAAATGAGTACACGCCTATACCCCTTGCACATGAGCATTTCATCTAGCATACAACAAGCTAGTTTCTGGTTATTGTGGAGGAGAAGCTCAAACTTTGTGATACCAAAAATCGGAATAATCAAAACATTGTTGTCCTGGGTAGTGGCTATCTCTTCGTCTGTGGCTAAAGAAGACCAGAAGTCGTAAATTTTGTCAGGGTTTATTCTGAATTCATTATCAGACCCTACAGAGAGACTATCGTGGCCATTTACCTTGCTTTCCTTACCAGAATCTGCCTCTGCCTCTGCCTCTGCTTCATCTTTTACTGCTTTCGCAATTGTGTTAAGAATCGTCTGCCCAACTTTTCGTTCTGCCTCTATGTCACTTCCACTATCATCACTGCTCTCTATGCTTTCAGTAGTGAGAAACTGCATACATTGCTCGAGCATGTAACTCTGCGGGAAAAAGTCATCAGGGTCTTTCTTTTGCTCAGGGGTAAGCGCTTCGTATTTAGCAAGCGTTTCAAGAAACCGAGGCAGAAAGTGAACGTTATCTTCTCTAGGAACATCCTTCCAGTCTCTTCCTAGCTCATCAAACTCAATGTTGTCATCGGAACGGACTGCCGTAGATATTTTGCCTCCATATGCAGTAGGTTTAGCTGTTGAACTTGCCATAACTGCTGTTGATTTTGAATCATCCTCCTCAGCCCCCTTAGTTGAGTCATATCCTTCAGCAACGATCTGCTTAAGTAGTTCTGCAGCCTCACTTGATCCACTTTTTTGCAACTCCAAGACCTCCTGCAATTTCTTTTGAAGGGCCTTACTATCTTTTAGTCTTTGCTCGAGGTCTTTGAGCTCATCCATCATTTCCTTACTCGCTGGCTTTTCAGCTTGGGCAGACGTTTCTTCATCATTGCCCACATTTTTAGGGATAGACGAAGTAGCATGCCCTTCTTGTTCTTCATCTTCCTCCTCCTCTTCCTCCCACTCTTCATCTTCGTACTCAAAATCAAACACATATTTGATATCTTCGTCAAATCGATCTTCGTATTCCAAATCGATAAGTATATCGCCTATATCTGCTATTGGTTTGTTTTGATTCTGGCGTCGTTCGTATTCCCACTGTTTGGCCCAGTCCTCTGATGTTGGTGGCAGCAGCGATTTCGATCTTTCTGGTTGTGGCTGTTGTTGCTTAACCGAAAATCCAACTTCTGTTATCAATAAGGCTATAACGACAAGCCTCATATCAATCAGTAATGCTCCTCCATTCACTTTCCGTTTTGCTAGCGGGTGCATGAAATTGACAAGCGATTCGCATTTGAGATCATACTCGGCATCATCAAAGCCCTTGATATCGCGGTCTGTAACTGGCTCATCTGTCTCAGGTTCGAATACTTCACCCTCGATTGCAGGCTTCACCACTGATGGGTTTTGGTTTAGTATCCATGTCACCACATAGCGAATACTACTACTTCCCTTGAGTGTTGCATGTACCATATACGGTGTAAGAGTCTTCTCGCCTCTGCCAGAAAGCTCTTCATTTAATCGTTCCAACCGTCGATCGATTTCTAACCCAAGAAGAATAACATTAGTTTGGCACTTCCAGGTCTTTATGAAATAATGCAAGTATGGGTTCGTGCTGAGGTTATAACCCTCGTGCGCTTCCGCTTCTGCTGGCGGTGCCTTAAACAACTTGTATATAGACATGATCAAAACGCATGCCATGCTGTAACAGAGCTTCAAGTGGTCTGGATCTGTCAAGGTGGGTGTCCATTGTGAGTAGTTTGCTCGCCAGTGTTCTTCATCGTTATCCACGTAACGCAACTTCAATTCGTCCTCACAATTTAGTCCAGTCAATATAGCCTGAAGGATTGTGAAATATGCTAAGGAAAGGTCAAATTTAAGCGATTGAAGCTCGGGATTGAGTACTGCATCATCCGAGGACGCAGAGAGGGTAGCCCTCTTCGTGTATTTTAAATTGGAGTACGATATGGCAATCAATAAATCGGACACACAATCCAAGCTCAAAATCGAGTGTTCATTCTCCTCCGGCTGAGTGAATGGATCGCATAGTGATGCTGCAGTGCTGAAAACATGCATCAAACTGGGAAG
This sequence comes from Dujonia schatavii, assembly GCA_003707405.2. Lineage (NCBI taxonomy): Eukaryota > Fungi > Ascomycota > Pichiomycetes > Serinales > Debaryomycetaceae > Dujonia > Dujonia schatavii. The sequence continues at coordinate 234,131 of PPIY02000018.1, read as the reverse complement.
TTCATTGGAAAGACCAAGAAGTTCGGCAACAAGGATATGTCGCTGTGTATAATTCACGTTTGGATCGAAGGCTTCTCCACCCGTCTGTATTGGGAAATCATATTCCACGGACGAGATAGAGTGCCTGTCTACGTCCGAGTCTACTTCTTCACCCATTTATGAATCTTACGGTGTGTGGACTGAGAGGGTTTCTAACGTTGTAAACGGCGCTGCGATTTTTGTAAGACAAACATAGTCGCCAATATGTAGGAAAAAAAAAGGCTGCGAATTGCAACCATAAAGTACCGAGACTTCATATATATGGAGTTCTTTCGCAAGGGGGCCATTATACTTGCACTGGTAACTCAATTGAAGCCGCTGATGAAATTGAAGCCATTGATAAAGGATGTATGATTGCTGAACTTTTTACGGTTTTGTAATTTGTACCCTACTTACACATTTTAGACTTGAGGTGCAAAAAATATCTTACCAATACTTAAATAAATACTTTAGTGATACGAATCTATGGAAAATACTTGCTTCAACCCTCTTCCGAAGATTCCTCTCACACTTTTCGGATTGCTTTTGGAGTATGCTACCAAGATGGCCATGGAAATGGAAAATGCCACTGCTTCGATTTGCAAATTTCGTATAGTAGGCTCCAGAGGAACGATCGTACCTAAAGCCCTAGGAGCAACAAAAAGGGCCAACTCTTTCCGCCGTTGAACATTTTCCACAAACAGGCTAAACCCACATGCTATAGACCCCGCAAGTGGACCCCAAGTGTCGTCCCATGTAGTGCGTGGTTCCTTGGGAAATAAAAGTGGACCAATTCTAGATCTGGTGAGACAAACTGCGTACCAATAGAATGCAATGAATGCGCCTAAAAAGCAAGATGACCGTGTAGCTGACTTTATGGCATTCAACACGCGGACTCTCATTGCCAATTTCTTATTGGGAAATAATAACAAGAGAGCATTTAAGGGTCCATACACCTTGATAGAAAACAAAAATCCTCTTTTGAATCTCCAAAGCGCATGTAATTCACAGTTATCTGTTTGAAACGCATGTACCGTTCTGCATGGTAGGGGCGTATTTTTGATAAAGGAACCCTGAATTTTGTCTACTCCATACCGCTCACAGTAAGGGTCCAATATGTTTTGGTGCTCAGATGGTTCACCGTACTTTAAAGTGCCATCGCGGAGATACTTGAGAGCATCAATAATCTCCTGGTCCATATTTGCAGCCAGGGTGATCCATTTCCTGTAGGAGGGGGGTAAAGCTTTGGGCCTATAGAACCAGGCAAACATTATGAAACTACACGAAACGATAAAGAGAAGGGCATTTCCCTCCACAACGTTGTTGGCTCCCTTGAAATGAGCCGCTAATGTGGATGAGAGCGCGGTGTCTAGCGCTCTCGTGGTCACCAACAATGTCAAGTCCAACAGATAGTAACGACCGTAAGATAAGATGTGGTTTTGGAATTTGGGGAACGAAGTGAAACTTGATATAAAAGACGAAATTAGGGTCGATAAAAATAAATTGCTAACCACCGGGCTCTTAAATGCTTTACCCACTGAAGATCTTTTGAGAAGAGCATACATGAGGGGCTCCAATATGTTTATTCCAGCTACTAAGCGAGCCGCAAACATAGGAAATTTGGATGGGTTGAGTGCATTAATGAGGATTTTGGTTACCTTAGGAAGGATCTCATCATATCTTTGTTTGCGAATAGAAATGATTATTCGGTTAAACACCTTCGGGAGTGTGACATACAAGTATGCATAAAAGAAGGCTTTTAGTGAAGGCCTGGTAACGCGTTTATCTAAGTGCGTGAAAAATACTCTAGCAACTTGAGCTGTCCTGGGAGAAACAACAGAGGACATGGAGAGGAAGAAGAAGTTTGAATGAAGAAGAACAGGCTGTCTAAAAATCTTGAAACTCTCGAGTAGTTAATTATGGTTTAGTTTTTTTTTATTATTTAGGTTTTTATGGCCCCGATACGCGCGCAAAGCGCGCGCCGTCTTCCCCATATTTCAGAGCAGATTACTGGGATTGCACCAAAACGAAGGCATGAGGCAACGATACACAGAGCCTGCAAGACAATATTTACCGACAGCATATTCCCAAGACCCTTAACTGCTTTACATCAAATTGTTCTACATAGTTCGGGATTCCAGCGCGTTGACATGCACAGAATTCGAGCAGCAATACTAACATTTTTCCTGTTGCATATGTTCCGGAGTGCACATAACGGTACAAACTGAGCGCCACAACATGTTACACAAAGACAATGCACCACGTAAACAATTCCCTGTTGCTCGCTCGCTCTCTCGCCATTTGGGCGGGCGTTCGCGCTCTCAAACACTTTTTCAAGATTCCAAACTAAAATATCTAGTGGCACCCTGGGAACTCCAGTGCAATTACCTTGCGTTAGCGTATTTCAATTCTTATCCACCCTTGACCATTATCTCCTAGTCGTCAACACATACAAAGGGAGATAAAGGAAAAAGATCATTGAACCCTTTTTCCTTTTTCGTTTTGGTTAGGCTAGAAAACATAATAACTCGAGCTCAGTATGGTAAAAATTGCTGAAATCTCAAGAACGTCTACGTTCGCTTGGAGTAATGACAGCCTTCCGCTTATTGCAACAGGTACAGTTGCTGGAGCTGTTGATCTTTCTTTCAGCTCGCAAGCTGTACTTGAAATCTGGGATGTGTTTTCTCCAATCGACAAGTCAAAGCCTGTGGTTGAAGCATCAGTTGACGCAAGATTCCACGCCATAGGGTGGTCCAAACCCTTTGACAAATATTCTCGTGGTATAATTGCCGGTGGATTCGAAAATGGCACTATTGCTTTTTGGGACGCAGACGTTTTACTCAAGACAAAAGACTTGACAAAAGCGTTGATTCACAAGAATGACTCTGTGCACTCGGGGTTCGTAAAATCGTTACTGTTCCACCCAACACAAGATCATGTGTTGGTATCTGGTGGTGACAAGGGCCAAATCTTTGTATGGGATTTGAAGACATTTGCGGAGCCCAAGCCTCCAGGCTCTGCCATGACACCAATGGAAGTTATTTCTTCTGTCGCTTGGAACCAATCTGTTCCTCATATTTTCGCTCTGACAGCCGGTAATTCGGGTTACACTTCAATCTGGGATTTAAAAGCGAAGCGTGAAGTTCTCCACTTGTCATACCAAGGTGGTAATGGAGGTACTACTAGAGCCAACTTTTCTTGTGTTGCTTGGCATCCGACGCAGCTGACGAAGTTGGTTACAGCGAGCGATAATGATGGTGCACCATTGATCTTGACGTGGGATTTGCGTAACGCTAACGCACCTGAGAAAATTTTAACGGGCCACACGCAAGGTGTGTTGTCTCTTGATTGGTGCCACCAAGACCCAGAGATTTTGATCTCATCAGGGAAGGACAATGCTACTATGCTCTGGAACCCAATTACAGGCGAAAAGTTAGGAGAGTACCCAACGACAGCTAATTGGGCTTTCCAAACAAAGTTCGCGCCCATGGCACCGGACATTTTTGCCACAGCATCATTTGACGGAAAAATTATCGTACAAACCTTGCAAGACACGAGTCCTCCTGTTCTGAGTAAAGTAAGCCAGTCCAACGATGATAATCAATTCTGGAATGAAATTTCCACTCATGAAACGCAGCAGCCAAAATTCGATAAGAGACAAGCTCCTAAATGGTTACAAGTTCCTTCTGGAGTTAGTTTTGGGTTTGGATCTAAGTTGGTCACATTGAAAACAGATGAAAACGGAAAGTCCAGCATCGATATTAACAAATTCATCATCAATAAGAAGTTTGCCAATGCTACCGAAAAATTAACTGGAGCAATGAAGAGCAACGACTTTGAAACATTGGTTGAATCGAAGGAGCTGTTTGCGAATGACAAAGAGCGCAGTGACTGGGCACTCTTGAAAAAATTAAGCAAGAGTGGCGGCAGCAAGCTCTTACAGAGCGAACTTGCTGACGTGACAGTCGTAGAACAAGCAAATGGAAAAGATACCACTTCTTCAGCTGTTGATGGAGATTCAGGGAAAAACGATAACGAAATTGATGAAGACTCTTTCTTTGACCACTTGGGATCTACCGATTTGAAAAAATCTTCTTCTCCATTTGTGCCATCTGGCGAGTTCTCCCTCTCGTCTTCTAACGAAGATGAGAGTAAGCTTAGTAAACTCATTTTGAGCGGCAAAATTGACCAGGCAGTTGCAACCAGTATTGAACAAGGACGCCTTGTTGAAGCTTTAATTCTTGCGTTGGACGGATCTCAGGAGACAAAGAACCGAGTCAAAAACGAGTATTTTCAGAACAATCAGAAAAACCCCCTTTCGAGATTGCTCTACAGTGCCCTGTCCAAGAACGTGACGGATATTGTAGCCAATGCCGATGTTGCAAACTGGAAAGAGATTGCTACGTCCATTTCAGCATATGCTACTGACAAGGATGACTTCAATGCCAAAATCTCAGAGCTTGGTGACCGTATTCTTGTATCTGGAAAGGACAACAATAGAGAAAACGCCTTATTGTGTTACTTGGCTGGTAATGCTATTGACAAAATTTCCAATATCTGGCTAAACGAGTTGAATGACATTGAGCTGGACTTGTTGAAATCTAATGATTCCAACATCTCGTCGCCATCAGACGCTAGATTTGAAGCGTTAAACATTTTTGTGGAAAAATTGGCCACCTACAGAGCCATTTCAAATATCAAAGGCACGTTATCTGGACCAGGAATTGATGGAGTCTGTAAAGTGTTATTGGAATACGCTAACTTAGTCGCTGGCTACGGTGACTTTGATTTGGCAGATAAGTTGTTGGAAATTTTGCCCGAGGATTTTGCTGGATTAAAGTTGGAAAAGGATAGAATTGGTAAGGCGACTGGAAAGTCTGTAACTGATTCAAAGTCCAGGACCGCTGGTCGTAGAACCAGCGCGGCATATGGTGGTGTTAGACCCACATCAGCTCCACGTGGTAACGCGTATTTGAAGTCTCCTGTCAGAACTTCGATTAGCGCAGCCGTTCCTCCACCAGGCGGTAGCATCCCCAAGCCGGCGTTCGGACAACAAACTGCCCCAGGTTTCAACAGACCGGCGCCACCACAATCGTTTAGTATCAGCGGTCCCGGTAATGTGCCTGGGGTATCGTCAATGCCTCCACCCGTTTCCAATCCGTATGCCCCAAGTGCTAGTGCTGCTTCATCGAATCCTTATAAACCGGCTGGGTATGACACTATTGTGAATACCTTCACACCAGCACCACCACCAATTGGTGGTGGTGTTGCTCCTCCTCCTCCTCATGCTGCCAGTGCTCCATTCAAGAAGGATGAAGGAGGATGGAACGATTTGCCAGAAACTTTCAAGCCAAAGGTTGCTCCACGCAGAGCAGCTGCAGGTGGTGCGGCATCTCCTGTGCCTGCTGCATCTCCGCAACCGAACATTAATTTGCCGAAGAGACCCACATCGTCGGCTTCTGTGCCAACTTTGCCTCCACCTCCAAAGGGGGTGAGCAGATCGCTGTCTAAGCTGACATTACCATCTGCACCTTCTGGCCTTGATGGAGCTTCGGCAACTAATTCTCCATCTCAGTCGCATCTGCAATTGAACTCACGCTATGCTCCTCCACCTTCAGCTAATAACGAACCACCAAGTCTTGGAGCTTCCGTACACATGTATCCTGAAGTGAAGTCACCTCCCACTGCTATCAAAAATCCTTACGCGCCTGCTGTAACTGCGCAACCTCCTACCAGAAATGCGTATGCACAACCCCCTACACCAACGTTTCAGTCAACCCCCCTGGTCCAACAGTCACTCCCTCAGACTGCTCCACCAAAGAACCCATATGCTCCTCAGTCAAATGGGGCTCCATCACCAAAGATTGGTGGCGTGAGGGGCCCTTCTGGAAGTTTTGTACCGCCTCCATCTCAGGGTAGATTCCCACCACCCCCTCAGGCAGCTAGCGTTCCTCCACCAGCTGGGGGTACTGTTCCTCCCCCGCCAACTGTTAGTGCTTCTGCACCACCACCAAAGGCTCCAACCCAACCAACCAAGGAGCATTACCCTTCTGGAGATAGATCGCATATCCCTGAAGGATCTCTTCCTATTTACACTGTATTGAACTCGATTCTCGAAGAAATCATGCCAAATGTCCCAGAAAAGTTTGCAAAGCACGGTGAAGCTGTAGTAAGAAGACTTAATATTTTGTTTGACCACTTGAATAACGACGACTTGTTATCGCAAGAAACGATTGAGGCTCTAAACAGGGTTTGCAAGGCATTAAAAGAGAAAGACTACAAACAGGCATTAGAGTTGCATGTGGAGCTCACAACAAAACACGGCGAAGAAACTAGCAATTGGCACCCAGGTGTCAAGCACCTCATCCAGTTGGCAGAGGCATTGCAGTAGACAAGCAAAAACGTATACAGATATAAACAGTAACTTACTAGAATAACATGCTAAGCAAGTAAACTACAAAGTGAGTATTAAAAATAAAGCTTGGGTATGTATATGTAGCACCTAAACTGTCTATTTAGATAACTGTTTAGCCACTGTAGCTCTTTCATTTTGTAAACTTTTTTTGTTCGAGTTACTATTCAAAGAACAGGACTTCGTTAAGAGTAGCTCCGAGATTTGAATCATCAAAGTCGTCGTGAATACCTGATACCTCAAGTAATAAGTATCTAGAATCCACCTCTTGGTCAAACTTGATTGATGTGATGTTGTACGAATCAAGTAGCTCGACAGTGAAATACTGCGTGCTGTTGAAAGGAGAGGAAATCGAAACATCCTCCTTGACTACTTGCGTAAAATACTTGCTCAAGTCAATGATCTGGTGATCCTGTTGAACCAGATTAATTGCAAGGGTAGCGTTTGAAGAGTTGAGTTTAGAAACTGTCACGCTCTTTGCAGGTCTCGTACCCCAGTTAATAGATGCACTCTTCAACTTACGGTTCTGTTTCAAGTCAACCAATATCTGAGCCGCGTCCAGGGAGTTAGATTGCCAGTATGTGGTGTTGTCACCATCATTCATCATGCTTGAGATGTCACCATATGTACCGATAGTCACGTTAGTGAATATGGCATCTCCACATTCGGAAACACTGTTCTTGATATTTGGTTGAGTCTTGTATAATGGGATGCTCATCTCTTCGTATGGCTGCAAAGTGTAGACCTTTTCATTGTCACTCATTTCGTTTCTGTCGGCTACGTAGAAATCAATTGAGGTCTTGTTGTGCGCAATAGACAGTGGTCCCTGGTGTCTGATAGTGAAATTGTCATCGCTGATCACAAAGTCGATAGTTTGGTTAAGATACTTGATTCCTTCAATCTCTACTCCACCTTCAAGGCATGGAAGAGCTACTGGATCCACACGCAAGAGTCTTTGCAACTTGTTTGTTGTGTTGTCAAACTTGTAGTCAAACCTCAATCCTGTCAAACCTTGCACAATTGCTTGTAAAATTCCACCATGTGCAGTCAAAAATGGGAAGGCAGGGTGAGTTCCACCATTGGTTGCAAAGTCATCATTATTCTGTTCTGAAAACTGTGCAAAAGGTGCTCTTAAGTAAGGTTGGACAGATTTTCTCAAGTACGATTGAGATGAACAACCAGTTAATGAAAGTTTTGAAGAGACAGCAGAAAAGATGGGGAAAGTCATTGCTGGGCCATAAGACACTTGCTTTTGCGCGTAGTAGTTCAAATTCGCTTCTTCCTGGTCTGTATTAACCAAAGTGGTATCAAGTGGGTAGCTCAATAATATAACGTCAGCTTGTTTGACGCCGATCGACGAGTTCATACCTGTGTATTCCAAAGAGATTTGATCAGCGTTGTCAGATGTGGGAATGAGCATTCCTTTGTCTAAAATATCTTGGTAGTCCAGCGAGCAGTTCTTGTTAAAGTGTCCACAAAGTTGTTTTGCCCAGCCCATTAATTCTTGAATTCCGGCATTTGTATATGCACCGTTATCGATATGGTTGGCATATTCGTCTGGGTCAGTCAAGTTGTGGGTGGTATATTTGTCTAAGGTCGAGTTGTATTTCGCCAAATATGTGCTGAGGAAGTCGGCTGCATCTGTGATCAAGGGGTATGCTGTGTTCATTAAATAATCGTCATCACCAGCTCCACTCAAATACACTTGCAAAGCTCCATATGCAACAGCCACATTAATGTGATACTCATAGTCTAAACAAGGTCCCGTAGATGTACAATTGCCAAATCTTCCACTAGTCCAAGGATACACAGCACCGGAGTAGCCTTTTGGAACGTTCTTTTTAGCCTGATTGTGGGTGTAAACTCTATAGTTCACGAAACTCTTAGCATGGCCAGGAAGGAAAGGTAATACACCCCCAGACATCCACAAGTCCATGTCCCAGAAGACCATGCCCGCATACGAGTCAGACGATAATCCGCCCACGCTCATTGCAGCAGTGACTCCGTCAGCATTTGCTCTCGAGTTGGCAGCCAAGTGGTAAATTGATGCTCTTGAAGCCAAAGTGAGCAAGTCATCAGAAGGGAAAGTGATATCTACCAGTCCCAATTGCAACACCTCAGCCCAGGCATCAACATGAGAGCTAAATATATATTGAAGAGGCTTGACAATATTGGTCAAGACAGTAGTCATAGCCAAATCAACAACGTCATCCACAGTTTGCAAATTCTCCGGGTCAATATCTGTAGATGCTATACCTACAAACTTGGTGGCCTGCACCGCCTGTTGCCCGCCCACTTCAAGGTGTACCAGTTGCGTGATAGATTGGTTTGTATGCGAGACTGTAGTTGAGTCATTATCAGACTTTAACTTGGAGTAGATAGCTCCGTTGATATAGTTCAACTCGTGAGGTTGGAAGGTCATGTAAATAGCATCATTTGACGTGTCGTGGCTCGAGTTTGTGTACTGAGATCTCTGGGCGGAAGCAAAGTCAATAGTGTTGTTCACTTGAACAGATACAGATGAGTTCCCGATATTCAGAACGGTTACCCGAACCAACCCCAAGTGAATCTCCTCTCTGTGAGCCAACACTTCAAATTGAACATTCAAGTTGTCCAACCAGGTGAACAGAGTAACAGCGATACCATTTTCCAACGAGAGTGTCTGAGCATAGTTGGTGATCTTCCCTTGTTGTTCTGGTAATGAAGGGTCCAATACGTAGTTTTTGCCGTCAACTTCAGTCGAGAGAGTCAAAGTTGTCCACTGAGGAATGGCAGCAATAACACTTTCGTATCCATTCTTGTAGAGTTCCGGGAAGTTTGTCAGGTTGAGCTTTTCTTCAATGTTGAAGAACCCAGCAATAAATCCACCTGCGTATCTGTTGTTGAAGAGGGGCCAGCCGTTGTAGTTGTTCAACGCATCCAGAGATTGGTCAAAAGTGAATCCTTGGCCCAAGTTGGGGATTCTGCTACCAATGTAGCCGTTGGCAACGTACGGCTGTCTGTGGTAACTGTTTTCCACCTGAAAGTTGTTGGTACCAACAACATTATTTTGCTTATCATAGAAGGCACCGTCTCCACCTCCGTAGATTTGGCTGAAAATAGCAACACTGGCATTAGCCATTTGAGAAAAATATTCCAGTTGCTGGGCCATATCCGTCTCTGAAATAAAGTAGTCCAGCGGAGTGGTACCATTTCCATAGATGCTAGTAAGCGAGGAAAGTGATAACCCCGCTGTTAGCAGAGAAAAGTAGAGTTGGAGAAGCACAAACACCGCAGCAATAGAAAGCACCATGATTTGCAATAGTCGGTTACGGTAGAAGAACCTTATGGAAAGTGACAGGATACCCGTTTGCAAGCGATATTTGCGCTCATTTATATAATGCCATAGTGCCATATTTGCTCTATTACAATATTATTGAAGCGTTCCCCCACTCGATATGTCGGCTTTGATGTCTTGTGTATTTTTATTATGCTACCGATTAGTATATGATTTTTTTTTATTTGTTTTATTTTATTCTCTTATTTTTTGTGTGTTAATTTTGTGACTTACATATTGGGTGTTCCTTAAATTTTGGATCGGTAGGTGCGCGCGATCTCCACACTGAAAAAAACTTGGTTGCTACGACTGGACGCTTTTGCAGCTTGGCTGGATGGGCCCCGCTCCAGAACTCCATAGACATTCAAAGGTATCAGCTAGACCATAGGGTGAGATGTTACAAAAAGCTTCCCTGGACACAGCATGTACAATAACTTGACGGTTATGCACCCCCTTCCCGCTTCTGAAAGTGGACACTCATCACACCGATTTGGTCAGGTTCCCCCACATTTTTTTTTTTTTATGGTATGTGCGAAGTGTTTCCATGATGCATCCCTGCAATGTTTCCTGGGGAAGCGAGATTGGCTCTCCTGCAGAGACGGAACTTGAATACAAAGAATCTTCATGACCAAAATTCACCATGAATGTTATCACATCATGGAGAACCGAGAGCAGGTATAATCTAATCCCTTCATTCTCATAGTCCACACTTGAATAAATGAATTGACGTTTATGTAATACACAATCAAGAGGGCTTTCGGAAAATTTTTGGCACCACCCTAGACTTTGGGAGTTTCTCCGCATCGATTCATGCAGCGGTCGTGCTGCAAGGTTAAATTTCTCCGCACACAATGAACGTCTCTGTTTACAGTTCGACAAGCCAATACTTTTCATCATCTCGATTCACCCGACCGGAACGCCGCACCCCTATCCGTACGTTGGATTTTGGGGCTAAAAGTCTGTCATCCTTGGAATGGTTTGAGGCAATTCTTGCATTATGCCTACGTATACGCCATGCTATAAATTTATACAATTAGCTGAGACAAAAATAAAGGAAATTTTTTACCTGCCCCCTTATTTCACTCATTGTCTTGCATCGAGCCGTGCTATTCCTCTTAACAACTCTTTTGTGGTTGGGTTCCGAGATTTTGGCCAAAATTCCGATTCGTTTCCCCCCGCTTCGCTTATATTGTTGTCGTTGACACTGCCTTCATCTGTCAACGGCTCGGCCGAAGCGATACCGGCTCCAAGTACACAACCTTCCACGATTGATGAAATTGCTCCACTGATTCGTTTACCTTTAATTCCCTCGATTACTTCGCTTCCTCTAGCGAGTCTGTATGCAGTGTTGGAGAGGGTGTCCACGGAATTTTCGACCGTTATGGGGAGTGCTTCAACTAGTGCGGCTGTTTTTTCAACTCTATCAAAAAGTGCTCGATCACTTTTCGCAGCATTTGCGATATTTTCAGTCCCATTGTTATCCAACTGGATTCTGGGAAAGCTGCCCAATTGAAGACCGCTGTACTTTGAAAATGTTTTTTCCCATTCGTTCTTCTCCTGTTCCAATTGCCGTAACTTTTCCAGATATATCTCTATGTTTTTCTCTGTGATTTGATTGAGTGGATTCGGTAGCTGCTTTCCCACTTCTTTGCCATTTGCACCACTGGAGCCTCCAACTGCATTGTCAGACATCCACCTACTGTCTTTATTGTACCAACTGGTTTCTATCTCTCCATTGATGAGATCGGCCAATACTTCTTCTTTTATGACTTTGGCGATATTTACCAGTGTTCGGTCTTCTGATCCAATTTCGACCTTTTTAGGCTGCTGTTCTTCCTGCTCAAGCTTCTTTTTGAAGCACCATATGAGAAGTTGTCGCATTCGGTGTGGCTCTGGTAGTGTAGTGTCTAGTAATTTGTAGTATTCAGATGGGCGGACTTGCTCGTGAGGCACTCCAACAAATCCGTTCCCTATGGACAGAATTCGCTTGCCCCGGTTATTATACGAAGTTCTTCTCCGTAGACTGTTAGTTGTATTATTGCTGTCTGCGTATCGCAGGGTCCGACCGTTATCGAAGCTATCGTTCATGGGGATCTTGATTTGCGAGGACTGCTCGATATATTCTTCCAGACTAATATTATCATAGTCCAAGGTCTTTCGTTGCGCAGCTTTTGATACAGAAGATGTTGTACGCTGCAGTCTCTTGTGGTTCGCTTTGGTAGTTTTACTACTGCTTCTGGAATCGCCTGATCTTATGGGTGAAGAGAGAACATGTTTTCCCTTGTATCCATTTTCGTATTGCACATCGTCGTCATCGTCTTCTTCTGGCTCCTCGTATTGGTACTCCTCATACGTGTCGCTGTCAAATGAAGAGTCGGCCTGCCGTATAACAGGGTTCAGTTTCCTAGAAGAGACTGAAGTCGTGGATCTTCCTTTTGGTGCCTTTTTCGTCACTCTCAGGTTGGACTTGCCAAAGGATAACGGAGCAGCTTCATCGTCGCTCAATCCGATCAATTCCTGCCTCAACTTGGAAACGGGGGTGCCAATCTCCTGTGATCGTTTAAACTTGAACCCTTCATCTTCTTCAAACAGTCGCAGTTGTCTCCGTTTCGAACGGCCTGCCTTGGAGGAGCTAGCTGTGGTAGTTACTGAACCAGTCAGCTTCTTTGTAGGAGCCTCTTGCAGCGAGAACAAATCGCCCAACCGATTCTTGCGGCTCATTATCGTTGAGAGTTTAGAGCTTGTTCCATCCGTATCGTTCTGGTCATTGGGTTTGAGGCTCGGTATGCTTTTTAGAGATGTCGATTTTGTCTTGGATATGCGACTGCTCAAACTCGCAGGCTTCTTTCTAGGAGGCATACCCTCAACTCTCCAATTCTATAGTGCGCAAACTAGAAAGACGCGTCTGCTTGTATGCGTGAAGTGTGTGTATCTGTCTAAGTGGACGGAAAAGAGATTCTCTTGCAGCGATGCGCTTGTGTGTAGGTTTATGTTTGTTTGTTTGTTTGTGTGGGTAGGTGTGGGTGTGATGATGTGCGCACAATTCGGATAATTTAGTACGCTTCGATTTCATAGGCGTTGTTTGTTTTGATTTGATCTTCCTGCATCCGCCATCTCACTCCATAAATCGAGCTGATGTATACGAAGTGAATGGCTGCAAGCATCAAAGGGTATCAAGCATGAGCAGGCGATCGATAATAACGTCCAACTGCTTATACTATGTTGCTAGGCTTGACTCGCTTTCACTCACGCTTGATGTTACTACTGTGGAAGACCTGGCTTTGTACGCGTCGTTTGATCTCCCGCTAATCGTGGGGCAGCATCTTCATGATAGCATTTTATCCACAGCTACCTCGTCCCGGTTCAAACTCTCTATGTATCTTCGTAACATTGCGGTGACGCAGATTCAATGGGAGAAGGTGCTACCGGGAAACAAATCCACCAAATTGGGTGCTGTTATAGAAGGCTCTCACTTTAGCTTGTTGTTAGTGCTAGAGCTTAGGCCATCCGCGGTGTCTCCTCGCCCCATCGTGATTCATATGCCCGTAATCGAAGGGATTCAAGCATTTGAGTGGCTTCCACCCGTTTCACCCCAGAAAGCAGTAGAAGATAAAGAAGAAGATGAAGAAGAGACATCTGCATACTCAAACTCAAGACAGATTGTGATTTTCACAAAGAATAATATTGTGGCGAGAGTATATTCCCTAGACTATACTCATATGCTCTTTGAAATCGCCAAACCTATACGACTGCAAGTTCTTTTGCGACCACCCTCAAACACTTCTTCAAGTTCGCCATTCTGGAGTATTGTAACAACGAGTCCTCGCTCCCACTTCCCCACTATATTTCACTTTGTTAATACAGGATCCGAGAGTCTCTTGCTTTGCAAATTTCAAATACAATCTTTGGAGGGACTGGAAGTTAGCTGGTCTAATTCTGGCAAGTGGTTAGTTGTATTCGACTGTGTGAATAATTTGTCTGGTTTCAAGTTGCAAACGTACACTTCACTAGGTATCTTCCGAAGTATACCGAGCAGCAATAGTAACAGTGATGGGATTATCCGAACTGTGTCTAAAGGCGATCCTGCAATTGATGTGAATTGGCTTACAGAAGTTGACATAGGACGTGCGGGCGAAGAAGCTTTGGAATTGGGCCAGCGAGACTATAAAGTAGCTTCAATAACAGTCGATAATGACGAGGATTACCTTCTCATCTTTGGGGCGGAGCTACCAAAGAGTGCTGACTCGATTGACATAATTCTGGTGTGCTTACAAGATATGAAGGTTTCCCGCCCTTCCCCTCGGGGACTCACCATCCCGGACCTTCTACCTGTATGGACAGTTCGAAGTGGGAGGTATTCACGAACCAGCACTCGTCGCACACTAGTGAGCCTTGGGAGTATGCTTCAGGCAGTAAAGTCACTGTCAAATCGTCTAGTTCTCGTGTATGAGCGGGTGCTCGTGATTTGCACTTTCCTTGCAAAGGGTCACTACCTGTTATCAAAAGATGAACTGACACTCGAAGCAGTAGTTGCCGAATGCGTTATTGAACTTCTGCTGGCACTAAAATCTGTGGAATTTATAGAGAACGGCTTATACGTGACAATAGCAACTGAAGACTCTGCAAGCATTTACCTGTGGGAGCAGCGCGAGGTACATATTATCAGTAAAGCAATGGGAGGGCAGATCATGCTGATTGACTACCTTGGTAAGAAAAAGGCTGCAGTCGTCAGTTCTGTCTCATGGACAAAAGTTGAGAATATCGAACAACTGCATGACAACGACACTTCAACGGAGAGGATGGAGAGATTGGCGAGCATTGAGAAGGCTGAACGAGCAGCATCAATGACGACCCTTCCTGGACCTGCTAAAGTCGACTACTTGATAGACTTAGCAGACAGAGTTGATCGGGGGCTGAGATTTAAAAGAGGACGCCAGAGTTTGATAGGCGATAGCAGGGACGACATTACAGACACTTTCAAAGTACAGGGTGCTGCAAGGAGAAGGTTAAATAGGTAGTGAGACTTAATACAGGTTTGAAGAGCATGACCTCCGTGTATATTAGTGACGAATAAGTCACTTCTAATCAGCGCCAGTCCGTGATCCCCACAGTGACTTGATCTACACAGCATCTCTATATGCTTGTATTTGTGTTTATGTACATGAATTATTTGCTCTTTTTCTTGGGAGCTCCCTTGTTTCTCTTCTTTCTGTCCTCGACCATTTTCAAACGGTACTGTTCCTTAGGATCCAATAAAGTTAACTCGGGGAACCATGCCTTAAAGTCTTTGAATGAGGGAATAGCGTCGTTGTCTCCATAGTACTTCTTGAGTTCTGGTCCTCTTAATGGGGCTCTTAAAATTTTAGCTCCATTTCTTGTGCACGATGGGTTCCAATGAGCACCGAAGATCTCAGAACTCAATCTCTTTACCTGATCGAGTCTCTCTCTAGAGGGCAACCTCTTCAATATGCTCGACATTGCCACGAAGATCACTGTAAACACATATCTGTTTCCCATGCTCATTAATCGGGGTTTTTCTCAACTGTTGATGTTGAAAAATTTGGAGATCACGTGACATAAATGGTAGATTAGAGGTATATGCGCCAGAAGCATGAGTACTGTGTGGAATTGGGAGAGTGGCTAAGAGTCACATATAGTGGTACTTGAAAGACAGAAGAGATCCATAAAGATATTTTACAGCTCTTTGATGAAAAAGTGGTATTTTAGGTAGGTATCAAAGCATGCGAGTGCATAGCTCACCCTTTGCAGCCCAGACGAAAGAGACAGGGCTACAACCATGTAAGACCAGGGGGAACGGTCCAACGTGCAAAAAGTTTAATCATAGAGTAGATAAGACCTAAGTGTATCAGTTTACAGTATTGAGTATAGTATAGCGACCTGTATCACTACAAACGGAGGAACCGGCTTGTTGGGAGGGTCCAGCTTGTAGGATTAACAAGGAAACGACTTGACGGAAACGATTGTACGTAATAAATAGTGACAACGAGCTTCATCTCGAGCTTTTTGCAAGCGACTTTTCTCCACTTGCGAGTGCTGATCTTTCAGCACTCTAATATTGAGGGGTGTAAGGGCACCCTCGTGCGAGATACGCGCCTTGATTTCCCGCATCAGCACTGCCTTCTTCTTAGCGATGATGCGATGCGCAGCTGCATATTGCAGCAGAACCGCTGTTGACGAGCCCGCAAATGCCAAGATCACAATAAAGACTAGGTCCTAGCAAGAGAGAAAGCATAATTCGTGAGACCAGACTTCCTTCAGCATTCAGTTATAGCTGCGTTCTTGTGCTTTCAACAGAGACAAGGCTACAGCTGGTGGTAAACACCAAAAATAGAATTCATTTTCACCGCTAACGTTTTTATTAATCTCTGGAAAAGGCGCCTAAAATCCCCTGCAGAAAATTTCACAAGCAGCCATTTTTGGTCTACCGATACCACTTATATAACACATTTTTCGATTTTATATTCAAGATTTTCTACCAGGCCCTACTTCTCCACTCAATCATAGACATCGCAGAAGTGTAGTGTCAGGATTTATCCCGTGGTCGTTGCACTAGGAAATCTGCTCTCATTCGCATATACAGATTTGATCTTAGATATCAAGCATTGTACCGTATTCTGACCCAACGAAATAATATTTGCATAAATCAATGAAGAAAACACCAGCTGTGACAGTTATGCTGTACGATAGGGAGGAGGAGGAGGAGGCAGATCCTGCAGAAGAGTTGAGAAGGAACCCATCGTATCATTCTTTCAACTATGAATATCTTGATACTAGTCTTCACAGCCACCAGCATCTTTCCGATGATCCCACAGCTGCGGACGATAGAGGTTCGCTACACTCAAACGACGCCTCTGCAAGAGAAAATATTCGTCGGAGCTTGCTCCTGACAACAATGAGCGCAACAGAAGAGGAACGTCGAAGATCGGTGTCTGCGTCCCCAGTCCCTAGATCTCCCTCTCTCGGTAGTGACTCGTACTTATCCGATGGACGCGAAAACGATAACCTTGACGCTTTAAGAGAAGGATTAAACATAGCATTGGGAACAAAGGATCAGGAAGCAGCATGGTTTCCAATGCCTAAGAAAGATAAAGAACATGGCTCTGGAAACGGCTTACTAGCTGTTCCTCACACTCCATCAATCACAAAGCATGCTACTGGTAGCAGCTTTGGCGGGGCATCGGACGATAACGAGAATTCTGGCTATGCAGAGAACATCCCACTTGCAAGCTTACAACCAATAAAGGCGAGCCTTGCGGTTCCTCCCCCACACTTCGGTAACCACTCCTCCTCCGACTCCTCATTCCCACTTCATCATCAACCGTACAACACGCCTAATGAAAATTCACATAAAAAGAGAGCTAATCTCTCAATCAACACAGACCTTGAGACAGGCGATAAGTACACGTCTAGTAAAAGTCCAAATAAGCATCTGTCAATAGGTGACGCTCTTCCGACACCGTCCACAAAGCGATTTGCCGATGTATTTTCTAGGCTCTCAGAGCGTATTGCCGCAAAGGGTCAAGTTGGAGTAACTCCAGTATCAGAGAGAGCCCCAAGTCTACTAGAAAAGACAGCAAACAGCAGCATCATCGGCACAGATGACGACATATATGGTCCTGCACGCTCGCTTGGTGGCGCCAATTCACTTAGTGGAGGCGACAATGGCTCAAGCTATCGCAGGAGGTCAGGTGAGAATACGTTCGACTACTTCCATGATGCAGATGTTGATGCTGGTGCTTCTGAATCTTTGGCTTCCTTGAAGGCATCAAGAGATAAAACATCACATGGCCTTGGTTTATATTTAGAGCCTGGTTCTGCTTCTCACATTACACTATCGTCAGGTTTGCGGCCATATTCGATTGAGGGCGGTCGGGACGAAGACGCTAACTCAGAAAATGACGAAGAGAACCCAATTTCTGTTATATCTGCACCAATCACTGCAGACTCACATAACAAGGGCAAGAGTTCATTCGTTGCACCTACAGGAATACGCAATCCTTTTATCACCTCCCATGAGACTATTGATAAACAATATTCACAGAATCGTAGTGAGCTCAGTCTAAGAGTCCCTACATCATTTCCTGCAGCTACTAATGAGAACATGCACTTGTTTGGCCGGTCACTCATGATCTTTGGGCCCGATTCTACGATCAGACAAAGCTGCTACAACTTTCTCTCTCACAAGTTTATCAATATTGTCATGTTGGTATTGCTCATTGTACAAGTGGTTCTTTTGACTTACAGACAGTGGGACCCATTACGTCTTGGAGGTTACTATTATAAGGGCAATAACTGGGCAGATTATGTCTTGATGGGGATAAATATTGCATACACTGTCGAGATAGGCGCCAAGATTATAGCTTACGGTTTCTATGATGACAGAGTTATGTATGAAGAGTGTGGGTTAGCATACCCTGAGAGTGCCTTTTCCCTCAATCGCGAGTCTCTCATAAGAGCAGGCGAGATGTTTGGCATTCGAATTCGCAGATCTAGAAAGGTAACACGTAGAGAAATGCTTAAAACAGACGGTGGAGATCCGACTGGAACTATGTACTCGAGCCGTCATGTATCTGAACTTGATGTTAAGGAAATTGACTTGGATGAAGTGCATAACACTCCCAACCCCTTCGATTCTACACCTATTCCAATACCAGATCTTAAAAAGAAATACCGGTTCTCACTGCACCATATGCACCAGAGTAGGCTTGATGCAGCTAAAAGGACATCATGGTTTGGGGAACTTGGGGCGCCCGAAACAAATAGCGTCAAAGATAAGTCTGCCGACCTTCCGTTTCGTCCATTACAGCCCAACACATTTGTCAAGTCACCTAAGAAATTGCGCAAACAATTTGATCAACTACAGTTGAAGAGAGCATTTTTTAGAAGTTCATGGCACAGAATTGATTTCGTGTCCATGGTGACCTTCTGGATCTCTATGGTCCTTAGTATTGATCGCTATGATGTCAAGCATTCAGTTTTCATATTTAGGGCCATCAGTTGTCTTCGTATCTTACGCTTGTGTAACTTGACGACAGGTACGTCTACCATCTTAGCAGCAGTGAAATTAGCTCTCCCTCAATTGGTTGATGTCTCGTTATTCATATTTTGCTTCTGGGTGTTCTTCGGAATAATAGGTGTGCAGTCGTTTAAGTCTTCATTGACAAGGCAATGTGTCTGGACAAACCCGAATGACCCAACGGACGTTTACATCAATGACCAACAATACTGTGGATCATATTTGAATATTAGTAACTCTGTACCCATGCCCTATATCAAACGAGATGGAACCTCATCCAAAATCTCGAAGGGTTACACATGCCCGGTTTACTCGCAATGTGTTAGTGGGCAGAACCCTTACGGGGGAACCCTCAGCTATGATAATATTTTCCAGTCAATGGAAATAGTGTTTGTTATTATGACTGTAAACACTTTTACAGACATAATGTACGACACTATGGATTCAGATAATGTGGCCGCTTGTTTGTTTTATATTTTTGGTGCATTCGTCATCACTGTTTGGTTAATTAACGTTTTCATTGCTGTGATAGTCAAGTCGTTCAACATTACAAGAATGCAAAAAGCCCAGGAAAGACTCGAAAAAGAGGGCAAGGCTACAAAAAATCCAGCATTCAAGTTCTTTGGGTCAAGATTCGAAAAGAAATTCTCCACAGTCGATGACCAAGATGAAGATGATGAGAGAAAGCGCTCATCTTTTCTCGTTCAGACCGAAAGAATAAGACACCTTAAGAACCAGAACATTTTTTTGAAGTACTACTATCGATTCGAATTCTTATGGATTGCTTTGATTTGTCTTGACTTATTCGTGCAATGCTTTCGCAGCCATGATATGACCCAAAGAAAACATGCCAGTCTCTATCGGATCGAGTGTGCATTTACTTTAGCATTTCTAATCGAAATTATTTTTCGGTTTATTATCCACTTCCCCAACTGGAGGTTGTTTTTCAGACTGAAAGCAAACTGCTTCGACTTATTATTAGCTGTGATCACATCCGTGATCATTATAGGTCCAGTAAAGACAAAAATGGGACAAGTGTACTATTGGTTTACTGGTTTCCAGATTTTGAGATTTTACAGAGTAATTCTTTTTACAAGCCTTACAGGAAAGCTTTGGATGAAAATAATGGGTAACATAAGGGCCATACTTGATTTGGCATTGTTTTACTTCATTTTGCTATTTTTGGTAAGCATCATCGTAGCTCGGTTTTATGAGGGCACTGTCCCTGAGGACCAATTGGAGGGAAATCAGTGGCCATTGCTGACATTACCCAATGCATTTATCGCATTATATGTGATCACGTCAACCGAAAACTGGACTGAAATCATGTACCCTTTGCAAGAGAATGCGCATAATGTTTCGTCTAGATGTTTTGGGTCCATGTTATTCATTGGCTGGTTCATTATCTCCAATTCTGTTATCTTGAATATTTTTATTGCTGTAATCGCTAATGCGTTAGAAGTTAGTGAACTGGGGAAACGCAAGCAGCAGCTTCTTCAATTTATCGAGAACATGACCATGAAAATTCAAAGTTTAGACACGGAGACGGGGATGTTGAGTAAATTGAAGAACAAACTTTTCAAGAAGAAGAGTATGAAAGAGGATTTGGAGAAAGCAGTTGTAAACTTGTTGTTGAGTGGCACTGCAGTGAATGATTTTCTAGACGATGAAGAAGATGGTAATGATAGTGATGTGGAAAGTAGAACAAGGCAAATACAAAGAAAGGTAGAGGGTGATAAAGCTCCTTCGGACGAAAGATTTACCTTGAAAACTATTACAAGATGGATAAACCGCCATAGGCTTCTTGTTTACAAACGCATGCATAATCCCTTCTTCGATATCGAGAAGGAAGATCTCGAAATAACAAACTTTAATCCATCAGACTTCGCCAAAAAGATTATTAGCGACCGAAAGAGGTTGATCGAAAAGCAGAACAAATACCTTGAAGAAAATCCTAGATTTAATAATGTCTTTTATGTGTTAACTCCCCAACACCCATTGAGAAGACTCTGTCAACGTATCGTTAAATCTTCCTACGGAGAAAGAATTGATGGAGTCGAGCCCAACAAAACAATTATGGAGTTATTCGTGATCATTATGTTCATAGCCACTTTAGGGTTGGTATTTACTGCTTGTTACCTTACCCCTTTGTACAGAAATGAGTTACTCGTAAAGCATGGATTTTGGAATTGGAGTGCTTATGTGGAAACCGCATTCACTATATTCTTTACTGTCGAGTTTATTATCAAAGTGGTTGCTGATGGGCTTCTGCGGACTCCTAATGCTTATTTGAGATCATCATGGAATTTGATCGACATGATTGTACTTATTGCACTTTGGATTGAATTGATTGCCTTTTTGAAAAATGATAGCAACTTGTCTAGAATTGTGCGTGGATTGAAAGCCTTGAGAGCATTGAGATTACTTACTATAAGTGAAACTTCGAAGAACAATTTTCACAATACAATGATTTCTGGGTTTGGAAAAATCATCAATGCTGCTATTATCTCGTTGTGTATTTTATTCCCATTTTCCATCTGGGGGTTAAATATTCTCAATGGTCGTCTAGGCTATTGCGCTGATGGATCTTCCACAGCAAGCGAGTGTATAAACGAATTTTCTACCAACCAGGTATTCAACTGGAATGTGTATCTGCCAAATGCCTATTTGGAGCCGTATTTGGAATTCAACAGATTTACTACTTCCTTTGCTACGTTGTTCGAGATAGTTTCATTAGAAGGCTGGGTGGATTTGCTAGAAAATGTTATGGCTCTGACTGGTGTTGGCACACCACCACAAAATTATGCCAGTCCCTTCAACGGAGTATTTATCATACTTTTCAATTTTATCAGTACTATTTTTGTACTTACGTTATTTGTCTCCGTTATTATTGTGAACTACTCGAAAAGTACAGGAAGAGCATACCTCACGGATGACCAAACATCATGGTATGAGGTGAAGAACATATTGATTCAAGTCAAAGCATCCAAGAGAAAGAACAAATCGGAAATGAATTGGCTCACAAAGTTCTGTTACAAACTAACCATTGAGAGATACATCTATTGGAAAGTGTACTTGAACATTTTATTAGTCTTTCATGTGTTGGCACTTTTACTTGAAAGTTTTCCCGCTCCGCGGTACGTGGATACTTTCAGACAAATCGTGTTCACTATTACATCGCTCTCTTTTCTGCTCAATTATATTATGCTTATGATAGCACAGAGCTTTAGTGTCTTTTTGCGGAACAAGTGGAACGTCTTGCATAGTTTCATTTCCTTTGGAGCATTTATTTGCACAATCATCGGCTTCACAGTATCGCTCGAGAGCTCCTTTACAAACGTTACGAAATTGTTCCTTGTCGGGATCTTGGCATTTATTATTCCCAGAAGTAATCGGCTTTCGCAGCTTTTGAGGTTTGCTAGCGCAGGCTTACCAAGTTTGCTATCATTGTCATTTACGTGGATGATTGTGTTTCTTGTCTTTGCAATTGCCATGAATCAAATATTTGGCTTGACAAAAATTGGACCAAATGGTCTTGACAATTTGAACTTGAGATCAGTACCAAAGGCGCTAATTTTGCTTTTCAGGTGTAGTTTTGGCGAGGGTTGGAACTATATTATGGTTGACTATACGTTGGAAGAACCACTTTGCACTGTCTCTGCAGATGGCTTCAGTGACTGTGGGAACAAGCAGTATGCGTACATATTGTTTGTATGCTGGAACTTGACCTCCATGTACATTTTCTTGAATATGTTCGTTTCATTGATCCTCGACAGTTTCAGTTATATCAACAATCGATCGTCGTACACGAAAATTATCCAAAGAGATGAGATCAGAAAGTATAAAAAGACATGGCAAATGTTTGATCCTGAAGGAACTGGATATATCAATCCAGATGATTTGCCCAAATTCCTCCACAAACTTGATGGCGCTCTATCATTCCATTTCTATACTGGCTCACTTGAAATTAAGGAATTATGCAAGAAATGGTTCATTAGAAATAATCCATTTGATCCATACGACATTACTGTGAGACCGGGAGCCATGGAGGACACTTTCAACAGTATGGATGTGCCCAAGATTCGTGAAAGAAGAATAATCTACCTGAAATTCATTGAAGAAGCGTTGATGACCATGAAACTACATGGCGATCCTGGTATATCCTTCACTCGATTGCTTTTGCAGTTGCCACTTTATATTGCATTTGAAGAGGGCCAGTGCTTGAATCTTATTGATTTTTTGGATAGGCGCTTACTCTTGCAGAAAGTGGAGCAAAGGATGAAAACACAAAGAGCATACGATATAGTTGCAACGTATGTTGTACGGTGGAAGTATAGAAACTACCAGAAATTGAAAGAAAGAGGTGCTGAACCAGCTACTCCATTCGATGACAAAATGCAGCCTGCGTCTAAAAATCCTTTCTACACGGACGAAGATGACACCTTCGTCGGTAAACAACCACTGCCCGAGCTTGATGGGAATGTGTATGTCCCCAACATTCCCCTTGAGATATTTCAGGCTAACGAAGTGAGACACAGGTCTACATCTCCGAGAAAGGGCCATCAGAACAGCATGTTTACAAGTTTAAACCCCTTCAACGATGACATTGCACACAACTCAATGGAGGATGTTGCCTCGACAAGAACACCATCTACAGTCTCAAATATAGCTGAGCAACCTGAATTTATATGGGAAGAGGAAAATGAAAAGAAGGACACTTGATCTTCTAATATCCCGACTGGTCTGAATGCATCGGCAACTTTTTTGCCTCTTATTTATAATACTATTTTTTTGGGGTAATGTACCTTGGGTCTACCGATAAATCGGTGGTCTTGGAGCGATACAACTTATAGAACATTAAAATATATACATTTGTATTTTTACTACAGCAAATTCGAGCTCGGTTTTTTAAGTATTTTCTATAAGACCCATAGCCACTTGTGTAAACTTTTATACAATTGTTTTTCATCCCAGCATAGCCTAATCAGTCTTCATGTCGTTTAAACCCAAATCCTCATTCTGTTCATGGGATCTCTCAAACTCTTCAATTGTCATGTTTGGGTCGGCATCTGGGGCGTAAACGTTTTGAATGTAACTGGATGCCAATGGATCTACCATATTTATAGTGAATCCAATTTTACCGTCAACTGCATCTTGTAATCTGGCGAAAAAGCTAGTCCATCTTTGTTTAGTTTCTTCATCTATCGAGTCTGACGTTTGTTGGAATACTCTTGAGTGCAACTCTTCGTATACCTGAGTCAATAATCCTTCAATGGTGGTGAATCTGCCTCCTAATGTACCTGGAGTCAAGTCTAAATTGAGCTCTGGAATGTTCATACCACATGTTTCTGACTTTAATATATCCCTAGCCAAGTCCTCAGGGTCACATACCTTAAGAGTGATCTTTTTGCCGTAATCTGGGATAGCACCTCCGGTCTTGACCTCATTAGACTTGTACCCACAGTGTTCACACACGGTGGACATAAGAATGACATCTTTGAAGTGCGGGATGTTAACAGTTTTCATATGTGTGTCACAGGGCTTGTAACAGTTAGAGCAAGTGGCAGCAAATGTTTGAACCTCGTTTGCGAGGTTTTCGATATCAGTGGCATCAGAAAGGAATCCTGTAGATTTAGGGTTCTTGGCAGCGGATTCAGAAGAATCGTCATCAGCAGCTGACTTCTGTTGATTGCTTATGTTAGCATCGGTAGCCGCCTTTTTGTTCTTGGACTCTAATAACTTTTGTTGAGCCACATCATCCTCGGAAATCAAACCTAAAAACACATTTTGCTCTGCAGTTCTATTGTACTCGTACATAGACCACTTGTGGGTGGATTCTCCGGGTACGTACTCGATCCATGAGTTGCCTGCAGGGTCATCAACAGAAAAGGTCAAAGGCAAGGTGTTCGGCTCTGCTTCAATGTAGGCTTTGATTTTGGTAATCACCTCCTCAATTTTTTCGTAGACCTCTGGCTGATGTTCCTTTCTAGCTGATTGATCAGATTCCAAATCGTCAACCATCTCGGTCAAAAGCCCTTCCACATTCGTCAACTGACCCCTCTTAGGTGGTATTTCAATATCTAATTCATTGAATCTGCAAGTGGCACTTTCAGACTTCACAACCTGTCTATTGAAATCCTTCTTGTCCTCAATTTTAAGGATATAACGAGAACCCTTCTCAGCGATTTGTGCAGCGGGCTGAATCTCAGAGTTCTTGAAACCACAGTGAGGGCAGAGGAACGACATAATGATGATTTCTCTGAAAAATGGGATTTTGGTCAAAAGCAACCGCGTAGTACCATTCTTGTGACAATTCATGCATAAGGATTCGATCTCTTGCACAGGGTGGCCCTGAGCATCGGTCATCCCAGTATTGGTAATGCCCTGGTTGTGATCAACCTCCTCAGCCTGCTCCCCCACGGTGCTGAAGTTGTTATTTTGGGCAGATGTGTCTTGGTTGGTAGACATATTTTCGTCTAGCTTAGGTTTCTTTTCGCTATGTGGGTCAGAAGTTCCCTCCGATCTTTTCATGGGTACTGAGATGGGAATCCCTTTGCCAGTGGCCTGTTACTTAAAGAAAAAAAAAATGAAGTGTAGGAAGAGATGCAGCAAAAAAATCACGTGATACAGAAGGGTTTCGATCCAGCTGGAAGGTCCGCGAACCTCATCTATGCGGTTGCGATAAATCACGTACGAGTTATCTATGGGGCCATATAGATCAGGTTTGGGTGATCGAATGGTATAGGTATTTCTCCCCTACGCACGTTTTCGCACAATTGTATAATCAGCTGACGAGTTTTAATCAAAACGGCTGAGCCATTCGCAGTGCGACGACACTGCCCAATTTAGTCAGCGAACGCGATGACATGAGCGATAGGAGATTCCAAACAAAAGACTGCACGTAGCTCTCTGACAATACCCATATGACCCGGTAAAGTAAATAGTATCAAAGCGATAAGTAAAACAACACAGAATATAAAACAATACGCGGTTGTTCTTTTAATCTTCATTTTGGTTGTAAGCTCTATATAATGAATACAGAGGGGCAGTTGTAGGAGCCAGAATGGAGCCAGAATGGCTAAGATACTATGCATTCCACACTCACTGCTATGCAGTCGCCATCACTTCGTAGCTGCATTGCGAACTGTATTCCGATGCACCCATGGATCGGCTTTGGTTAAAAACTACGAAAACCGTCTACCAGGTCTCCAAGAAACGTGACTAAAACGTATGATATTAGTATCAAAGGCATTCAAGAACAAAAACTTCAACAACGGGATAGAAGTCACTCCTTGTGCACCTTATAAAATTTTCTTTTTTTTGCAACCCAACTAGAAGCTTGATAAGAATTAGTGCAGACAAAATCGCGAATTGCATGAAGAGAAAAATAGTTTGTCTTAAAATCAAAACAAGTACTTGAACGCATCCATATATTGACAGAAATATATTTTCATTCACACAACCTACACCCGATCAATTGAATCATGGTGGACGGACCTAAAAACGTGTACTCGGCAAACTATGCCAGTGTCCCCGTATTGGAGTATATAACTCCAGCTGGTGATTTTGTTTTGCGCCGGGTAGAGGATTCTTATGTTAACATAGAGCACATATTCAACATTGCAGGTGTATCTAGGAGCAAGACGAAGAGACTTGTATCAGAAAACTGTAACAGTGATACTATAGACACAGTTGTGGGAAACTGGAAGTATGAAGGGACGTATGTCCCTCTCCATGAAGCTGAGAAAATTTCGAGGGATATTGATGTGTATGAGACTGTACGGCCCATATTTGAAGCAGACCCCTCGCATAATTTCGCAAGGCTGTTGAAAGATAGTTCTTTAGTACCTAGTGGGGGAGGTGCCAATATAGCCAAGAGCAGCTTTGAGCCACAACTGGTACAGCAACAACTGGCCCTTCTGGTTAATAATAGGAAGAGAGGACCTACAGCCTCCACAGCAGGATCAAGACTAGCTTCAACGAAAAGAAGTCGTTCTGAGCTTCTGACAACAACAAAGCAAGAAAGAGAAAATAAGGTCAATAGAAGACTAGAGAAAAGGGCTCTGGCATTTGAGAAGTTGCTTGAACAGGCCGACGATAAACCTACGCCTCGTAAACGAGCACGCCGCATAACGCGGAAAGAAGAAGCACAAGCACCAGCTCAAGAGACACTACAAGATGGCGTCATCAAGAAAAGAAGGAAGAGAAGAACAAAGAAGGAAATGGAGGAAGCCAAAAGAGTAGCAGCACTTGAACAGCTAGGTTTGGGAATAGGAAGCGTTCCCACTCCGGTAATTGTCCCACAAATACCCGCAAAAAGAGGAAGAAAGAAGAAAGAGTCCTTTAATTCTATTGATAACACAACAATAAGTGGCATGACACGATCAGCTGAAGATCAATTGGCTCTTCAACAGGTTTTGCTGTCTTCAGATAGCCCCTTGGAACTCGACACAGCCAGGAGGATAACTGCATCATTGTACAAAGAGAATTTGGCACTTCAGTATCAAAAGAAGGTATCAGACGCACAAATTGCAACACTAACCCACACAGTTGAGTCTTTGAGTGGTAGTGGCGCGAATACCATTCCTAACAATGATAGTTCGAGCTCTCTAGTATTTGCAAATGGACAAGAAAGTGGTCTTGGTGATGAGATCCTGCAACTTTCCTCCGAAGTGAAAGCCTTATCTTCAAAATTGAACAGCCAACAATCAATAATAGAATCACTCAAATTGTTCAAGCGAAACAACAATTTGATTGAATTGAATACAAGGCTTATAGACGAAAGCGAGTTCTTGAAAGACAGAATCAAAGCACTTGAAGAGGATAAGAAACTGTTACAAGAAGAAAGGCTGCAGTCTAGTCAACGACATGAGCTTGAGCAGCTTGAAGCTGAGTATGCCAGAGAAACTCAGCTAGTAGACAGTCTTGCTACTCAAAATAAAGAATTGAGGGCAAAAGTTGCACAACTTCCCGAGCATAACACCATCATAAAATCCTACAAGCAACTAATCGACACTAGACACGAATTTGAGATCGAGCAGTCAACGATGAAATTGCTTCAAGATTATAGCATGGTAAACAAGCGGAATACGGAATTGGAGGATGAAGCTAGAGAATTGAAGCAACAAGTGACTGAATTGAAAGAAATGTTGCTCAATACTGAAACGATGGTGGCTGAAGTGCGTGCAGAGGCAGAGAAGAAAGAAAAGCAATATACGGAACTTGTAAATACCAAGGACGACTTGCTTCACACAGAGCACGAGTTGGCACAGAAATACCAGAGTATACTCCAATAAATCACGATCAATGAAAGGAAGGAAGGTGATATCAAGCGCAACATCATGCACACGACTATAGAAAACATACTTTACGCTGGGCAAGATCATGCACACTAGAGAGCAGTATATAAGAATCTTAGTAGTTGTCTTGGTACTAAATCACAACGCTTAAGCGAAAGCAAGTTGTTGCCATTGGATGTGGTAAAATCTAATCCAGGTGCAGAGCACGACTTTATCATCCAAATAATAAAGTGTTAGTTTCTTCCGTTATGCCCGTTATTCGTAGATCATTGTGCGCAGGGGCCACACCCACCTCCATATAGTCGTGCGGCAAAAAAAAACGGCAGGAAACAACAGGTGTGGCAAGTCTCAACTGCGAAAGGGAATGTACTTTTCATCCATGTTAGGGGAATAGTAATGGGTTCAAAACTCGCAAACACTACACATACTGTTCAGTGGCTACCAACCAAGACAAACCGCTTGACAGTTTTTTTTTTTTTCATTAAAAGACGTATTATCTACAGCGAAGTTCTAGTACAACTTTGACGTGAAGACATAGAGCCACAACGACAAAAAAGAAATAAAAAAGCTCCGTAAATAACTACGCACTATTTTGTTCTTTATAGCAAAACAATACTAGCTGTGGTGGAGCAGCCGAAGAATAAGAAAAAAAAAAAAAAAAAAAAAAAAGAAAATAAAAGCCAATCCTCGTACTATCTGAAGTGTGTGAGCCACCTTAATCTTTCTCCTTAGCGAACTCTGTAATACAACTTCAAGATCATATTCGCTCTCCGAATAAGTTTGCGACGAGATATCTCTACAGTGACCCCAGGAAAGGGAAGTAGTTCCGTCTGGTATAACATATAACATCACATCTCGGGACTCGGAGTCTTCAAGTACGATATATCACGTGCCTATGCATTAGAATACTCGCGAACCATCTGGAGCTTTGTGTAATCTCTGTAACCTCTATATGATCGGGCTTCAAATCTTATGAAGTACGTGAATGTGGCCGTGATGGGAAAAAAAGTAAAAAATTGTGGATCCCTCTCCAGCCGCTCAAGTAAAGCGCCTTTTTTTCTTCTGTCATGCTAAACAAATTTCACACATACAGTAGGTAAATTAGTCTTTCTGTTGTGACAACTACCTATATATACCTTTCTTACCTTGCCGCGGCGTTATTTTATCCAAATTACGTAGTAGAGAGGCCAGTAACCCGGCATATTTATTTATATCAGAAGTGAACCGATCTGCAGAAGGCCCTTCAAGTCATACGCAAAACGACAGATAACCTTCAAGACACTACCGCAGTAGCCTAGAGTAATGAACTTGCTAGATAACTGTGCTCCACAAAGTGAAGTGTCACTGGCTCACACAGAAGCGTTCACAAATATACTAAACAACGGGATATCATCTCAGCGCGGGGTGCAGGTCATCCCGGATACTCTCCGGTCAGATTTGGCTGAGGACGAAGAACAGAATACCACAATCACGAATACGAGCTTGTTGCCACCCATAGTGATACCAGCATCTGACCTGGCCACAGGTAAACTGTCATTCATAAAGCAACAGTCCCCAGATGCGGCATCTGCAACTCCTCATAGCGGCAGCAGTGCTGCACTCATCACTTCCAAGTCTTCTGCATCTCCACCACTGGTTTTGGCGGCTAAAAAGCCCCCTTTGTCATTTCAGCTGCTCCCACAGCATTTACAACCTGCGGCAGTATTGAACCTGTCGACAGCCTTGCAGTCAAGCAAGAGCGGTGCCAACTCCGCGTCTTTGTCTTCGTCATCCTCTTCGCCAGCATCAGCAGCCTTTGCCAAGTACAACACACCTCCACCGCAGGATCCATCTCAGGATATGTCTGTAGTAACACCATATCTCGTGAAGCACATTAGTGACCAAAGCATGATCCCAAAGGACAACTTTCACAAGTACTGTTACCGCCATAATCCAGATGTTACCTGCAACAAGACAACAGATGAAGTGAAAATGAAAAAGATTCAAAAGCTGTTGGAGAAGTTACCTTCAAGAGATCAGGAGGCCATTTCCCACGTATGGTCAATTTTCTCGGCTGCACCGAATCAACACAGGTCACTCATCTTGCAGGGGCTCTTGTCGCAATGCTGTTTTCCACAATTATCGTTCGTTGCACAGGAGGTGAGCCTGCTCATTAAAATTGATTTCATCACTACGTTACCAATGGAAATCTCACTCAAGATTTTGTGTTACTTGGACTGCAACTCATTGTGTAATGCAGCACAAGTTTCCAGAAAATGGAAGGCATTGGCTGACGATGATAGAGTATGGCACCACATGTGTGAACAGCATATTGACAGAAAGTGTCCCAACTGTGGATGGGGCTTACCATTGATGCATATGAAGAGGGCGAGGGAATTTCAGAGTGAAGATGACCAGGAAAATAAGAGAAGAAGAACGGATGATTCAAATGAAACTCCTGAAGATAGCGATTCAGTAGAACATCTGAATCTGCAACTGCTGCAACTGCAACAGCTACAGCTACAACATGGTGCACTTCTGTCGAGTGGGCTCCCGATTGTTGTCGCGCCCATAAACCCCAATTCTGCCGCACCTAAGCTTAAAAAACGTCCATGGAAGGCGGTTTACTCTGAACGATTCAAGCTTGAAAAGAACTGGAGAAAAGGTGTACACACAATCAAAACATTCAACGGTCATACTGATGGAGTTCCCTGTCTCCAGTTCAATCGGAAATACCTTATGACTGGCTCATATGATTCGACCATCAAGATTTGGAAGGTGAGCACGGGAGAATGTTTGAAGACGTTAACTGGCCACACCAAGGGTGTACGATCTTTAGTTTTTGACTCGCAAAAGCTCATTACCGGGTCAGAGGATTCCACAATCAAGGTATGGAACTATCATACGGGGCAAGCTATTTCAACTTACAGAGGTCATGATAAAGCTGTTATCAGTGTTGATTTTTGCAACAAAACCATCGTTTCTGGTTCTGCCGATCACACTGTCAAAGTATGGCATGTAGATTCCAGAACTTGCTATACACTTAGAGGACATAATGATTGGGTTAATTCTGTCAAGATCCATTCTCCATCTAATACTGTATTTTCAGCGTCTGATGACACAACCATCCGGATGTGGGACTTGGAAACAAACCAATGTTTGAGAATCTTTGGAGGCTTCAAGAATAACGGTCACAAGGGACAGGTTCAATGTGTGATCCCCTTGATCTACAAAGAAAAGATTGACTCCGATAAATACAGTGACAGCGAAAACGAGATTATTGGTAGTGAAGAATTCGAAAGGGGGGCATCCAATGGAAATTCCTCTGCACCTAACGGATTCGCACAAAGCATTGAAGATGAAGATGAAGACGATGTTGTTGGTACTGATGAAATCAACGAAATCCAGTTGCCAGACAACCCAAACTATCCAACCCACTTGTTGACGTCGTCGTTGGATAACACCATCAAATTGTGGGATGTGAAGACAGGAAAATGTATTCGGACCCAGTTTGGTCATATTGAGGGTGTTTGGTCTGTTAGTGCGGATACGTTTAGAATCATTAGTGGTTCTCACGACCGCTTGGTAAAGGTTTGGGATTTACAAAGTGGAAAGTGCTTACACACGTTTGGAAATTCGTCCAGGGTCAACTCAGTGGGTCTTAGTGACTCCCGGTTTTGCGCAGGATTAGATAACGGTACGGTCAAGATGTACTGTTTCGACTAGTTATAGGATTACATGGTATATTAAAGTAAAACGCCGGCTCATGTCCTGGGCCGTAACATACGGATTCAGTTGCGTACCACAATATACGTCCAATTTCTCTACTTTCGCAATGTAAAAATGGTTTCATTCTATGTATTATTCACGAAATCCTAAAGCAGATGAGACAGTCGTAAAAGAGTTGTTGTTACTATAGTTGTTATTGGTAGTTCCCTGATCCTTGGAGAAGAAACAATATGTTTCTAACAACTCTTTGTATGACTTTGAATCCAACCTACTATCTTTTGATGTACCAGACTTGAGAGGTGTAGATGGAGACTTGGATGTATCAGTTGAGATCTTTGCAAACTCTTCAGTTGGGGAGAGTCTGTTTTCGTCACCAGTGATAGGTTGATATTCAGACTCAAGCTTATTTAATTTAAAGTCTTCTCCAATCTTGAACTGGCGATTACTCTGTTGTACTGATAAGATGGGCGAAATGATTTCTTTATCCATGGAGATAGTCGAGCCATTGGCGTTAGAAAGGTTATAATTAAATGGAGAATAATTCGTACCCAAAATGCGAGCAGATGACAGAGGTGATGATGCGATGCCAAAGTAAGAATCCGGGGACTGTATCGAGCCAGCCGATTCAGCCACCGGTGTTGTAACAGGCGTATTTCTCGGGTTTGCCACTGAAGGTCCCTCTTCACCATCAGTTTTGTTATTTCTGTTTACCACTAAACTGGAATCCGACAGCCTTCTCTTCAAATACGATGAAGAGTACTTTGGCTTATTAGTGTGACCCCTAAGCTTGGGAATATGTTGTGGGGCTACTGGGGTTGGAGTTGGGGCCGTTTTAGTGGGCGCTTGTTGTTGATCCCGTTTATTACTGAGCTTAGTAAGATTGAACTGGTAGTTTTGGCTATTGTTGTTGTCCCAGTGCTCACACTTGTTCGTGTTATACTTGATGCATAATTGGAAGGACTTAGTGTAGCTTGCTCCATTTGAAGTGGAATAGGTACCGTTACCATTACTATTGTTGGTTTCAGGCTGGGTGCTCATACGGGAACTATTGAACAAGCTAATAAGTGGTATTTTGAAAATGAAACGATCATAATTGTTTTTTTTCAAAATCTGTGGCACATCAGGCACGTATGTCGTTGGAATTTCAATGATGGTACACCAGTTATCAAAAGTGTACCTGATAGTGATTGACTTCTCGAAAGATAAGTTTTTTACCGCAATATGTCCAAGAAGAAATTTCTTGTCTATGCTGATAAACATGCGTTCAAGGAAAACATTGCTCATTTCGACAAATAATTTGTTGTCGTACGATAATACCGGGAAGTTGGGCAAAGTCAACTCCCAATCAATCGAAGACAGGGAGTTGCCATTAGTGACGGCGCCTTTTTTCTGAAAATGAGTTGATCCCCTGCTGTCCAAACCAAGACGCAATTCAGAGGGTAACTTTGCGTCTACACCTAAATCTAAGTCGGACTCATCATCTTCATCATACCAGAATTCATCTCGGTCGCCATTGTCGTCTTCGTCATCTTCATCGTCATAGCATAATTTCATGGTACCATCCATCTTCGGTGAGTTTGATGCAGAAATTGCAGCAGGACGATCCTTCTTCTTGAAGTATACAACGTCATTCCCGCTTCCAAAATGCACTTGCTTGTATGTGGGCGTTGTAGGTAAGGACTGTGTTCTTTTCTTCAGAAAGTACCCCGATTCTTTGAGCGACAGTTTTAGTATTTCCCCTGACTTTTTACGGATGAGCTTGTGTTCCTCGTAATCATCTTCCACTGTGCCTTCGGTCTCATTCTCCGGACCTGAAGTAACCTCATCAGTTTCTGTAGAAAACAAGTCATGGAAATACTTTCCATTCAATTGAGAATTGATTTTGGTCTGGTCATTCGCCTTTTCAAACAATTCTTTTGATCTGCTCGGTTTGTGTATAAACTTTAAGGAAAGTGGTTCCTTGGTCCCGCTTGTTATGGGACTGCCTCCAACGTAAGGTTTCTCGATAGGCTTGACGGGTACCGGCAGAATACGGGGGCGTGGAATGCTATTTGTCTTTGACTCCAAGAAGGGGTTAGAGGAATCATCATTGGATTTTTGAGGAGTGGATACAATTGTAGACTGACTCCAGGAGCGTGGCTCACTCAGAAGGTTCAGGGACTCGGGCTCTGGCTGCTGAGGCGGGATTTCGGACAGCGTCTTCAGTGATGTTGTAGTCATTTATGATAGGAGAAAGACTGGGATGATCCAAGGAGATGCTGACGTCCTTGCTCTGCTGCTTATGGATTGATTGTGGTGATTTTTCGTTTCTTTTTTGCTTTTATCGCTTTGGTTGTAAGGCGGATGATAAGAGGTTTCGGAGACGTGTCTGCCGATGCTCAATCTCTGATATCACAGAGAATAGGACGTGAATGAGCTATCCAGAGATCCTCCTAGACGCGTTCAAGCTATTCGGTGACACTAAAGATGCAAGTAGTCTCCCTCAGACGGTATATCTTTCGGAAGTTTATTTCCAGAAATATATCGCAAGCGCGTAATGGTTATCACAAATGGATAGTACGCACTTATCGCTTTTGCCGATAAACTGATTTCTAGGACCCCTATCAATTCGGCCTTTACCTGTTCTCAGCTTGACCTTGTATAAGAAAAGAAGAATGAAAGTATGAAAAAAAAAACAAATTCTAAAACCACAATAGTTGAGTGGTGCAAAATTGTGTGTGTATGGGGAGCTAATCCATGTGGTGGGTCAATATTAGATTACTAAAGCTTAAATGCGGATGGGAAGCTTATATTACAGCAAAAAAAAGAAACGTACGCAGGAATAATAGGAAGTGAAAAAAAAAAAAAAAAAAAAAAAAAACCAGCTCAAGCAAAAAGCTCACCATGTTGGGAGGGTTGGTGAAAAATCGACGAGTCTTGGTTAAAGAGAGCATGGGTAGCGTAGTAGCAAAGGTCGGCGAAAATCGTGGAGTCATTGATAGGATGTCAAGAGTTCATGTCTTGTTTGTTCTTCATGATGTCTTGCACAAGAGCATCCATTTTGTAATACTGCCAAATACTTGACTAATGATTATCAGTTACCCGTTTATAGGCGCGCGTACACTTCGGTGCCTTGAGCGAAAAAGAAAAAAAAAAAACAAACGAGTACTTTGGCAAGAGGAGGGGAGTGGTAAATCAAGTGATGGCATAGACAGTAGAGCCGAGCTTGAATCCTATATTGGAAGAAGTGTGGGGATATTCTGGCCCACTTTCTTGCACCACCAGAAAATCAAACGGTATTTTGCGCCCGGAGATGCAGCCAAAAAAAAATAGATTAAAAAAAAAATTGAAGAAAGACGTGAAACAGCTAATGATGCAGTAGGCACCAGCTCTATTGTTTTCTATTGTCTGATAGCAGCTTGCTGCGATAATGATATGGATTAGGGCAATCTTGGCTATGCGAAAGTTTTTCATCCCCTAACGGTCCACACTTTTAGATAAGCTCGGTAAGAGTTAAGCAATAACACCAGCGGCATGATGGGGAATGGTGGGGTGAAGTGGAGAGATTCGGGTTTCCCTAACATGCAAAATAAGGTGAAAAAAACACTCAAAATACGAAAAAAAAAAAAAAAAAGACTTCTGCAAATCCCCACATTGACTAGTCCCCTTGGCTGTTGACTGTTGGGTGATGCAAGTCAGCGCGCAAAAGATTGCGGAGCTTGTATGTCTCAAAAAGGCTAAGCTCAGACACTATTGTATGAATGTATGGAAACTGGATTTCTTGAGGGCACTGTTTCTAGCCAATTGTTACCTACAAGCTGTAACTCTTCATAGCCTCCACTTGGGGCTGTCATGTACCTGAGTGGTCACGGCAAATTTGCTATACATTCTCGCTCAGATAATGGTTACTTCCGTCTCTCGGGTTGTACCTTACACCTGGTGTTATTTCCGATGCCCTGATGTATTATCTACTAGCACTTATGCTTACCTCGTGCCATTTTTCCTTTCACTTTCTCTTTTTTTTTTTTTTTTCTTCTTTTTTTTTTCATTACCGTTCGTTCGACGCTTGTCGTGCTTCATCGGCGCAAGTAGCCTGCAACAAGCCTTCACACCTACATGGAAGATCTCGTACGATGAAGCGCAATATGCAGAACGATCTGCTGGTCCTATCCGGTTGCAAACACCGATGTCCAGCATCTAGCCTTTGTGTTGTAGCACATTTTTCCAAAGCTCGGCAGTCGGGAAGCCCATAATATTGGCCCACAGTGTGCTCCTTCTCTGCATACCTTCGACTGTGACTTTCAGAGAGGGGTGCATTCTTGCGGTAATTTTGTGCATGAGGTTTCTTTCCTGTATGTTGAAAAGCAGCACTTTTTGCATATCGCTTGATCAACGAGAGGGACAAACAGTGCTGCCTAGCTACATTAGCCAATATTGACGTAAAAGACAAGCATGTGTACAGTCCTGGATCATGCTTGACTATGCATTACCTTCTATTAGTTTCTCCAATAAATAAATATGTAATGGCGTCCATTAGGTGGATCTTCTCATGGCTGCTGCTACTGTGAGTCGTGAGCTGCTGATATGATATTCCTCGCTCTCCCCTTCTATATTTGATGGAGACATTGGAGCTGAGTGTGTCTAAACCTTATCCCCAAGTACTACCACACCGCTGTAATAACTTCCGAATGAATAACATACACCTCCTCCACCAATGCAAACAAGTTGTGAGTCCTTTGTCTCGACCAAGCTGAACCCAATGAGCATCTCATCGAGAGGGACACTGGTCAATTTGTCAGTGCTCAAGTTATGGAGGACTAAAGTTGAGTCTCTGGTCAAGGAGTGCTTGGAGTTTGTTCCTCCAATGATTGCTAACTTGCCATTGGTTACTGAGCAATGACATCCTATTCTTGAAAACATATCATCTTTTTTGATTGGCTCAATATTGATGTTCAAACGCCCATTGGTTTCCACGCTAAACTTATAAAGAGTATCGTTGACTTCGGGAATGTGCTCTGAGATCAAGCCACCAACAATATAGCCAGTACGGCCGTCAAAGTAGAAACCTGAGCTAGAAAGTTTGAGATCACTGGGGATTTGTGTTGTCTCATTGGTCTTGTAGTTATAGAGTAAGAAACCCTGTTTGCCAAATATCAAAATCTCGTTGTCGTTAAATTTCGCCGCCGAGTGACGAGAGATTGGAGTGGCTAGGTCGCCAATTCTTGTCCACTCACCGTCACGCACATCATATTTGTATACACTGGAGAATTCTTGTCCAGGGCGACCTCTTCCACCAATCAAGAGAGCTTCGTAGTCATTAATGGCAGTGAAGGTGTGGCACATTCGTGGAGAAGGCAGAGAATCTGTTGCTGGTAGCACGTCTACCTGATGGACACCGGCACTATCAATTGTTACTGAGAGGATGGAACTTTCCCTCGATTGACCGCATCCTCCACTGACCAAGATTTTACCATCCAAGAAGCACGCAGAAGCGAACTTCCTCTCAAGAACACCACTCTCTTGGCTCAACACAGTCAACAAAGACTCTTCTTTGATTATTGTACTATCATTCTCTTTTCTAGCCTCCGGATAAACCTTTCCGTTTGGATCATTTGTTGCATGCACAATCACATAATGTTGGCAGAACACCAAAAACTCTTCCCACTCATCAAAGCTTTCAATGGCACTCACTTTCTCCTTCAATTCACGTGAAGTGAGGGTGTTCCAGTTGAACAGCAAATCATTTGCTTCAACCACTGGATAATATCTTCCAAAACGTTCAACCTGGTCTTTGATCAAGGGGTAAGTCTCCACACACCCCAATGATGAGCGCAAGTGGTCAAAGTGATACATCATCTTACGTGCAAAAGGAAACTGTTTTCCTGCTGGTAGGAGTTGCTCAAGGATTATGAAATGCGAGTTTGGGTAAGCGCTTGCGTTTTCAATCACTGGATCCGCATGCTCGGGTTTCATGTACGCTAGAGAAACCTCCGCCACAAATATGTTTGTAGTTGCTTGCTCGCCGATGGTAGACAACTGCTTGTTGAACAAGTCGCTATCACGTAAATTGCACCCAACCAAATTATACCTATCTGTTGAAAGTGCAATGCCCAACTCGGCGCTTGAAGTGTTATGATCTTTAGTAGGTCCAATCACATCCAATATTTCCAGGCTCTGCTTGATTATTGCCAATTTCTCCTGGACCAAATCTGGATAATCTATGTCTACAAAAGTTATTCTTTCGAGCATCTCTGGGCTTGTAACCTTGAATTCTGAAAGAAGCTGAAAGGGCAATGGGTCAAAACCACAACCCAAGTTTACTATGCGAATTTGCTTAGCATTGTGACCCTCGAGCTTAATTATGCGCAAGATAAGCTGTTTAATTGACTCCATTCTTATCCAGTAACCCCTATTTATTGCAGGAGATCGTCTCTTTGGGCTCTTAACAAAATGCTGGAACCATTCGCCAACTTCAGGATTCAATTTAGTTGTGTAAAGCATTTCCACTGACCGTTTGGAGACTATGGATGAGTTGTTGGTACCCTGAATCTGAATGTCTTCGTATTGTTTCCTCCTCCTATCCTTTTCAATCTTCTTCTTCTGTCGAGCGAGCTGGTTTTCAAGCTGCTGAGCAGTCGGCTTGTTGGTTGGATTAGTCATGTGAAATTATTTTTGCTACCACTGTGCTATTGAACCTGGCTGGGTTAGCAGTTCAGCTCATCTGGAAATATAATACTGAGCAAGTACTGAAAATCGCAAAAAAAAAAAAAAATTAAACATACACACACAAAATCTATATCGAATGCATTTCTATACTATAGTACAATATCCCTACTCTTTCTCAGAACTTGAATTGTTTCTTCAACTCTTCATCCACTTCGCCTTTGGTGATATACTGGCACCTATCGAGGAACCTGTACGCTGCCAAAGTGTTTCTTAAATCGTTTATGTAGGCAGAATCTTTGGCAGAAGTTTTCTTGTCACTGTCTTCATCTCCTTCACCACCAGAAAAAGCAACCTCTTTTGAAATAGGGATACCATCGCCACATTTTATCCATATCTTACCATTTATTCCTATGGCAATCTCAAACTTACACTTCGATGCCAATTTCTCTAGTATTGGGAAGTTTTGGTTGAATAATAACTCTCTAGCGTAATTCAAGTGCACATCGAAGATGTACCCAGATTCATCGAGTAACCCAAATCCACCTTCTTTACCAGTGGAAGCATCTATACATTCCAACTCCACATCTATGTCAGGAATCGCTTGTGACACGCGAGCATACACAGCTTGACCTACTTTCAAATTTGGTCTATTCTTTCTGGAGGCGTTAGGAAATGCCATCATCGACAACTGGACGGCTGGCGAAAAGTTTTGAAGCTGTACCTTGTAGTTTTCTCCAAAAACTCCTGTTATTATACCAATTACGAAATCGTTGGTTTGTGGAATATATCTCTTCGAATTTGAGTCGATATAGATGAGTCTCTTGCTGTTCTGTTTGGAGTCTTTCACATGAAGTATTCCTGCCGAAGACGGAGTGATCGACTGATCGTGCGGAGACTTGTACACCCCGGGCCCGATAGCTATGGTAGTGGTCGAGTCCGTATCCACTGGGAGAGTGTCTCCAGGAAGTACAACGTTTACAGACATTATGTTTAGCGGAAGAAAAAGCTTCTCAACTGCTGTAATCTGAAGCATTAAAGTTTTATGCTGATGATGCCTCGTTAGTGTGCAGGATGGTGATGTTTATAGAAATACTGCAATCCTGAACAAGGTGATAGCAGGAACATACGAAACAATACGTTCACTACGTATTCATATATAAGACGTAAAGCTTCTGTCATATTGATAGTAGCTCATACCATAAATCTAATTTCCGAAAACCGCTCTGCATCTTTCTTCCAACTC
The DNA here is from genome assembly GCA_003707405.2 of Dujonia schatavii. Lineage (NCBI taxonomy): Eukaryota > Fungi > Ascomycota > Pichiomycetes > Serinales > Debaryomycetaceae > Dujonia > Dujonia schatavii. The sequence continues at coordinate 194,453 of PPIY02000018.1, read as the reverse complement.
TCTCTTGGTGGATTCTTTAGCCTGAGGAAAGAACAAGTCCTTTGTGTCTTTCTGGTACTTCAAACGTGTTGCATTCCTGTATATCAAAAGTGGAGAGAAAATAAAGTACTTCTTCTCTCCAATATGATAAGGATTGCCAGAGTCATCGAGTAAGCCGCTCATCGTTATAGTGATATATCCTGTTTTAGATTTGAGCTTGTTTTGGCTTTTTGCCAAGTACTGTGGGGTGTTCAGACATTCCAAAATGTGGTATTTGAACATAGTGTTGATCATCGAACGGATTGATTCTGTATCATTTTCGTTGCTAAAAATGCCACAAAGAGCGTCGGTGCTTTCTGGGAGCTCAAAATCGTTGAAGTACCTCCAGAGAAATCGAATTTTCATTATTTGTTTGAGCTGTTGAGGTAGGTCTCCAAAGATACAAGAGTAGCAAGTAAGGTTTGGCTTGTGCTTGGCACTTGTACCATAACAGCTCATATGAATGTGGCGAAAGCACTTCTTGCAAGTTGTTGTTGCAAATTTAGACTCAACCGAGCTACCACACTCGCAAACGCTATCATCAGCTGGGGGCAGGGGGCCCAGTGTTGTTGATTCTGAATACGTCAAGCTTGTAATCGCTGTAGGTATAGCTGTTGTATCCTCCTCATTCGATTCACCACTGACTGACCGATCTTCATCTGTTGTGTGATCAGAATTTGGTTTACTTGTTGCGTATTTGGTCGAGTGGTAGGTTACCTCTACTGTAGAGTATAGCGTATCCAAAGTACCGATATATGAGTGCTCACTGGATAACACCACAAGAGAATCTTCGCTTTCTTCACCATATACATCCTCTATTGAGGTGACTTTGGGGCCTAACCATGTAAAACCTGGGGCAGACTCGTGCCTTCCTTTAATTCTCAACGTTAATTGAAAGGATCTTCTCGGTGGAAGTAACTCCAAGCAATCAAGTTTGTGAGATAGCTCAACAGCTAGCAGGTAAACGTTATCTGCAGCCATGGAGATAGTCAAACCTGAGTTGACGAGAGTCGCTGATTTTTGATCTGAGCTTGCATTCAAGAGCGGGTAATTGATTTCAAAGACGTAATCTTCTTTTACTAATCTCGGATCCTCAATCGAATCTGACAGATTGGAAGTCTTGCCGCCCATGATAGTTAATATAACACAGGAAAGTCGGGCATCTTTAATCGCAAGGCTAATCCTACCTTCTAGTAGATTCAAAAACTTGTCCCCGTCTACAGAAGACCCTTTTCTAAGTTTTTCACCTAAAATGCACTTCTCTAACTCCCCCAACTCGTATGTATGTTCTTCAAAACAGATTTCAGGGTATACAGTTCTAGAGTAGAGTAGTCTCGAGAGGGAGAAGCAAAGAAAGACTTTTGAGAGTGTGAGGGACTGTAAGGTCGAAATGGCCATAATCGTTACCAAGTGTGAACTGTGTGAAATGCTTTACAATTTATGAAGCAAGAGGATCAAGAATGCTTTATCTAGTTGTTGCAAATTTTTCGCTGCACTGTGTTGCAATTTTAGATCTTTTTTGGGTGTGGAAAAAGATTTAAGTACAACAAGGTTCGGAAAAATGAAACGCTACTTTTCGACTTTTACTTGATACTTCAGCCTCGTTTCTTGAAAGCTTGCCTGGTGTCTTGTTAAATAGCGAACAGAAAATGCTTCTTTATACTTTCAGCTGAGCAGCAAACGGGAAACTAAAAGGGAAAGTAGCTGTTTCGAATATGAGGTAAGTCAACAGAAGTAAGACTCGATGCCTATTTCCTCAGAGTGTCTGTATTGACAGCCACGGCGATATCACATCGTATCTCCTACAAAGTCAAAACAATGTAGAAAGTGTTTTCACATCTTGGTACCAGGTTTGTCTCATAGTAATCCCTGTCAAAATTTTGGACTGCGTGAAAGCCGCACCTAGTTGAAACGGCGTGATGCCAATTCACTGTGTGTGCGCGCGCTCGCTCCAGGCTAGAAAATCGACTATCTCCCCCACAATTCTCTCCTGTTTTTCTTTGATCGGACGATAACTACACAACATTGTATTACCAACTGTAAAAGCATTGGTTGTTGAAAGCACTAATTTCATTGGTTTCGAAGGTGCGATTTTTTCTCCTTTTGCTCCCTATTGAAATTGAGCCTTGCGGAAACGAGGAAATATACGCGTCTTCTTTTACCCCGTCTCTTCCAGTAGGCACTGTTGCCAGCCACCAAGTACACGCCAAGCCCCAAGCACACCCGATCCAAACGAATGTATAATACAACTTCATTTACGAACGACTCATTCACGTCTTCCACATCTGATTACCAGCAACAATTTGCTGGTAATAGTGCAGGGGATGGAGGAAGTGGTGTCACCGGCATTGACGAGGGGTCTCGACCAATCACGCCAGAGCGAGGATTTCCTTCACCAGATGACGATAATGCAACCAATTTGAACGACTCATTCTCGCGTCCTTTATCGCGTAATTCGACTACCTCTTGTCTCTCTACCACGGCCACCAAGGACGGTATAGAGGGCACTAGATTGCACCGGCATGGGCCCACTGCTTACTCGAACAACATCCTCCACAACATGGCATCTCAGCAGGCCCAGGCACAGGCACAGTTAAACAGTGGATTGAAGGTTCTGACCAACTCACCTCTTGCAACCGTTCCTCCAATATCTTCCGGTGCACTTCCGTCGCTGCTGCAGTCTCAGTTAGCTCAAGGGGCACTAGAACATGAAATACCACTTACTCCGAGTAAACTCGCCAATGGCTCTGTGAGGGATACCTTGGGTCCCGTTCCCGCACTGACTTCATCTGTGTCGTCTGGAGACAAGCTCAACCTAGCAAACATTGAGCTCCACAACTCAATTTTCGGTAGTGGCCGGGGCCGGGGAATAGGAGCTACAGGTAGCGTTATGTCCGGAGCTGCTGTCACTGCTGACGACGATTTAAGCTCACTTCCAAATAATTACAGCCTGGTGTCAATTCAAACTACAAACGCGCAGTGCGATGGTGATGCAGGTGCTAGTAATCACTTGCACAACTTGGGCAATAAGCCTCCGATAACGTTGAATGAGAAAATCAGTTTATTGGACACAAGTGCGGTGGAAAGGAGTCAAGACGAGTTTTAGACTACACCGGAACCGTGAATCTAAAAAACCTACAAAGAACTAAAACAAAAAAAAAAGAAATGGCAAGGGATAGTCGAGTATAATTTTAATGTGAAATGACACTGTTAGTACTAAACTTGTAGTCCTGATGTGAATATAACAGAAGATACACCTGTACACCCATACATAGATTTTGATGTTGAGTGAAAAATCTTGTGCGTAAGCAGAATACAAGAGTAATCCACACTCATTCATATCGCATTCCAAATGTTGAGAAATAACCTTGGAAGACTTTCTACTGTTGCCAGAAGTGCTCGTTTGACTAATTCTGCACGCACGACTGGTGCTGGAGCTCTTGTTGTCTCGCGTCGGTTTCAATCCAAGTTGAATTCTCAGCCAAGTGAGATCTTCACCAAGATTTCCGATACAGATGATCCACAGAGAAACCCATTCTTCCAGTACAGTTGGGGATCATGGATGAAGAATGACGCAATTGAGCGTAAAAGAAGAGAAACCAAGTTCTCCATAGAAGGCGTTTCTACAGTCTTGCAAGACTTGGAGAAGTTGGGATTGCACAAAGCAGGCGACAAATTGGCTGCTCCAACTGTGTTGAATGATGGCACCACTGTGCTCTCGCACAACTTAACCGAAGAGCTTGTGGGTAAAATCGATCCTTCTTTAACGCCCCTTCTCATCAAATCAATTGCGTCTATTCATGAAGGTAAGCACCACAGAATCTACAAGGTCACTTTGTCAACCGGTAAGGAGTTGGTTTTGCGCATTCCATATCCTTTAGAACAACAATACACTACTTCGTTAACTATTAAGAGTGAAGTTGCCACCTTGGATTTTTTGAACTTGAAGCTTGGGTTAAATGTGCCAAAGGTTATCGCTTACGGATATGACAGAGACAACGCCTTGAAGAGCCCCTTTGTGTTGATGGAATACATTGAAGGTGACTTGCTAATGAAACAATGGCAACCACTTACCGAAGGGGCTGTAGACGATTCTGCTGCCAAGGAGACATTGGGGCTCGTGATTAACCCCATTGCCGATTTCCAAGAGAAGTTACTTTCTGTTTCTTTCAATAAATTTGGGTCTCTCTACTTTCACGACGATGTGGCCATTCAGGACCAAGCGGCATTGCCATATGATGGTGAAACTGATGAACAGCTCATCAATAGATGGAGAATCGGACCCATCACGGAGCGCATCTATCACAAAAACAAGTCATCATTGACAAAGAAGCATCTCACTCCATATTTGGGACCATGGAACGCAGATCAACCATTACAACTCATAGAGTCTGTTGCTGGAGTACAATTGGAACTGCTTCGTCACAGATTGAGCCTTGCTCAGGCCGGTGCATCTAGAGTCGTAGAGGATGTGGAGTTGTTGAAAAGAGCAATCAAGACATTTGAAAACTTGAAATCTATCTCGCAAAAGCTCATCTCACCAACTTCTAAATCGATTATGAACGTATCTGAGCTCTTCAAACCTAGATTGTATGCTCCAGATTTAGACCCTTTGAACGTTATTGTCCAAGCAAATACTGGCAAGCACTACTTCGTTGACTTTGAAAACACCGTAATCAAGCCGTTTGCATTGACTGCTTACCCAACTTTTGTTGCATACCAGGGAGCGAAAGTATATGACTTGGAAGAGGATATTCCCGGATACTCTGAAATGGATGAGGCTGAGCAACAACAATTCCAGTTCATGTATAACAAGACCCGTAATGAGCGGTTATGGGAGATTGCATTGAATGAAAGGAGACACGACTTGATTGCAGTTGCATCGCCCCACCTCAAGATCTTGAAATCACCGTACTTGCAGGCCGTTGATTTAAAACAGGACAAAGACTACTTGTACGTTGAAGGCTCAATTGTGCAGCTCCAGGCGATGTGGGATGCCTACGTTGCTAACGAGTTGGTCAACACTACAAAGTCAGAATTCCCCATCGAATACTCGTCGGAGCAATTAGATGAGTACCAGCTGGACTTGGACCAGTATCAGATGGAATCTGTTCTGTTGCCATTTGCCGCCACTGGGGGTTGGGTCCCACAGGATATGTTCAACACCCTTAAGGAACAAGGAATCATCGTGGAAGATGGGGATGGAAACTACAAAATTGAAACCGAAAAGGTCCTTGAACAGGATGAAGAAGAAAAGGCAGCGTTTGCCGCTGCGGAGAAGGAGAAGTCGTGAAAGACGCTGTTGATTTAGATTTGTAAATAGTATATTCTATTATAAGGAAGAGTCGTATATGTATGCAAATTCGAATAGCGTCTCGCTCGGAAATGGAGTAAGGGACACAGGTTCTAGGATATGGTTGTGGCAACTTCACTTGCTTTTCTTTTTGCCATGATGGGGAGGGCCTCAGAAATATTTCCGAGCCAGTATTTTCACTTTTAGATCAAAATCAGGTGACGTTATCGCATCGTTAACGGGATAAAGCGGATTCAACAAGCACTTGACATACAAATCATTGACCTCCATAAAGAATTGTTTGATTGCGTTGTCGTCGTTCTTGCTCGACGAAGACGAGGAGAGAATATGAGAGGGCCCTGAACCTATCGAAGGTGATGCTCCAGATGCACCTGAAGATCCACTCAAGGTATTGACGCCACCAATGGTGCTTCCAGACGCCTGGGTGCCGCCCCCAGATCCGCCTCCGGAACCTGCTCCACCTCCTGCGTCATAGCATAGTATGAACTTGATATTTCCTTGGGTTATGAAAGCACTTATCACAAGTCCATAAAAGGAGTCTATTCTACCGAGGCTAAACTGATTGGTAGACCAAGTGGCATCTTCAACAATATCCAAGGAGGAATGCGTGACAAAAGGAAGTATATCCCGTACATTGGCGCTGAACTGAGACTGTCCGGGAGCAGAAGAGTTTTTGAATGAGGAGAACTCCAACTCATATAACGGATTATCCTTCGTTCCAATGATTGTGAAGTAATATGACAGCATTCCAAAGGAGTTACAGTTCAAAGAATGGCTCAAATAAGTGGGCGCACTATGGGGGCGTAAGAAACCTCTCTCAAAAGGGCCCCAGCTGGGGTCTTCAATCTGCAGTTTGAGGTGTTCAATATTACCTGCATACACTGCCCTGGGTTTCTACACTTTCAGCGGGTCATTTGTTTTGTCCGGTTTACATGCGAGATCGAGTAGGGAAAAATCAATGTTCTCCAGATTGATTTGAAAACAAAACAAAACAAGCAGCGCTCGATAAACTTTAAACAAGACAAACAAAGTCAACTTGTGTATGTTAAATAATACACATCTTCCATATACGCAAGGGAATCAATAAGTATCAGCGATAAGGTTGCTACATATATACATCATCAAAAATCGTTTAGTGGGAGGCGACTTGTGTATTGAGACTACCTACGCCAGCTTGACCAGTTTTTCACCCCTACATCACTGACCCTACATTATAGACCCTACATCATGCACCGAGATCCAGAGAAGCCCAACTTCATCTTCTCCTCAAATGTTTCCTCGAAGGTAGCTTTGATTTGCAATCGATATCGCCGAAAGATAAGAGAAGTCTCATTTGATAGTGCCTTCGGGGATAGATCTGAATCCCGCATAGACCTCGCATCAGACGTTACTTCTTTCACATTTAACGTTGAATTGAACACATTGCTTCTGCGTAACAAAACGATTAGGGCATCTGATCTTTTCAATGATAATCTAATCTCGTTGGCAACATCGGACAAGAGGCGGAATCAAATCGATCAACTTTACAACGAGAAGCGATCATCTACTGCATTCTCTTCCTCAACCTGCTCGTCGCTGGCGATGTGCATCAGGCCATACAGAATAAAGAATCAGATATTCATTGTTAGTATCCTTCTCAAAGCATTGGAGTTTAGCGTGGACTCCTCGGACAGCTCAGGCGAGCCCCGAGTGGAAATTGATTTTGTGAAAGACGAGTCATTTGGCATATTGGTCTTGTGTAACTACGGACTCATTGATCAAATCGAGGAGTATATACGAAGAAAGTTTCTCTGTGAATTGCAAAAGGATCTGCTAGAAGACGATGATGGTGATATGGACGCGATACAAATCGAAGACTCTGATATAATAGCCAACCATCCTATTGATGAGACCTACAACTCATTCGACATTTCCATTGATAGTGACACCAACGATGAAGGTAAGGAAAACTCATTAGGTTCGCCAACTATTAACAATGTAAGCACAGACTCATTGGAGAAGAGTTTTGTCTATGAGCACGATATCGAAGATGAACGCACACACTATCACCATAATTACAGCTCATCAATCGAAGAATGGAGTCTACCAAAATCAAACGATATAACGAGATCAAACACAACAGAGGACAGCGATCATAAAGGCTTATATGTCAAGGGAGATATCTCGGACAACCCATTCAAAATGGACAATTTGCGCATCATCAAGGAGGAGGATTCTTTTGAGTCGCTGGCCGACAACAAATTTTTGACAGAAATCAGTAATTTGAGACACAACGAGAAAGTCCTTCTGCAGCCTTTCAACAAGAATGAGGAGAGCAGTAGAGATTGTAGCTCAGAAACGGAGTTATTTGATGTGGAGACGGTGGATGAAGTAGAATGTGATCTTGACGATGCCGTTCATGTACCTAATTCTCCGTCGCCAAAAAGTCACAACAATATGCAGCAAGTAATGAGTAAGCTTGATGATCGTCCACAGTTGGGCCCTCCTGTGCAGTTGCGGAGAAGTTCCGGAAAGAGCACCTATGTTATTCCCCCGCCCAACCCGCCGCCCTTGCCAGTTCCTCCGCGAAAGAAGGACTCATCTAATTTCGTATCTCCACGTAAGGGAAGGGAAAAGGAAACACTTTCAAAGAAAACACTGGCAACATCATTCTCACTTGTTAATCACGACGAAGACAGCACCGAATTGGAATACGCATTCAGAGACCGATCCCCTACAGTGCCATCCTACATCAAACAGAATAAAAAGTTTAAGTTTATTAAAGTTGGGAAAGTGCAAAAGTTCGTGAATTTGTTTGAAGAAAGGAAGCCGAGTGATGATCAATGTGGTGAGCTCCTGCGGCAGCTGCTGACAGGCTCATTAGTCCCCGGCGTTCCGTCCAGTCCAACTCGGCGAGCAACTAGTACGTAGATTAGAAAGTATACAATAGCTGTCAAACCAGTAACTGTAGTGTAACTTTGAGGAAAATATTAGCAGATTGGACAATTTTGCGCTCGGAGTCATGCTCACAGGAGGCTGTAGATTTAATCCTCCAGTGGAAAGCGGGCCTTGTAAAGTGAGTCATTTTGAACAATTGGAAATTATATTGGAGACACATTCTGCTCGAAACTAGATATTTTATCTGTCAACTCGTTAAACTTTTCGTGAGCAACCTTCAAGCACTTCATATCTTGCATTTCATCTTTTCCCTTAGCTGTCTTGTGCACCGTGAGTGTCCCTAAACACCATGTTTCCTTTAAACCACGAGTTATATTTAACAAGTCCTCACAAAGTTTTATAATCGCCAGCGCATGAGCTTCGATTGTAAGTGATTCTACGGCTAATAATTCCTTGGATTTTTCGCCTATTATTGCAACCTCAAAGATGTTTTGGAACTTATTTATGAGTTGTTCAACTGTGTGATCAATTCTCACTGTGAAGTGTTAGTGGGGAACGAAGTGTGTTCACGTATGTATCAATTACTATTTTTCTACGTACAAAGTAAGTCTATCGACTTCTGCTGCATAATGGTGTTGTTGGACGTGGAAGAGTAGGATGGAGTACCTCGTCGTTAAGAGTCAATTTTCATGTTTCCCATCAAGTTGTCGCGACAAAAGTTGTTGTCGCGACAACAACGTTACATGAGCATTAGTCACGATGACTCGATAGTCCCAAAAACTGGTTGCGAATTTACACACTGACTCATGCACGGCCTCACGGCGCGATGAGCACAAACAGCATGCGCACAAATATAAAAACCTCGTCTTGCTCTCCCCCTGGCCTCAGGTTGGATTCGTCTCTATTACCTCAGGTTACTTTCGTCGACAAACACATTGTAAATAATGAGTGCCTTTGAACTCGATTTCTCAAGCACATCTGGAGAATCTACCCCTGATACAAAGTCTCTCTTGGGCAAAGAAGAGTTAACTAAGACCTCATCTTCCCACGCCATGGCACCAAACTGGATCTATGGCACTACATCACAAAACTTGCAAAGTCGCCCATTGTCTACGAGACTGTCTGCATTGTGTCTCGCCGAGAGAGGGCCTATTGTTACTGTGCCCCAACCTGAAGTTATTCAAAACACGCTCTTTCCGATCAGCTATGAATTACAAGATAAGATTATAAATTACAGAGAACGGGTATGTCAATTATTAAACAGCTCGTCCGAAATAAAACCTGGCTATCGAAATCCAAGTCCTCTCTTGGTGATAGCTGGACCAAATCACGTTTCCAATTCGAATCAAATAAAGGCATGCGCTCAATGGATAGGGACAATGATAGGTAAAGAATTTGAAGAATTACCCACCGGTATACTACCTGACCGTGTCAGCAATTTATTTCGGAAGCGATCCTCTGTTCCTCAAAATCTTTGCTTGTCGGTGAAGGCAAATCTCACCCTGTACAATAAATCCTACGGTGAGTACGACTCCAACTCGAAGAGTGAGTCGTCAATAATGACGTTTGAGATCGAAAACGGGATACCAGTTTGTAGGGCTTTGCTTTGTGAATTAGCAGAAATCTGCCCCATTGTGGGTCAGATTTCAGACACAATCACTCCTCAGTTCTTCAATGATTTGTATTGCCTTGGCGTTGTGGGATCTACGTTGATTGAATCTCAGTTACATAGAGAATTGGCTTCAGGGCTATCATATCCAGTTGGATTTGAAACACTGACTGGCACAACCTCAGAACCTTTCAATCTGGATTTGTACAAGCACAAGATCCAGTCTGCATTGGATGCAATGTATGCAACTTCAAACCCTCACCAGTTCTTGTCTATTACCAAAATTGGGACCGTGGCCGTAGTCGGCACTACAGGAAATGACGACACGTTCATAGTTCTCGATATTGATATAGGCGTTTTCAGCGGCCGCACAGATATTCTTGACTTCATAAATCTTGTTTATGAGTATTCTAAATTCAAGGGCTCCCAAAGTCGCCCGCGGGTAATGTTGAATGTGGGAGTTTTGCAGAACGAGAAATATCACCAAAAACTCGAGCTAGTTCGTGCATTGTTACTTGACAGTAATGTATCTCATAGAATTATTGGGGTAGTGGTGGACTCCGGAAACCATTACATCCCTGCCGGATTTCATTTCAGTTTGAATGAAAAACAAGTTTCAAGCAATACGATAGTGGATGAATCTGCTCATGTTGCTACGGCTGAGATGAGTAACCACCAAAAGCATATGGATATCAACAAATACTTTGTGAAGAGCGGAGCCATCGGTAAAGGAAGAGAAGCCTTCAGTCATGCAGAACCGGAGCCCGTTATCACACCATCCCCTGCTGTTGATGAATACTACGAACATCTTTTGAATGCAGAACTGTTTATTAATGAGCTTGAAGATATTAGAAAGAGCCCGCTCGTCTAAGTCAAAGTAAAAAGACATAAATTATCCCCTAACCGGTGAAGACTCGAAGTATTTGCCAGAAAAATATCACGATCCACCTGAAAAACTTGTAGATATTGACGAAAATCCATGTGAGTCTCAAGAGAATAATAATCATATTTTCAATAATAAAGTAAATATACTTGTTATTTGAATCGTTCATCCTCAAAATCTTGTCCTTGTGATCATTCATTTCGATGTTGAATCTGCTGCCAAACATTGACAGGTTCAACCTGTCTATCCTTTCATCTATTTTCCTGAGCTCGAGAGATAACGAGGTGTTAATTTCTCCAATCAGTCTATCACTGGTGCTGAGTAAGTTGTCTATTCTTATCGAATAATCCTCATTAATCAGATGGATGAGTGCATGGATTTCATTCAAAAGCCCCAGGTATATACCTTCATATTCAGGAAGCAATTCATCATTCACGTATATCGATAACTCAGTCAATCTCGGGATGTCTTTGTTTATCAAGCCCGCGATTTCCCGATAGTGTGTAGAAAAGAGATGTGGGAATATGTTCTTGACATAGTGTGCCCTAACATTGAGTAAACTATCGAGGTATTTATACTCTGGCACAATTCTTGAGAGAGTATTATCTACCGTGTTAATTTTCTGATGCTCCTTCGGTTCTGCAGGAGGACTGGACTCAGTCAGAACATGTTGTGGGCTACTTGCATTGTCAGTCTTATCAAGCTGTTCAGCTGTTGTCGGTGCAATATTATTGTCTTGATCTCTATCAATTGGCTTTATTGATACATCATTGATACTCATGATCTCCACGCTGTTAGTGGACTCTAAATCATCAAAATTGAGCCCGTTACCCTCGCTATTTTCGGATACCTGAACCGAAGGGTTTCCATCGAACAGACTCACCTCATCGCTCTCATCATCTGCATAGATACCCTCAATCAGTTGTTCATCCGTCGATTCGTGAGAGGAGTCTGAAACTTTTGGTACTTTATTGAACAATCGAGCTTTCAATAATGACGAACGATTCCCAGTAGTTGGATTTGAAGCGTAATCTTCGTCGGCCTCCAATGAAGGGTTCTTGCTTTTCCTCTTTGACGGCCTCTTGCTCTTTGATCCCTGATTACCACTGATATGATACTTCTGTACAATGTCAACATCGGACCCTGTTCTAGTACCAGGGCCAGTACCGCCAGCGGCACTACCTGTACCCAGCAGTGATCTTCTAGAGACGATTGAAGATGATTTGCTCCGTTCCTGTGTTTGGAATGAATCTTCTTCATCGCTATTATTAAACAATTTGTCATGTAGCCTCTTTGATGGAAGTCGGAGGTGGTGAGATGATCCAGGTGCCGCATCCTTCGAAGGAGGTGGGAACCAGAGGTCTCCGTTAGACTTACGCAACTCATGCCAGTGCTGGTGTTGCCAGGTCAAATCCCCAGACTTTTCTTCTAGTTCAACAGCCCATAATAACTTCCATTGCTTCTCCTCCCTGCGGATTCCTCTCAGATAACGATGATGGTGAGAAGCTTGGCCCTCATCACCGTTCTTACCTCGTTTCGAGTTATGGGAGCTAAATACATTCGATGCAAGTGGTATGGCTTTAATACTAAGTGGCTTGGGGTATTCGTGATACTTCGCTCTGATTTTGCGGTTTCTTATGTTCTGGAGAGGATTGTAAACCGTAGTGATGGCAAAATGTTCATCCTCCCGTGGGCTCACGGGGGTACCACCTTCTTCGAGTGCAATACGTCGTTCGTAGTATCTCTGCATTATGAGATAGTTAAGTCCAAGCATTGCTCTCACTTTTTCCGCTCTGGTTCTTGTAGCGCTTGACACTTTAATTGGGGCATGGCTAAGGGAAAGCGGTGTGGCATCTGCGCCGATAGCGCTGCCACCATTGTGTATTCCGCTGCCATCATCGTCATTCCCCACGATATGGTAGTCAGATCTGAGTGATTTTCTGGTATCAAGGAGAAGGGAAGTGAGGTTTACAATGCTTCGAATGGTGGATGGGTCTATGCGATGATCATCTACTGTGTTCTTGGGTAGACCAGCGGTGGGGGCCAGAGTAGTTGTATTTTCCGGTATTGTTCCTATAGTAGGCTCTGGATTCGCCTGTGCTTGTTCCATGAACTCCTCGAGATCGTCATCGAGGTCGAGATCGGGATTAAAGTCTTCTATATGGGGATTCACCAGAAGCCTCTTCAGTGATTGGTTTCTCGGTTTCTTTTCTCGGTTCTTTTTGAGCTTCTTGGATGCAGAGAGCAGAAGAGGATGTGGTTGTGGAACTGCAGATGTCTCTATCTGAAGAATTGGCAATTTCTTTTGCTGACGCTGCTGCTGTTGTTTCTGGTTATGCCCTCTTGAATCCTCCTCAAATGCCTTTCCAAGTGTGATCGCCGGATTGGAAGCATGTGTATTAAAAAATCCAGACTGCGCAGAGGTTGTGTCTAAATTGTAATTGCTTCCTACTGAGTTATAGGATCCAGAAGAAGATATTCGAAGTGGTGATAGAGGCGAACTGGGTATGACACCCGATTTGGTTTCCAGATGTCTCGTTTCAGGCAGCAGGGGTAGCAACTGCAGTTCGATCGGCGCGCTCACCATGCTGCGGCAGTATTGGGGGAGTGTGATGGAGGCGAGTCCAATTCAAACTATCAAATCTGTGCAAGCTAAATTAACAAGAAGGGGAAACAACCTGATGGAGGCGTTCATTATACGGGCAGTGCTTTGCCGTGCCTTCTGTATTCGCAACTACGTATCCGGCACACAGTTGCATAGCCAAAAGAGTGCTATTCAAGATAAAAATAAAAAGAGAAAGTGCAACTGTATGGCACGCGCGCGCGCTATTCAAAAAGAGGCGCCACCCAATCTGTGCAGCACCCGTGAACTGAATTCACAACCCCATTCTGTTGACTATAATCGAGTCGGGAGCATTTTTCACCTCTTTATACCCTTGCAAAAGAGAAGACAAGTCACCACACGTCAACATGTCAATTCAATTTGTCAAAAGCTCTAATGATCTCGAAGGATACCTCTCACGCAACAAGTATCTAGTCCTTAATTTCACAGCATCATGGTGTGGACCTTGCCAGGCAATAAAGCCTGTAGTTGACCAATTCTACAGCGATGCCAGTAATAAATACATAGGCATTGAGATTGTGCGGGTAGACTTAGACTCTCAGAAGCAGTTGGCTGAACGCTACGTTGTTACCAGTGTCCCCACATTTGTGTTTTTGGAGGACAAGACAGAGGTAACAAGGGTAGTTGGCGCTGACATTCCCAAGTTGGTCAAAGCGTTGGATGATATGAACGTTAAGGCGAAGCGCGATAATACAAAGAGGCAAGGTGCAAATGGTGCCATCCCTAGCTCTCCATTTGCTAAAGAACTTTCTGCTCATCTCCCCAAGGGGTACACAACGCTCAATGAGGGGATTCACTTTGGTGAGTTTGAAAGTCTCAATGTTCAGCCGCTCTCCAAAAGTGGTGGAGATGTCAAAAACCTTTTCAAGTTGGACAACGAACTGACAAAAGTACCTTCGTTTTCCTACACGGACGCAGACTCGCAATCACTCTTTTACATTCCGTTGATGAACATCTCAAAAGTATACTCCATTTTGATTAAGCTGACTGAACCACCAAGTGCCGCTAGTGAGGAAGATTATCTGTTGGATGCAGAAGAGTTGGATGAAGAGGTGCAAAAGCCGTCCAAAATCAAGGTGTGGTTCAATCAGCATTCAATTCTCTCTTTTGACGACGCGAGCCAAGATAACTCTCCTCCACATGCAGAATCGATTTCAGAGTTTGGTGAAGATGGCTGGTACGAGGTAAAAGTGAAGTACGTTAGGTTCCAGAATGTGCAGTCTTTGAATATTTTCATTGAGGGAGACGACGAGGATAAACATACTTTGATTGAGAAGATTGTAATAGTGGGTATCAACGGCGAATCAAAGGATCAAGGAAAGATTCAAAAGGGAGAAGAATAGTAAAATTAGATGGCTGCCTTCCTCTACGGTCAATATAAGCATTCATAGAGACTATGCAAAGTGTAGTGTGGAGAATCAGGTCAGTGGCCTCTTTTTGGTCCCTCCTCCACGAATTCTCAATAGAGGGTTCAATTGTTTGAAAGTGCAAGCTGAATGGCCTAGATATCGTACGCCACCCTCTGGTGTGCCCTCACAACTGAAGAGAACCTTTTGTCGGGGCCTATGCTGTTATCTCCGTGGCGGTTATTTGGCTGCAATTCATAGTAAAACTTCAACTCATGGTGAAACTTCAACGAACCGTTTTTGCCAATTCAGACTATCACAGTGACACCACAAGGGTCATTTGTTACTGTAGTTCTTCACGAATATCAATATAGGTTCGCTTGTCCCAGGAACTTCTGTTCCATTTATGCTTTGGAGTGAAATTTAGCCACATGTGAGCCGGGAAAGTGCCGCCAACTGCGCGCATAATGCTGACCTCTCGCTCGCACACACCAAGTTCTTTTTATTTTTTTAAATTTTTTTTTTTTTTGCTCTTTGTAGGCTGTAGCAGAAAACTGGGCTGCTTCTAGCACGCATTTTGCCATTCAATTTTTCAGCTTTGGGTCCTTTGCTTCTCCCGTTCAAGCACAAAACTTTATCTATTTATTACGGTGGCCTTAGTTTCTTCGCTTAGAATAGTGCCTACTTTCCTTCAACTGTCACTCTAACCTTCAAGTCTGGGATGATGTACAGAAGTCTGGCCAACGGCTCTTCTTTGCAGCTTGTCAGGGCATTGTGTGGCAAGGCCGGCTCCAGCTCCACGTCCAAAATTGGCGTTGCAATAACTCACAGGACCACCACCACTGCATCCAAGAATATAAATTGGCGTTTGGTACATTCCTTCTTGAGATACAGCTCTTCATCTACGACAACAAAGGAATCTATCATACCTTCTAAACCTGTAGTGGTTAAGAAAACTGGCCAAGAGACACCTTCAGCAGATGCAGAAGCCAAAGGTATTGCAAAGACGGATGCTGTGGAAACTGCAGTTACAGAGTCATCTGTTTCGAAAAAGGAAGCCATGGACAAATCTAGCAATGCTGTCACTGATCCAGAAATCATCAAACCGAAGAAAACTATTTGGGAAAAGGTGAAGCATGAGCTCAAACACTACTGGGATGGAACCAAATTACTTGGATATGAAATCAAAGTGTCCACTAAATTGCTCTTCAAGGGAGCCTCAGGGTACGCACTCTCAAGAAGAGAAACAAATCAATTACAAAGAACGATTGCTGATGTGATTAGATTGGTTCCGTTTTCGATGTTTTTGATTATCCCCTTTGCCGAGTTGTTACTCCCGGTAGCCCTCAAAATCTTCCCCAACTTGTTGCCATCGACATATGAGTCAAAGAGTGACAAGAAAAAGAAGAAGGCGAAGCTTCTGAAAACAAGAACCTCTGCTTCCGAGTTTATTAAAGCTACAATCGAACTGGGACGTGGTTTGACGTTGTCAAAAAAGATCACTGAAGAGGAGAAAGAGGCTTTTGTAAAGTTCTTTGATATTATATCACTTGGAAAGAATCCCACGCGCGACCACTTGATCAAGGTAGCTCGGTTGTTCAAAAACGATCAAGTCTTAGATAACTTGTCTAGACCACAATTGGTGGCCATGGCAAAGTACATGACATTGAGACCGTTTGGCACAGATTCAATCTTGCGGTACCAAATCAGACACAGATTGTTGACAATTATTAAGGACGATAAGGCCATTGACTACGAAGGTGTTGACAGCTTGACGATTCCTGAGTTGCAAATTGCGTGTCTGCAAAGAGGTATCAAGACAACGGACGTATCCCCAGCACGCTTAAGAGACGACTTAACCACCTGGTTGGACCTCAGATTGAGACAGAAAATCCCTTCAACCTTGTTATTGTTGTCATCAGCTTATACCTATGGCGACAACAGCAACTCGATCGAAACGTACTACGATGCGCTTTTGGCCGTGTTATCTTCTATTCCAGATGAAGTCTACAATGCGGCCAAATTGGAATTAAGTGACGACTCAAAATTGAAGTTGAATATCTTGAAGGAACAAGAAGAATTGATCGAAGAGGAAAACTTGAGAGAGAAGGGCACTGTTACCCAAGTCAAGGACAACATCAAGTTGGATGAATATGAAGACACTGCATCTGACGGTATGAATGTGGAGCCTGAACAGGAGGAGAAAGCGAAGGAGGAAGAGGAATTGGAGAAGCAACAACTCAAGGAAAAGAAGTAGACATATCATATACATAGCAATACAGAAGTAGTCAAGACGCTACTTAGTCCATTTTTAAAATTGTAGTATGGCTCTCTAAACAAGCTATAAGACCCACGCTTTGTCAGTTTCAAATCTATTACTACTTACCTGGTCCTGTTTCGCCGATCCTATGCTCCAGTCGATCCAAAAGCACCTTCACCCCTCTCAGTGGCAATCAACTCTTCTGCTGAGATTTGTTTAATCTCAGCATTGACAATCTTCTCCAACACCAACTGTGCGATTCTGTGACCCTTTTCGATCTTGAAATCCTCCTTGCTGTGGTTGAAAAGGGCAACCTTGACTTCTCCTCTGTAGTCAGCATCAATGACACCAGCCCCCGTTGAAATCCCATGTTTGACCGTTAATCCAGATCTTGGGGCTACTCTTCCGTAAGTTCCAACTGGAACAATTACAGAGATATCGGTGGCAACCAATCCTTGTCCGTAAGATGGAATGACCGCGTCCTCAGCCGCATAGATGTCCCATCCTGCTGCTAATGCAGAGCCTCTGGTTGGTAAAGTAGCTCTTTCAGAGCGCAAAAACACCTGTAATGTTTCCTGTTCGATCTTTTGTTTCTTCAAGACTTGTTCAGCTTCTGGCATGGCGTGTTGGTGTATAGTGGATAGGTGTGGTATCTCGAAGTAGTTTTTTTTTGGTTCGGAAGACGCGTTTTCAGAACGCGAAGTACAAACAAATACATGATAAAAAAAAAAAAAATTCTGAGTTAAATGCTAGTTACTCTCTAAATTTATGATACAGATTATTCATTTCTGCCTTCCAATTGAATTTGCCGTCTCCCATTACATCGTAGATATATCTCATCACGATTTCGATCTGCTCGCGACGAATGCGACGCTTGTTTGCGCGTGTGCGAGCGCCCACTTGGGGTTCATATTTCTTCTTCTCTGTCTGCGACAACTGAGCAAAGTCCGAAGCATACATTGGAATGCTTGTATTGGGTGAGTATCTCAGGTCACCCAGAACTCTCTCTTTAACATAGTTACCCCATGCCGTTGTAGCCTTTTCTACTCGGTTGTGCTGTAAGTGTTGCTGAAACCTCTCATGTTTGCGTTTGTACTTCTCCTTTTCTTCTTTCGGTAGAGCACTGAACATCTTCTCAACCTCCGATAAGTTTGCAGGGAAGCCAAATTTGCATTCATCCTTTCCTTTCAAGTCTGAGTAAAAAATGTTTATGATAGGTCGGCTAAGCTTGCTAAATGCCTCCCATATTATTCGATCATAGTAGTCAATGTCAAATGTGTACAAGGTATGGAGCCTTCTATCTTGCTCAAGCTTCCTCTCAATGATTTCCCATGGATAGAGTCCCAGTACTAAAAATGGGTTGAAACGGAGATCCCACCCACTTTCACTGGAAGCACTTGAACTTGCTTTGAGGTATTCCACAATCTCGTTTCCCTCCCACTGTCTCAACCTGTCAATATACGCATTGTCAATAAAGGTGCCGTCGGAAGAATGCCGCTTCCTGATCTCAGGCGAAAGCTTGTGCCACCTTACGTGCGCATATGACAGGGAATAACGATTGAGCTCCTGGAATAGACGCCGTCCGGTATCCCTTATTGGTCTAGGCGTGGTAAAGTGAATGCTGCCTGTAGTCGTGACGGATTCGTCGTTAGATCTAGTGTTCGCATCAGAATCGCCATATGCCCCCAGGAACACATTTCTTCTTACGCTCTGAGCGAGTGCATTCACTCGTTCGTCTGGCGGATAGCCCGTTACAAACGGAGTTCCAAGATACTTATCAGTCACTGATTTGTGAAGCTTTCGTATAGGGACCCAATTCACCAATTGTCGACGTCTTATCCCCCTCATGGTTGGTGAGATCAAGTACCTGACGTGAAAAATATTGTTTGTTATAGTGCTTTCGACTGGAAAAAGTTAACCCCAGAATAACATAGTGCAAGCCCACACTCGCATACGCATCCATTTTGTACGCTCCAGTACCCCATTACACACTACATTTGTCATTTTTGTTCTTAACTCTGTTTTTCACATCTATATAGGCGAAAACGCATCCCATCGGAATATCTCGTACAACTTTACCTGTAAAACTGTCACTGGAGGCCCTGCTTGATCCTCCGACCCATCGCCGGGAAACACATCATCGAGCCCCAGAGGTACCTCTCCTGGTAACCTCAACATGTTTGTATCGTCCTCTTCAAGCTTGCGGCCAAGTGGTGAAACGGTGGACTGGTTATATATACACTGGAAGAGCACTAGCTGCATAAAGAGAATCAATAAGTCGGTGGCAATTAATCCGGGTAGCCCCAACATCCACGTCCGTTGAAACCATGACATCTCGCTAGAGAGTCCAGTTGGTGGTGTCTCGCCAATAAATGATATAAACCACCAGGTACCGTATTGAAACTGCTTCATGTCGTCGCTGATTGCGTACGGCATCAACCAAAGTGATACAAAGAGCACATGATAAACCACAACAAAGATGAACTTCCAATACAAGAAGGCACATATCCTTGCCACGATGTTCGACACTACCTTTTCTTTATCCGATGCAGTGTGCTCATGTTCGTACAAGGGACGTAGTAAAGAACTGGAGTTCCCGTATGGGAGGTCGTTGTTATTGTGCTCTGGCTGATTTGCTGATGGGGCTTGAAACAGTACCTGCTGGTCTCCATTTCGTGCCATTCGCCTTCTCCCGGAACCACCTAACCGGTGTTCATGGCCATGGCCATGACCATGACCATGGTGATGATGTGTTTGTCCTCCTCGGCGGCCGCTACCACCCCTAGATGAACCGCTTCCAGGTTCTGGTGACGACCTCAGGGAAGATCGGCGAGACAGCCTTCGCGTACCTTCTGACGACCCAGTGCTTGAGGTTTGATTTATCAACTGTATCACCCCTGTTTCAACTCTCGCATGGGACCGCCCAGATAAGTAGCTCTCCACACTTATTAGTTTTTGAGATATTATGTGAAGAATGACAGGCACCATTGTGGCCGAGTAACAGAACTTCATACACTGGTACCAAATTAGCACATACACAAGCATCTCAATATGCTGCACAAGTTGCCTTTGGTCCAGTGTACGATGATTGAACTCATACCTGGTGGCGAACCTTCGTTGGTTTTCACACTCTAGTGTTGCATACGCATTGGTATTGTTGTCAACAAGCGAAACTTGTCGCATTTCCACCTCATCCACGGGGAATCCCCCGGGCATAGACGACATGACACTTGGTGAAGAGAGTAGAAGCAGTGTGACAACACTAATGCAAACAAAAGCACGAGGAGCACAAGTGATTTGGAAAATGGACTGGAGTTAATGTACAGGAGCTAAACAAAAAAAAACTATGCAATACAGGCTTGCGATAACATGGTCTGTCATTTTAATAGAGCCTATCTTCAAACTACAATTGCCTGAGTCAAGAAACACAGACAAAAAATTCTTATGGGAACTCGTTCTATTTTACTTGTTTAGAATTATCATCAAACACCAATCAAAAAGAGGTTCATGGTGAGGGCGCCTCCCTTTTCCTTAATTTTCTCCAGAAGTACTCGGAAAGAGTGAGTACATCACGATTATGCGAATAAAGTACCAATGTCAGCAGGCATCTCTTCGATTTGAGTGGAGTAGAATTGCTCAATCTCTCTCATCATACCAACATCTTCATCAGTGACAAAGTTGATGGCGACACCCTTTCTACCGAAACGACCACCTCTACCGATTCTGTGAATGTAGTTTTCCTTGTTGGATGGCAAGTCGTAGTTGATAACCAAAGAAACCTGTTGGACATCAATACCTCTGGCCAACAAGTCAGTGGCAATCAAGATTCTGGAAGAACCGGATCTGAACTCGTTCATGATAGTATCTCTGTCAGCCTGTGGCAAGTCAGCGTGAATGGCAGAAACAGTGAAGTTCTCAGCCTTCAATCTGGTGGTCAAGTACTCAACCTTAGATCTGGTGTTGCAGAAGATAACCGCCTGGGTAACTGAAATGGAGTCGTACAAGTCACAGAGACAGTCGAATTTGTAGTTTTCCTTCTCAACATTGATGTAGAATTGCTTGATACCTTCCAAGGTTAACTCGTCCTTCTTAACCAAGATTCTGACTGGGTTGTTCATGAACTTGGTAGTAACCTCCAAGACATCCTGAGGCATGGTGGCGGAAAGCAACACAACCTGGGTGGTCTCTGGCAACAATCTGAAAATGTTGTAGATCTGCTCCTTGAAACCAGACGACAACATCTCATCGGCCTCATCCAAGATGAACATCTTGACCTTCTCGGTCTTGAAGAATCTTCTCTCAATCATGTCGTAAACTCTACCTGGAGTACCGACAACAACCTGGACACCAGATCTGAAGGCCTCGATATCGTCCTTCATGGAGGTACCACCAATGGAAGCATGGACGGTGACGTTCAAGTACAAACCGATGTGGGTGATAACGTTCTGGATTTGCAAGGCCAATTCTCTGGTTGGGGCCAAGATCAAGGCCTGGGTGGCCTTTTCGTTCTCATCAATTCTCTGCAAGGCAGAAATGGTGAAGGTAGCGGTCTTACCGGTACCAGACTGGGCCTGAGCCAAGACATCTCTACCCTCAGTGATAGGCAAGATAGCTCTCTGCTGAATAGCCGATGGCGATTCGTAACCGTAACCGAAAATACCTCTAACGATAGCTGGCTTCAAGTTCAAGTCATCGAACGAGTACACAACATTGTCGTAGTTAGTCTCAATCAAACCGGAGTCGATCTCAGTAATACCTTCGGAAGCCATATTGTAATGGGTCTGTTTGCTAGATTTATAAAAGAGTAGTGATTATAAATTGAACAGGGGGTGTTGAAGAAGAAGGATCCCTACAAATTTTTTTTTTGCGGTCCGATTTACTTCTTGTAAGGTAGAAAAATTTTTTTCATCTGGTTGGCAATTTTTTTTTTTTCATGTTCTCTACACGACCAAGTTTTCACGTAAGTAGGTGATGAATGACGCGTCTAAAGCTTAAGCATATGCCATGATGGATGGTAATAAAGAACGATGCTTCTAGAAAACGGCCGGCAACGTCACCTCCCTGTTATATATATCATCAAGAAGTCACTAATTCGCCTTTTCGACCTTGATTGCCCAATGTCAGATCGCACTAGTAGTGCTCATCGCAACAGGCGGCAACTCTGTTTTTTTTTTTTTTCTTTTAGTTTTCGCCCCCTTGCGCTAGCCTGCATCTATTCTTGCAACCTCATGGCTGCAAACAAAGCCTGCTAAGGGCCCTACAGTGGCTTCAAATTAAAAACTTATGACTATAAATCAAACTTATGACATATATAATATTAAATTAGCATGCTTCAGCCCCAGTACTACCACTCGTCGAAGGTTCTTTCTGGTGCATATGCAGTCTTGTGTTCCCATGGGAATATTTTATGATAGTGATGCGGTGGCTCTGGAGGTTCAACTTCTAGCTCAACTGCTTCTTCGTAGGTATCTTCTTGAATTTCTTCCAATTCAGCGTCTTCTTCTTCATCTATTTGTTCTTCTTCGTTATTTTCCTCAACTTGTAAGTCTTTTAATTTCTCGAATACAGATGGAAACTCTGCTGTATCGTTGAACACGCGCTCTGGCTCAACATATTCGCGATAGAAAATTGAGCCTGCTATGGGCACTGATTGCGGTGCAGGCTTTTGTGTTGGTTTACGAGGTAATGATTCAACTGCGGGTGGCTGTGCCTCAAACGTTCTCTCTGGTTGGTGCTCAGGTTCGGCTACCACAGGCTCAGTCTCTTCCTCGACTGGAACATCCCAAGCATTCTCAAACGCTTTCAACTTGTCGTCCATTTCGAAAGTGTGATTGCTTGAGGATTCTTCAACGTGTGGTGGCTCCTCTTTCGTTGCATCCCACGCACTATCTACTGTAGGTTGTACTTGAGATTCAAAAATATCATAGCTGTGAGGATCACACAAATGGTTCGGGTCAGACTGCAGAAGAGGTGCCTGCTCGTACTCCTGTACTTGTGGTTCTGGTTCTGGATCAGCAAGATTATGGGTATCAAGGTCGTGGCTAGCTTCTTCGTCGTGGTCATCTTTTAGCCTACGGCCAATGTCTTTGCCTTTCTGATAGTATATATCCTTTAACTCCTCAGGACTGTGATAGCTTGCGCCAATTGCCGCCTCCCAGAACACAATTGTGTCAATCAGCAGTGTCTTTCCGTAGTGCTCGTGCCACATATTCCACCACTTTTGGTGTGCCGGGTGGATTTCCGTGGCGAACCATGGCTTATATGGGCCAATAAAGTGTACAAGCTTGATTTGGTTACCACCTTGAAAGTATGTACTCGCTGTCAGAGCGTATCTACGTAGAACAGAATTGGTAGACGTGGACACCTCATCGGGTACGATGTCGCCTCCTTCAATCTGTTCAGTACCAACAGGTACAAGCGGTTTTCCGGGTACTCCATCTCTTTCGGTAAAATACTTGTATGCTGGCAAATATTCATATTGACTCGATGGAGTCACATTGTATAAAAAGGGTAACTTGATCCAGTTTGAGGACTTTGCAGCCTCTGCTTCAGCAATGCTAAATTCCTGCACAGTGGATTCTTTCCAACTAGTGCCGCTAATGCCTTGGCTCAACAAATCCGCAACCCAATTTGGTTGCGGATTGAAATACTGGTTCAACAACCCTTGGTCTGCCCCATCAAAAGAGACTGATTTCCCGGTCAATTCAGACTGTTCCACAAGTTCTATCAACCTGTCGTAGTCTCTTGCGTTAGGCTGTAAAACGAACACTCCGGAGTTGAAGATATCGGGGAACCCAGAATCGGGAGCCGCCAATATCTTATTGGCCGGGAACTGTAATCTAAGTAAGTCTATGATAGTAGAGTTTTCATCCTCCGCAGAACCAAAAATCTCGGGGAGAGTGTCCGAATCCAAGTACAATACTTTGGAATATCTAGATAACCCCCAGAGCGCAACTTTTGTAAACGTCTTTGCCAACTCAGGTCTCTTCAAGTCCTTCTCCAATTTCTCCGTCAATCTCGAGGTTAAGGTTTGCACCGGGATAAGTGTATCGTAAAACTCGAGCAATAAGTCGAGCTGATAGTTGGTGAACTTCAGCTTGTCTATCAAAACAGCCAATTCCACATCTAACGATGACAGGCTGACTAACTTCCGTAGACTCAATCCAAGCACTAAGGCTCCTGGGAGATAAGAGGGGTCGTAGAGTAAGGTTACCGCCGCATAAGTCATTAGAAATTTACTCAGTAATGGGCCCACAAAGGAGAGGATGGCAGTAAGAGAGAAGTTTTGGACGGGAGCTGTGAGATGAAAGGTTTGTTTAGAAGAAGAGATGATATATACAAAAGACAAAAAAAAATAATGCCTTTCCCAAAACAACTCCGAGTCTGGTATGTCAACACTTTACTAATTCGGTGGTATTTTTTGTCGGGGCTGCCCGCTCCACAATATAATAACCCCACTATGCATATCGATGAAAATGACTACCAAGTCATTTTTTTTTCGATTTTAAGCTTCACATTCTTAGTAGCACCAGCATACTCTACTTTTTGGTACAGGAACCAGTCCTCTCTTAAGCTATTAGAGCGAATCATGGACGAAAAGTAGAGCATAAGATGCGAACTTTGAAAGATACTGTTAGGATCTGAGCTGCAAGATACGAGCGGCAGAAAAGTGGCCCAAAAAGTACCACATTGCGCATCTGCCCACAATAATTTTTCTATTTATGTATCGCTTTCGTAACTCAAAGCCACCTTGCATCGTCAGGCACTGATAGATATGGTACACTGTTCTTAAGAGAAGAGAAATGGAGAGTTTGAAACGGGGCTACGTCGTGAGCGAGTTCTTTTGTAAATAGAGTGCTTTGAATAGCCACAGTTATCTATTCAGACCTTTTGTTCCAATTTCCTTCGGTCACTAAGATACATACGCCTCGAGAGCGCTTTCAAAATGCTCTTACACACCTCTTTTCACTCGCTCCCAGGACCAAGATTGCAGCCAAAATGGCATTAAAAAAGCTTCTTCCACATTGGTTAAACAATGTGCAGTCTAATGACTTTGTTGCAGTTTTACACTAACAATCCTTAACGTTTTGTAATGATTAGATATACACACTATAGCAAGATATACACACTATAGCAAGATATACGCTCAGGTGACTTAACGGGAGTAAGTCCAGACGTTCTTCAACAAACCGTCCTGTTGAGCTAATCTGTTCAAAGAGTCGTCGGCCTCACCTCTACCTCTGATGTATCCGCACAAAGCGTAGGTGGTGTTGTCACCGGAAATGGCTCTACCTTCAGCATCGACGTTAGCGATGTTGATTTGGACAGAAGCGTGGTCCTTGGCCTTGATGATTCTGTTGGTGGCAGAGCACTTTCTTGGCACGTACAATTCGACCTAAAGGGACTGTTAGTATTTATACTGGAGAGAAGCCCTCGAAGA
The DNA here is from genome assembly GCA_003707405.2 of Dujonia schatavii. Lineage (NCBI taxonomy): Eukaryota > Fungi > Ascomycota > Pichiomycetes > Serinales > Debaryomycetaceae > Dujonia > Dujonia schatavii. Next base: position 169,083 of record PPIY02000018.1, on the reverse strand, counting down.
CTATGAGGCAGAACAATTTAGGGGAAAACTTGGGTAAGGAAACGTTAACAACTGGTATGGAGAATTGTATGAATCATGGGTCTTACGACTTTGCATTTTCCAGTGCTGTTGGTGATGATGTGGGATGTTTTATCAGATGATTCAGGAGGCTCCATATTGACGTACTTGTCAAGAGCTATTGAAATCTTACTGTGCTTGCTTCAACACGCTCACGGATTTTGGTTTCTCCATAAAATTTTGCTTTCCAAGTTGGACTACTTTTATAGCATGAGTGCTCTTATCCACAGGTTCTTAAACCTGCCCCTCAGTTCCCCCAAATTACAGTTTAGTCACAGCCTCTGTTTCATTGTAGCTGTACTTACTAATTGACCTTTATCGTTTTCCATTTTGACGGGTGTATATGTGATGTGAGTTAACAAGCAGACAACTTGTATGAATAAACTCTTCAGTCAAAATTTTTCATTACGCTACGCGCAGTGGGAGGTTTCTCCCAGTGCAGGAAAAAAAGGAAGTTTTGTGTAATGTATATTAATTTCGGACATGGCACTACCTAGGGCTTTAGCCCTAAGATGTGTATTGAAACATGTTTCTAACATAATAGAAGTGCTAGGAGCAAGAATAGTTCATTTTTCACGATTTTAGAGAAGATATATATCACTAACTATCGAGAGAGTTTCTACCCTTCTCATTAAAAGACAAGGTTCACTTCTTAACCTGATTCCGATTATATGCAGTCTTGCAATTTGCAGCCATTTGTTATCAAGTACACATGAAACTCCACTGGCAAACCATGAACATGTATTTCTACATCTTTAATGCTAAAACAGCCACACTTTCAACGTGGTGAGTCTGTGGGAAGAAATCGAATCCCTTGATGCTTTCCACGGAATAGTGGCTTCCATTTTCCGTGTTATTGATAAACCAATCAATATCACGCGCTTGTGAGTGCACATTGCAACTGATGTAGACTATTCTTGCCGGATTGTATTCTGACAATTGGTTCAAAAAGACGTCGTCACATCCCTTTCTGGGAGGATCAAGAATGACAGAAGTTCTAGCTGCCGGAGTGTCAATTTCGCCAAAGATTCTTTCGGCCTTTCCATGGATGAATTTGGCGTTCTGGATATTGTTGGCCTTAGCATTAAGTTCAGCAAATCTAACAGAATCAGCACTCACCTCCACCCCAATTACCTTTGAGACACCGCTAGAACAAGTGATGGAAAACAAACCAGATCCACAGTATGCATCCACCAAATAGTTCTCATCACCAGGCTTCGAGTTCGGTATAGTCAAATTTTGCTGCACATGGCTAATAACAGCTGGGAGAATGGAGTTGTTGTTTTGAAAGAACTCCCCAGCAGAGAACTCAAATGTGAAACCATTCACGTTTTCTGTGACAATTTGCCTTGGGTCCGTCACGCAAGTCTTCACGAGGTGCTTATCGCTGCTTACTTCCACCTCTACTGTTGACAATTCACCAGATTCAGTTGTAGATCCAGGACCATACTTTTCGAGAATGTCTTCGTTGTCATTCTTGTGTTCACGAACTTGTGTATTCTCTCTGAGTAGTATGGTAGCACCCTTTTTGTATTTTTTGTAATCATTATGGAAACGGGCCCTTTCGTTGGTCATACCCAAGTTGATGATCTTGGTACCAATCAGGCATTCCTCGATATCGAGTACTGAGTAGTCCCCTCCCTTGGCGTCTCTCCAGGTAGGTCTTCCTTTAGCACCAAACCCCAATTTTGGAGCAGGGTAATCCCCTTTCGGGAGTTTGTATGGTAGGTTGAAATGTGGAGTTAATTTCGTTCTATAGTCGTACTGCAATGGTGAAGGCTCAGTGGCACTGATAGCAGGAAGTGCCCCATCGATAGCATATAATTTGGGGGCCAAATGCTTGTATGCATTTTCGATTGTTTCTTTCTTGAAGATTAATTGTTGTTCGTAATCCACGCTTTGGAACTGGCAACCAGAGCACTTCCCAAAGTACTGACAGTTGATTCTTGTGTCATCTCTATACTTTGACGGAGTAAGTACTTCTAATAAGTCAGCTTCGACATAATTTGGATGTGATTTAAATACCTTGATCTTGACAACGTCACCTGGAAGTGCAAATGGTATAACGACCACTTGTTTCTTATCAGCACTATGTGGATGTGGGATAATTGCTAGTCCGTCCCCACTTGAAGTGAGCTCAATAACTGACACATTGGATTCTATGCGGTGGGATATCTCTTCGTACTCCTTATTGTTAAGGAGAGTCGCCATATCATTTGTAATATCATCCTCTTTCAAATCATTCCGTTTGAGAATGTCCTTAATATGCAGCTGCAATACCCCCGAAGGAGATGTCGAGTCAATCTCTTTGACTTTGTATTTCCGTCTTATCACTTTGGGCTTCTTCGAGACTCCATTAGCTTCAGTTTTTGTCGTGGCATTTGTAGAGGTGCCAACGAGTGGGGTATCCACATTGGCGTTTTCCAGTACTCCAACTTCGGGCCCATCGGCCAAAGCCCTTTTCTTGGGCTCTTCGACAGACATGTGTACTCTATGTACTGAAACTATGGATGTGCTATTGTATTTTTCACCTCATCGCGATGTACGAGGCTACTGTGTGCCATAAGACATTTCAAAGGTTAAGTCACGTGTTTCCCTTAATATGTATCTTTCTATTCTATGGCAAGCTCTACAGGGCCAGTCTCTCTGGTATAAATTGAATAAATAAACTCCCGCTCGTTGTTTTTAGTTCATGCTTAAAGCATCTGTTGCAAGGGCAAACCCCCACAGTGCCATGGTGGCTATCCCTGCATACACAAAGAGTCTACCTACAATTTCCACATCGTAGCGTGGTCTAAACACACCACTCTTGAAAGGTTTGGCATTGATTTCCGGCTTTGTGCTAACAAGAGAGTCGTCAGATTTGTCTGCTGGTGATTCCTTGAGCCCCTTCTTCTTCCCGTTCGGAGAGGCTGATTTCTCGTAGTCCAACATTTCGTACATGTCGATATCATTTTCTGGACCGATTTCGTCTCTCTGTTCATGGCTTTTTATCAAATCTCCCATGCTTTCTTGTAAGTTCATGTTGGATATAGACTGCGATCTGATTTGCCTGGTAGTTTGTTTCAGGAATGCAGTTGCCTCGAAATTTCTTCTGGGTAAGTAAACCCCTACAACTTTATAGATGGGTGGGAGGATAGTGAATATGATTGGCTTAGAAACAGCTTTCCACGTTGCCACCAAGGAAATTCCAATCACTACCCTTAGTACTGACTTCAAGATACCCAATTTAGCAAAATCGTAAGGAATTAGGTAGCCATGGTTCAAGTAGGCGCTTCTCAAAAACATCCAGTGGGAGATATCTATACCAATTAAAACACCAATGAATGCAACTGAGTCGTCAAAGCAGGGGCAGTCATCCACGGGTTCTGAATGGAAGTGGATCAAAAGTAAATACCCAGCAATTATTACTATTGGTGTGAAAATGCCCATTTGAGTCAACCACACCTTGTCGAACAGCTCGCCAAAATTGAAGCGGAACAAAAACAACGCAACTCCAATCATAGATCCTGTAATGACGTCCAAAAATCCATGCATACCACAATAGACACGTCCAAATATCAACGATACGTAGTATAGAATGCAAATAGAATAATACGCAAGCTTCATGTTTGGGGAAATCTCGGATGATTCCTCGATATGTTTCCAGAATACCAATGTCACAGCAGTGGCATTGGCACTGTGCAGCGAAGGAAACCCATACTCCTGTGTGGTATACAGGGACATTGTGATTCTGTGCAAGGGAGGAGACCTGGGACGTGGCAAACACAAGTAGTCTTTGAAGTGACCCGTGAAGAAAATTCCTAGTCCCAATACGTAGATTAAATCACGAGCTAATCTATCCTGGCCAAACCAGAGTGGAAGTGGGAGCATCAACACGTAAAAGGTATGAGACGCCAAGTTTGCGGTCCAGGCAAAGTACAAGTCCAAAATCTGATGTCTCATCTTGGCCTGCAAGAACAGCAATATGTCGGTTTCGGATCTAATGATGGGCAAACATTTGCTACGCAATTCATATCTGAAGGGAGATAATCTACTTTTGTAATGGTCATTGGACTCGTTTCCCGCGTCTTCCAATGGTGCCGTTAAAGTTGCGGTTTCATCCCCCGTGGTTGGAAACTCCACCTTGGCCCCAGCAGTTTCCAGCGTCTCTTGGCTTCTCTGGGTCACGGTAGAGGCAGCCACAGGAAACTTCTGTGCAGAGGACGTCACAGACATATTGGTGACATGCGGTAGAGAAGAGTATGTGATTTAAGAGAGTGTAGAGGACGCGAAAAATTAGATGCGCCGGAGTAGGGTAGAAATTAAAAATGTGGAGCCGAACGCTCGCTGATGCATACAGACGTAAGGAAGACTTTCTGTGCATCCTCCTAGCATGTTAGCGGATGTATCACCCCCCTCATCTCTTCCATGCGAAGTGCTTGTCGTCACTACTGGTATTATTCTAAATTGTGATATTTCTATAAAAATCTTCTGCCGTTGTAGCGACTCACACATGCAGACTGGTTCCTAAACTACACACTCTCCATCTATCTCTTCTTCGTTATAAAATGACGCACTTCTTTTTCTTTTTGTTCTTCTTCTTGTCATTTCGAGTGAATGCAAGTTCCTCATCGTTATACCTTGACTGCTTCTTTGGAGACATGGGTATATTTGGAGAAGAGTTTTCACCAAAGTTACCGTATGGGTTTCGCGTGTATGTATCTTCTTCTAATGGTTGGTCCAATAATAAGGCGCTATCGTATGATGAATTTTTGAAGTGGCCTCTCTTTTGACTGATGGATGACGTATTTCTTGAGTGGCCGTAACCACCAGAACCAGCTCCTCCCAAATGCTTTGAAAATCTCTTCTTCAGGGATCTCTCGAGTTGTTCTTCTTGCTCTCTTTGTCTCACGTAGTGGTTTATTGCAAAGTTAAATACAGTCTTTATGTTGAACATCTTCCTTGCTGAACACTGAATGTAACCTATAGCGTTGATCTCGGTAGCTAGCTGTATTGGTAGATCGGGGTCTAAATCTGTGGGCAAATCGGCTTTGGTCCCCACCAAGATAATTGGAATCCCAGGACAAAAATGTGACACTTCGGGAAACCAGGTATCCTTGACATTTTGCAATGAGGTCAAGCTCTCCAAAGAGAAGCACACGAGTAGCACATCCACATCTGGGTACGATAACGGCCTTAATCTATCATACTCTTCCTGGCCAGCGGTATCCCAAAGCGCCAATTCGATTATTCTTCCGTCAGGAGTGGCGACATTTGTCACATAGTTTTCGAACACAGTAGGAACGTATATCTCGGGAAATTTACCCTGGGCGTAAGAAACGAGCAAACAAGTCTTACCGCAACCACCATCCCCGACAACCACAATTTTCATATTGTAAGAAGACTTCTTGAAAGACTGCTGGATGGGGTAGTCAGGAATCACAGGGTCGTCGTTAATGATAATTTTGGGCGCATTGTGTTTCTGGAAGTATTCCTTTCTTTGTTGCTCCATGAGGGACTGCCGCTTGACATCCTCGTACGGGTTGGAGAAGGTTTCCAGTTGATCAGATCTAGGCGACCAGTTGAAAGATTTTCTTGATTGTCTATTGGACATATTTTTTCTCTAAATGACTGGAATGAGTCGGTTGCCGACAGGTTAGAAAGTGAGAGGACAAATGAAAGCTTGTCCTCTGAAAGAACGTGAAGAGTGACTAGACGCAAAGGTAATGTTTGCTCGATAACACGCGTTTTCCTGTACCTGCTTGTAGTATGGATAACAGCAACTCAAGTTGTATATGCTCGACAGATCTCTTTCAGTGAGCCAGAAAGTCTGGTACATGGAAAGAATAATAGATAGCCCCGTTTGAAATTTTTCCTGGTTTTATTTTTAGTGCAAATCGTGCATGAAGCACCTTTGTTTACATTATCCCACTCGAGGGCCCTCTCACTTTTTTCAATATCTATCGATTGCAACGATTTCTCGCGCAGAGAGTGTGTGTGTATGTGATTTCGGTTGCCAATGGAGTAAGACATCTAGACTGGACTAATATTGTTTCGTTCTCTTCCCTTCAAAGATGAATGATCAAGAGTTCCTGCTTTTATTCAAGTATGCAGCATTCTTTAATTGCTGCGAAAAAAGAAGCGAGAACATAGACAACGAAGGAAACGAGCCTAACTCCTGGTATCCGCTTTTCTGCTCGTACATGAGTGTATGCTTTGATTTGTGACATGCTAGGGACCCATTCTACATTTTAAAGTGAAGCTATGTTTTTGTGGATTCTTTTTTTGACTTAGCTATACAATAATATGGTTTCTTGATCAATTTTGTAATAATCGAGGAAATTGTGAGGTTATAGAACTCAGTTTGTAATTTCAATTGGGATGTTTGCAGTTACATTGTGACCGTTTAGAATATGAAACACAACCAGGACAAAATACATACGTCCCGCATAGCAATTCTGAAAACTAGGAATCATACAAAACTTGTCATACGTCGGAACATTATCAAGCTTGTTGAGATCTGTCTTCTTTGCCAGAGCGAGGTTAATTGCTATCAGGATCTCCTTTGCGTACTCTTCAGCATCGGAACTAGAAGCAAGGTTGAGAGATACACTAAATTCTTTGGAAGCTTCTCCCGTATTTTGGGATTTCCAGGGGATTTGTCTGGAAGATAATTTGGGAGTGCCGTTTAAGGTAATATCAGGTAATGCGAAGGCATGAGCCTTTGATTTACAGGTTGTAATGGACTGTATATCTTCTACCAAGCCCAGGTCATAAACGTATTCTGGGTTGTCACGAAGATTGCGTAGTTGGTCATGGAGACCTTCTTCAAGATCACGGTACTGCTTGACAAAGGATCGGAAGTATCCATTTTCTTTGTCACTCTCCTCTCTGCTGAAAAGCATTTTGTGGTTGAACTGAATTGGGACCGGATACTTATCGGCCAAAAAAGCGAAGGCTACTAAGGAGGCTGAAATAGCTTCAATTTCAGGTAACTTGCCACCTGGAATCTTTTCGTGATACACTAAACGGATGGGAAGACTTATCAGCCACGTATTTAAAATGGAAGTTGTGATTCCATCTTCATTTCTAAATTCTGGAAGCGGAATATACTTCACTTTATGAATATTGGTGGGTAGGGATAAAGATAAATTACCCACCTCCTTCGTGGAACGACCAAATATTTTTTTGGTTATTGGGATGTTGAAACAATGAATAAATGATGAATCACTATGTGATTCAACTGGTTCGGGGTAGATGTCAGTGCCGTATTCCATCTTTGTGCGGTCAAGCAGCGGAATTAGCTTTCTGATTTCTTTTCCCTTGTTAATTGCCGTGATGGCTCTTGACTTTAAATGTCTTTCTAGGAATTCAACCTCATGGGGTTGGAATTGTTGTGCAAGTGTCTGTGGAACAATACTCACTGGCTGCAAAGTATTTTGAAGTATCACGTATTCACTTCTGTCCCGTCCAATAAGCTTGGCCTGAACAGAATAGTCAATGGATGAGTTCAAGAAGAAGAGGCTCAGGCGACCTCTCAGTTCACAGAGTGGAATTGATGGTGGTAGATCTAACTCGCGGGCTAGGCTGTCTCGGTGATAGCCATCACTGTCAAGTAGTCGCAAAGGAACTCGAAAGCAGAAAAAACGCTTGTAAACTACACCAGGGTAAAGCTGCCTAGACTCAGGGAATTCCAACCTACTACCATCAAGACTGTCAAGCTCACGACCACGAGAACGAAGTCCTTCTGCTGTGTTATAACAAGCAGATAAGTCAACTGTTTGCAAGAATGTTACTTGCTTTGCAACTTTTTTCACTTTCAGGGAGAATATATTCTGATATACGGAAATGTTTCCCTCTAAAAAGACATAAAACATACTGAAGGGGACTGGGCCCAGAGACATATTTTCTAGCAAAACATATCCTTGAATTTCATCCCCTGTAGTATATTGTCTTGTTGAAGAAGTTGATTCATTACGGCTTTGGTCTGAAGTAAGGTGTATGGACATGGACAATGCACCCAAATTTGCAACTTTAATATTGCGATGTATGTTTAATATCTTTTCTCCTTCAGAGAATTGAGAAGATGTTTCGGTGTGTGTTCCGATGTGTTCTCCTCCCAAGATCGACGATGACAGAGGTGGAGGGGCAGACGTCGCTGTTGCAATCGAACCTGAATGGACTGCTGAAAACAAAGAAGAGCTAGCTGATGAGAAGTCCGAAATCGATGGGGTATCGCTCTGCGATCGGCCGGTGTCGACGTAACGATGTAAAGCTCCTCTCTCAGGCTCGCAGTAATCAGGCAACCGGTCAGAACTGTTAGGAGATAAGTCTATACTTTTCGCAACAATTGCCTGATGCATCTGGTACGACGGTAGGATACTAAAAGTATCTGAGAACTCCCCATTGTCTTCATGATTGAGATTGCCTGATTCTACAGATGTCGATGAACCGCTTGTTGAGTTATCGATGGACCCTCCTGAAAAACCAGTGCACATTCAATACGAGAGAAAATGAGAAACTATTTTATAGATATATGACATATATCTACATATAATGCAGCAGCAAAAAAAAACAATACAGAAGAAGTTAGAAGACTGTTACCATTCATAACCGATCAATATATGTACCACAGACCTTCATGGACTCTTAAATAGTTTATGGCTCGTAGACAGTTTCTGAATGGTGGTGGATGTTGCCACTCGGGAGACCAGGGTCCCTATTGGGTGTGATCCTGATAATGTCTGTGCATAATTGGTCTTGTCACCAAGCAGCTTTTTGCCATCGGCAAGTCATTGTGCAGGGCGCACGGCTCTAGAAAGAGATTGGTGGGGTACGGAGAACTTACTTTCTCGCATAGTTGAAGTGTCCTGCGGGTGTCAAAAGGTTAATCTGGGCGTGCTGAACTTCCTCCCACTTCAGAGCGGATTTACCTTGCATATCGCATTTGCCATCGAAAAGTGGCGGCTCTGAAACTAACACTTAAGTGGAGGTCTACATTGTCTGTCGTGAATTGCAAGACAGATTGACTGTGGACGAGAAATATCGGACTAATTGTGAGGTATTATGTGGTGTGTCGGCGAAGTTGAGAGTGTTTCCGCATGTGTGTATAATTGCTACCCGATTCACCCATCTTCTCGTGACTGGAAAATGCGGGCGATATCAGCCGCATATAGACTCTGCTACGGTTTTGTCCGTTGAGAGTCATGCTGAGCCGCTTGAAAAAAAAAAATACGGGCATATGGTGGTAAAGGAGAGTCAGTACTGAGAGATAGAGGGAAATACTATGTGGTACACTTGCCACTTAACTCGGTTTTCTCTCATGATAAATTGTGTAAAACATCGATTGATTTATTTCTGAATTCGCAAAAAGCTGTCGAAAAAATGAAAAACGGCAACGCCATAGTTTTGGCAAGAGGCAAACAGTACAAGAACAAGAGAGTGCAGAAACGATCTTTGGCAATTCTTCCACTCTCCCCTTGTTCGGGTGACTCTGTTTTTAGAAAACCTGTTATATAGATGAGTTTTTTACTCTTGAATGACGCGGATGCAGCATATTTAGCAACTGCACTTTGCTTCATAGCTAGTCATATACTAGTCTAATAGTTATTTTTTAGTATTCTAACTCATCGTTCTCTCACACTAATTTTCCTGGCTCATTGCATATGATGCAAACAATAAAAGGCCGTTTTTTGATGTGTGACGTAAAGCATTTTTAAGCCTTCTTTATGTACGGGCAGTACAGCCAGATCAAAATTGCTGGTGTTGTTACTTAGTGAGCAGCTTTGATTCGCGTAGCCTACACTTTCACCGAGACGACGGAGACTACGAAAAAAATCATGAAAATTGCTGCAGGTGCAACACCGACACGGAGGATGGAAGATGCGCAAACTGTTGTTTTCCATCTAGGAGGGCACAAATAGGAGCCATGTGTACAACCAGCAGGTCTAGTAGGTTTTCAAACTAGGAACTTTCCAAGCCAATCCCGTTAGCTGATCTACGCTGGTTCCATGCTGGCGGATAAATCAGATTTCTTTTTATTTTTTTCGCGTGTGAACTTTAATGCCCTTATTTTTTTTTCTTTTTTTTTTTCTCGATAAGTCGAATTCTCGCGAAACGTGTTTTTGCACTCGTAAGGAGTCGTCTTAGTCAGGGGAACACACATTTCGAGGCGTTTGAAAAGTGTTGACGAGGAGACATCACATGGATTCCTAACCTCTGTTTTATTGTTTTTCAAACACGAGGTTGGAATGTTGCCGCAAGCAATTGATGATATGGAGCGTGTTGTCTTCGTAGAGTGATGAGGTTGGAGGATTTTTTTGTGTTTTTGCTCGAAAAGCTGCGAGCCAGCTTCTTTTGCGGTCGCCAAATTGGATTACGACTATCGAGAATAGTGCTGGATAAAGGTCGTTTTTGGCCGAAAACGGACGCATATCTGCACCTAGACGTAAATAAGTGTTAGCCAGAAAAATGAAAGGTCGAGATCCGGCCACGAATCTGCGTTGGCGTGCATGTACACGTGACTAGCACATACAAGAGAATGCAACTTCCGGGCTCGGCTAACGATTTTTTGGCGCGTCTTACTGCGGTTTGAGCACTGCCCAGCATAAAGACAAGGCTTGCAAGCATGCACCTCGCCATGTGCGCCGATGTTTGTTTTTTGGCGGCATGCCTCCTCAGACTTGTTTAGAAAACAGGGCTTTTTTTTTGCTCTTTTTTTTGTTGCCCTTTGGATACACCTCACTACTTGTTGAAATTTTTGCCTTATACGTATTCCTTTTCCTCTTCTTCTTCGTCAGTTTTTTGTAAACAAGTTTTCCAACTTCAGTCACTCCTTCACTCCGTGCAAAGAACTCACCTTTATACATTCCTTTTACGTTAGCATCAGTCTTCTCATTGAAAGAACTCAGCACGTTTTCTAAATAAAAAATTCAGCAAAACACCAGAGAACTAAAGAGACACATATTGCAATGAAGTTTTCAATCACAGTTGCCCTCGCGTCAATTGCAGCAACTGTTGTCGCCGACTGCCAGCAGGTCGCTGGTAACTACTACTGTTCTGAGACGTCCAAGGTGATATATGAGAACATTGGTTTCTCTGGCTCCTATCAGGACGTTACCAACATGGACGAAACAACTGGTCAATGTACCCAGCAATCCTTATCATTCTCCGGTAACTTGAGTCCCCTTGACGAAGAGTTGTCTGTGCATTTCAGAGGTCCCCTCAAGTTGTTACAGTTTGGTGTCTACTACCCATCTAATAACAGCTCCAACAACAACCAGAAGAGAGCCGACGAGGACTGCGTCCAGCACGCTCACCATGTTCACAAGAGAGCCACTGCCGTTGCTGTGGAAACAGAGACCATTTTCGTCAACGCTCAAGGTCAGCAAACCACTTCTGCTGGAAGCGCACCAGCTGCTACCAGTAACTCTGGTGAAGGAGTCGCCAAGGCTCTTGTCCCAACCACATACTCCGTCATTCCATCCTCTACTGCCAGCACTCTCTCTTCCAACCCATCCGCTGCCGCCGCCGGATCCTGGTCTAGATCTTCATACTACACCCCAGGTAATGCTGACGGTGTTGTTTTCCTTAACAACTACGGTGGTTCTGGATCTGGTGTTTGGTCGTCTGCTTTCGGTAACTCTTTGTCTTATGCCAACGCCGATGCTTCCGGTGGGTCTTCTGTTCCAGTTGCCTTGGAGGAGACTACCATTGGTAACAACGAAGAGTTCTGCATCTTCTCGAACAACCAGTGCTCTCTGGAGGACCTGTCATGCGGTTACTACAGAGAGGGTATTCCAGCTTACCACGGCTTTGGAGGCAATGAGAAGATTTTTGTGTTTGAGTTCGAAATGCCTTCTGGTGGAAGCGGATCTGGTCTCAACTACGATATGCCAGCCGTTTGGTTATTAAACGCTAAGATTCCAAGAACCTTACAATATGGTGCTGTCACATGTTCCTGTTGGGCCACTGGATGTGGTGAATTGGACTTGTTCGAAATCTTGTCCGCCGGATCCAACGATTTGATCTCTCACTTGCACGATGGCCAAGGTGCCACCAACGGTTACGGTGGTGGTGGTTCTCAGGACTACTTTGCCAGACCAACCTCTGGCTCTATGAAGGCTGCTGTTATTTTCACTGGTAATCAGATTCACATCATGGAAGTTACCGAGGACTTTGATGAGACATTGTCTGCTGAGACTGTTTCCGCCTGGGTTGCCCAGCCGGGATCCATTGCCACCATTGGCTACTAGGTGGATATTTATATCATAGTTCGCTTTTATTTCTAGTTGTTTGATTATTTGTACTCTTGTTTCTGAATAAAAAAAAAGTATTAAAAAGGGTTATGGTAGTGTAGTATTCTGGCGATGAATGTTCATGGCTTGCACCATCGATGGAACTCTTGTCTATGGGCTTCTGCTATAGATTCAGATACTTCTACATTGTGTGCCACCTTTGATCATGTGCCAGCAGAGACACACTTCCTACACATCGGATTACTTGTAGAGCTCTAAATCTTAGTCAAAGAGCACAGCTCTCGTCATTGTTACCCATTTTAGCTCAGCTATCCCCTTCTCTCAGAGCTTTACCGACCTTTGGGGCTGTGGAAGTTCAGCACTATTTATACAAGAGAGATCGTGGTTTGGTTTCAAAATGCAACACTCCAAGAAATTGTTCACAGCCAGAGTGATAACCCACTCACCAGCTCGACTCGATTCCTCCGCCCATTGCTTGAACAGTGACGACTGGACATGGACTGGATATGGTTAATACACAGAGGGCTGTTTGGCTGCGAAAGCTTTTGTTAGTCAGCATGTGGTTCTACTTGTGAAAATTTTACGATACATTGTTTCCTCCAAGAGTATTATCTCCCATAAATCACGTCGCAGAATGTAAGTACAGATACAGCCTCAACAGACAATAATTCTCTAGGAGAGTTGTACATTTATACAAGCAAAGTAGTTCACTGCTCATGGGTTCCAGCTTTTTTGCACCCGCGAAATTCGGTGTGTTCCAATTTTGTTGCACCCGCGAATTCGGAATAAAACTCGGACCGTATACGAGTTCTAAGATCCGAAACCTAACAAAAAATAATACCTACAGAGTGTAGTACATGCGACTTAAACACTCCTCGACAGTCGAAGAAAAACCGTTCATGGTGTAAGGATGGACCAGAGGCTAATCTGATATCTAAGATTAATAATGAAACTCAAAATCAGCTTGATACTCGAGCACGGAGGGTATGACCTCAATTGTCTCGATCGGACCGGATGTGTGAAAGAGAAAGACCAGCCGCACCTTCCAGTCCTGCATCAAAATCATGATCTGTCAAGGTGCGGAGACTAGTCCACCGTTTGTTCTGAAGCTTTACTCCATTTATATCAAAAGACACAAAATAAAAGTCAGATAAAATAGAAGGCAGTAGCTTATCATCCTACATTTAACCTAGATACTCCTTGTAAGGGGGAAACGTTTACTAATAGCCGTATCCTCTAAGCGATTGAAAAGAACCGCCTCCCTTTGAATACCCCCGCCTTGAAGACAGATGATCATAGTTGCAAATGTATACCGGACGCCATGCGTACAATAGTTGTAAAAAAGCTTAACCGGCGTTTATTTCTTTTTTTTTTTTTTTTTTTTTTCCCGCCCCAGTACTTCCGGGCAACTGAGATCCCGACCCCGACCCCGAGACAAGTCGTTAGACGTAAATCGGAGCGAAGATTAGCCTAGATAAGGACATTTAGGGCTAGCAGGTGTCCCATGTGGATCGTTTGCACACTCTAGGCAACAGGTGGTAGAACATAATTATTTTTTTCGCTCGACAATAAAAGCGTGTTAGGGCTACCCTACAAAATATTTTCCCCCCAGTTTTGGTACGGAGGCAGGATAGAAAATAAGTTCATTATTAGTGCCTTATTACAAGAAACAAAAAAAAAAAAACTCAGAAAACAAGAAAAAAAAGAGAGCGAGACACACACGCCACAGGGTCTCAACTCATATATTCACGTCACAGTCTTCTTCTATTCTCCGTTGTCCTCATAAAGTGCTTCAAAAATCCCAACTGACTAGGAGCAGGAAATGTCTTCGCTTCCAAAAGTAGAGGAAACGTCAGCGACAACCTCCAACTCACTTACAAATAGCATCATCGCGGCAGATACTGACACATCGACTTCCCAGATCCTTTCCGCAGCTCAGGCTGCGAGACAAATACATAGAGCCTGTGATGCTTGTGCCATACGGAAGGTCAAGTGTGGCCCAGTGAAGCCGTGCCATCACTGTGTATCCAACAACTTACAGTGTACCCAGCTCAGACAGAAGAAGAAGAGTGGGCCCAAAAACTTGCACCGCAAAACACTTCAAAACATAAACGGCTTCATCGGACTGCAACAGGAGCAGCAGCAACGGCACCAAAATCACTCTGACTTGAATATACCCCTTAACGCAGGCTCAGGTATTGGCACGTTTACAAACAACCTACCAAGTCCGCCTCACACATTGACCAATGCTGGATCTATCAACCCGGATGTGATTGAAATCCTTTCTCTCATCGATCAGAACCAAATAGTGTGGGAAGTGGTGGACGACTTGACGGTACTGTCAATTGTAGAACACAGACATGATTTCATACAAGTGGTGCGAGACACAATCTCGCTCTGTGGGTCTCCGCAGCCACAAGGTGGTTCATCCACCTCTCCGTCCCCGCCGCCACCCGCGAGAGCGTCGTTTATCGGTGGTGGTGCAAGCAGTAGACTGAGAAGTACACCGCCCTTGTCTATGCACGATCTCTCCAACCTTTGTGTGGCATACTCCTTATGTCTCCTTACCCTCGAGACAGTGTTGAACATGATTGAGTTGAACCAAGCGCATTTCACGCTTTCCAAACCCATAGAAAGCTTCAAGTATCTCCAGCAAGATTTAGTGCTTCGTGTGAACGAGTTCTCTCTAGTCATCGAAACAGAGATCCGATTGTCCCTCACACCAATTGACCAAATCATTTTCTACAACCATTCAGCGGTATATTTGCATTTGTATAACTTATACCAGATTTGTGTGGTGATGCTTCCTACACATCGTAAAGAGAACAAGTTTTTGTACTTGAGACAGGCTATCAACTACTTTCAATTGTTGGACGTACCACAGGATAATCCGCAGCTCTCAATGCTACAAGTGTATGAGGTGTACGAGATATTGTTCCTTATTGAAAGATTGAATTTCTTTTTGTTGGACAAAAACTGTATTATGAACCATCACCCAGTCATGTTGCTTGATGAGATTGATTTCGAGGGAAAGCGCAAAAGTTTAACGATGTACGAAAAGCTTTTTGACAGTCACAACCAATTATTCACCCTCCTCAAAACGACTCTCAAAAACAGAATGTACTTGCCGATGTTCATATTTTTCAACAACGTTCTGTTTCTCAAGGATTACTCTGAGAACTCCACCGATCCAGAATCGGAAAAGTTCGAAATTGATAAATTCTTAAAGTGTTGTGAGACACGCAAGATATCACTTTCGGATTTGGACGAATTGATTGTTGAGATGAATGCAGTTGAAGGTAACTCGGACTCTGTGTACTCTTCATTCATGATGGTTTTCACTCTCTTGATCATTTTCAAGGTGGACATGGCTAGAACCATTCTTCAAGAGAAGGCAGTCACTTGTAATCAAGTGTATCTCTGCGAGTTGATTAACAGAATGAACTACATCTTGAAGGGTACAGATTTGTGTATTCTCAAGATAAAGTGCCATAACTATCAGCTTATACCCCAACTTCTCACTATGCTAAAAGTGGGCATAGAAACTTTGAAAAGTCCGGAGAACTGGGTACCTAGAAAATTTGCATTGAGACCCTTTGAAGTTGAGCCGTTCCGGATGCAATTGGTTGACTTTCTGCACATTCTCTTAGCACTCTCTCCTAAGGGTTATAACTTGGATAACCATGTTGCAGACAGTCCTCTTTTGACGGAGTGGATGGGGTCGATCAAGGGTAGGATTTCCGACAAGGGACCATTACAACAACAGCAGCAAGTGCTGCAGCCGGTACTGCAACCAGCTCCAATTAAGACAGACTCTCATGAGTACGCCACAAACTACGCCCCAATTCTCAACATCAATCCGCACCCACCGCACTCGCACGCAACCACCAACACAATCATCAATCACGAAACACACGATAGCATTCCACTTCCTCCGATAATTTACAACGGAAACCGACCCGCATCAACACCGGTTGTTAGCAACGTCCCAGCTCATTTGGCCCCCAGCAATAAGCCGCTACTTGATGACGAGGGTGAGGAAAGAGATATCGTCCCAGTAGTACTTGACTCTGCAAATCAGCCCAAGATCCATGTTACAGAGAGTGAAACCAACTTTTTGAACCAGTACTACAGCAAGGACGATTTCGACTTGTTGAAGATGAAAAGCAACAGCAACAGTATCAGTGATTTGTTCCTGTTCTACGCGTCGCCAGCCGGTGTGTAGGTACTAATTTTAAGAGACGAAAAAATATATTTATAGACAGAAGCAGAAGGTTATCATCACAGGAGAAGATAGTCATAGAAACGATTCAAAAAATACTAGCAACTAACGACAAGAAAGAAAAAAAAAGGTTGAAATGTTATCAGCGTAAGAAGTGGTCCAAATGTACCAATCAGTTTATACACATCTCTATATAAGCATATTAATACTAATTATCACGGTAATGATCACTTCGCCTAAGGCACCTGCCACCTAAGCCCATTAAGTGGCTGCAACTAAATGACATCATTTCTAAACATAACTGAGTCGTGGATATTGGCGAAAACTGTGCTATTATCTGCGGCCCTCCCCCACTCTAATCAGTGTAAAAATCGGATACTGTCCTGACATTTTGTGTGTGCGACCGAAAAGATTAGCGGCGGCGACTACGCAACCCCCCCACTAAAAAAGAAACGATTGGAGAGCCGACCAACGTTATGAAAACCAAAAGCAGAGTGTACGATAGATACGACTTCAATTGATTCTGCACCATCATTCCTGGCTCAGTAAAACTCTCCTCTCCTCTGCTCAACTTTGCCTCCCTCTGGCACTCTTTCACCACTCTCTCACCCACTTTTGTGTACTCCTCTAGGGCACGCGCGCAAAAAACTGAAGTGACAGACCGAAGGAAAAAAATTCCAAAAGCGAGACAACGACCGAAAAATCCACTGGAAGCAATAAAAAATCCGAAAACATTCTCAACCAATTTACTTCAACCAACTGATTTCCTCTTAAATTCATAGGTAATTGAAGTCTACTAGCGAGGGTTGCATTATTTCTATATTCATTCACACTACAACAAACGTGCTTACTCTCTCTTTCCATTCGCACGTCACCGCAAAAGGATCTCAACCATCAACAGGGATAAACCTCACACCACATTACCCCTGGACCCAACCTTGCCCGTTTCTGTGATAACACACATTCGACGTCAAGAAATCCTATCATCAGCACATTTGTAGCACCACACACTGGCTTCAACTTTCCCATAGAATTACAACATGGATTTAGATACAGACGTTCCAATGGAAGATGTCAGTGAAGAACAACAACACTTGAGCCAATCATTCGGTTCTGGCGCCAATGCAGCATCGACAGCGCTCACAAGCACAGGTGGTACTGGTAGTGGCAAGAGCGAATTAAACAACAACTCAATCAATCTCTTAGATGGCTGGTTGGATAAGCTCTCCAAATGCGAGCCATTGTCTGAGGAAGATGTAAAAAAGTTGTGTGACATGGCCATTGACGTTTTACAATTCGAAGAAAATGTGCAGCCCGTACAAGTGCCGGTAACCATATGTGGAGACGTACATGGTCAGTTTCATGATTTAATGGAATTGTTCAAGATTGGAGGGCCCTGTCCAGACACGAATTATTTATTCATGGGCGACTACGTTGATAGAGGATATTACTCAGTGGAGACTGTATCGTACTTGGTTTGCATGAAGGTTAGGTTCCCCAACAGAATCACCATTTTACGTGGAAATCACGAGTCAAGACAGATTACCCAGGTTTACGGATTTTATGACGAATGCTTAAGAAAATACGGATCAGCAACTGTTTGGAAATTGTTCACTGATTTGTTCGACTACTTCCCCATCACGGCTTTGGTCGACAACAAGGTATTCTGCTTACATGGAGGATTATCACCGATGATTGAGACCATTGACCAAGTCCGGGAATTAAACAGAATTCAGGAAGTACCACACGAGGGACCAATGTGCGACTTATTGTGGTCGGACCCAGATGACAGAGGTGGATGGGGGATTTCTCCAAGAGGTGCAGGTTTCACTTTTGGTCAAGACATTTCCGAACAATTCAACCACACGAATGATTTGCTGTTGATTGCAAGAGCACATCAACTCGTTATGGAAGGATACCTGTGGTCACATCAGGAGCTGGTTGTTACCATATTTTCCGCACCAAACTACTGCTACAGATGTGGTAACCAGGCTGCTATAATGGAGGTTGACGAACAGCATAACAGGCAATTTTTGCAATATGATCCTTCGGTCAGACCTGGCGAGCCTACGGTCACAAGGAAGACCCCAGACTACTTCTTGTAGTTACACTAGTGGAGGGGTGACTTGAGTCGAATCAAACGAATTATGAATTTGCAGGAAATAAAATGAAGGGGACTAGGAGAAAGGGATGTTTAATGATTCCTTCTGCTTTTTTGAGCCTAGTACTTGATGGTACTATCTATATGGCTTGTCCCACATTTTATTATGTTTTGTTTTCTATTTTTCTTCAGTTTCATTATAGTTGTATATCTACATTAATAAAAAAAAAGAGTTTACGAGCTTATGAAGTAGTGTTATGAGTACGACAACAGAATTGTCAAAACTTAGAGGGTAAAGCATCGAGGAAATTGTAAGTCCATGAAAAAAAAAGAGCACTGCACCTATAAATACGTGATGTTCTCGAGATCAAACCTCACACTGACTAGAGTGTGGGTCGCCCAAGGGTCCTATCCACATGAATGTGTAGCTGCACCCACTGCCGCGCTTCTGGTTTCAGTCGTGCCCGCCCATTTTTTGAGCCAACCAGAATCTTCAATTATCAAATCGCATAGTACGAAAAAAAATAGCCAGAGACTGAAGGATAGTGTACCAATAACTAACTGATCCACTTGACCCCTTGGCACTCGCTTTGTAGACAAATGTTGAGAACAATCAGACCCATCACTCCACTCAAGAGTGGAGCTAGATCCATCTATACCTCAGTCTTGGAGTCTGACATAAACATTACCAGAAACGGTAAGGTAAACCAGGCTGTTGGTCATGGAGGTCGTTCATCTAGAACTGGCTACACTGCCACTGTTTTCGGAGCCACTGGCTTTTTGGGTCGCTACTTAACTTCAAAGTTGGCCAGACATGGTACTACCACTATTGTTCCTTTCAGAGACGACATGAAAAAGAGATTTTTGAAAGTAACTGGTGACTTGGGTGTAGTCAACTTTGTTGAGTTCGACGCAAGAAACTTACAATCCATTGAGGACTCAGTGGCTCATTCCGACATTGTATTTAACTGTATTGGTGCTGATTACAACACCAAGAACTTTTCCATGGCTGATATCAACATTGGCTTGACTGAGAGAATTGCAACGGCTGTCAAGGATGCTGGCGTGCCCAGATTTGTCCACGTTTCCTCATACAATGCCAACCCAGACAGCGAATCAGTGTTCTATGCAACCAAGGGTATTGGTGAGCAGGTTGTTAGATCGATCGTACCTGACTCAACGATTGTAAGACCCGCTCCAATGTTTGGCCGTGAAGACAGCTTGTTAAACTACTTGGGTCCTAAATTGAAGATGTGGACCCCAAACAGAAACGCAAAGGAAATTTACCCTGTACACGTCACTGATGTTGCGTATGCGTTGGAGAAAATTGGATTCGACGACTCCACAATCGGACAAACCTTCGAGTTGTATGGTCCAGAAAAGATGACTTTCTTGGAAATCAGACAAATGATCGCCGGTATTACTCAAGACTACTCCCAAGTCGGACCTATAGACTACAGATTTGCTGATTACCAGATCCCTCTTCCCTTGGCCAAATTGATTGCCGAAATCAAGCAATTAGCCTGGTGGAAAATGACCAATCCTGACCAAGTTCAAAGACACGTTATAAACCAGGCAATTGACGAGAATGCAAAGACATTCAGCGACATTGGCATCACTAAAACAGACCAGTTGGCAGACGTATTATTCACTTATGTGAAGCAATGGAGACATCCATTGATCCACCAAATGACCGCTCCATCTGCAAGAGAATTAAAGAAATTGAGAGAAATCAAGCACTTTTACTAATGTCTTCGGAGGAGAGAAATATGGAGAGGACATAGCTTCTCAAAATAACATAGATTGCATAATACATTTTATATGTATATAGATACATACAAAAGGAAAAAAAAAGACACGAAACAGAGAGACCTAAAGCCAAAGTGTAGCGCCTGGTGAGACTGATTCATGATCTATCTGCAGGATCGGTGATCCCCGAGTCTTATCAGAACGTTTTATACCTTCGATATATCGCCGGCCATCGTTTTTTTTCTACTCTACACGATGCCCTACACGTTACCTGCTATTGGAGCATTACCACACTTAACTTTGTCGGAGAAAGTCGAGGTCTTGGATCATCTTTTTGAGCCATGTACCACACTTCAAAAATTCTTGTTCCCAAAGATTTTCAGCGATCCATACACCTCATACTCAGAATTTATAGAAGCAGCACGTAAGGAGTTATTGAAGTTTTTGGATGATACGGTGAAGAACGGGGAACTCAATCCTGACATCTCGAAAATAATTGCAGCTCACCCGAGACTTGGCGCACCGAAGCCTGGACAACAGAAGGAGAATCTCTCTGAACACTCCTCAGTAGAGCAAAAGTCGTTGCAAGGCTCAAAAGAGGAGCAGGCAAAGTTGGCAGACTTAAACGAAGAATACGAAGCCAAATTCCCAGGGTTACGCTATGTTGTGTTTGTTAATGGCAGAAGCAGACAAGTGGTGATGCAAAACATGATCCAAAGAATTGAGAGAGGCGATATTCAACGAGAAAGAGAGGAGGCATTTAACGCCATGTGTGACATAGCTCTAGATAGGGCTGCGAAATTGGGCGCGAAATTATAGATAGGAGACACGACAAGAACCTCGCAAGTTGCTTTTTGACTGTGTACATACAATCCTATACACACTTGTGATTTAGTTCCAGATTAACAGGTAGAATAGTAAGATACTTGGCTATGGGCCTGTAGGGCAGCAATGGACACTCGCTCTTCTTCTTTCATATATCCACCCTTTCTAGTTATATCGGGCTGGTGCCAAAAGTCCTGCATATACCACTTGAGTTTCACACGTCGTAATATCGTCCAGCGATTAATTCTTACTGATAACCCCCCGTTTAGCGAATAAGGGCATTTCTGAGTGTCGAATAAAAACCTACGTGGTAAAACATAGTTGAAAATGGTATGTGAAACTTGTTCCTGTGGGTGAATTGGAGCAGTAAGATGGCCATTGGATTATGCTGATTTGACTATGTGCCCACCTTTGTGTGCAAGTGGCAAGACCCAGCAATTTATGGGAAGACTGGCCTTTACCTGCTAACCGGTGTCTGTAGAAGTTTAATATAAGGAAAACATATAGCCCCTTCGATAAGTGTTACACGAGTATGGACTGCCAAATCATTTGAAACACTTCGATTCCATTGCTGCACCCAAACCTAGAATATGTCATTACTAACGTAAACTTTAGGCTGGTGCATTAGAGAACGCAAGAAAAGAAATTAAACGTCTTTCTTTAGAAGACCAAGATGAGTCTCAGTATGGGCAAATCTTCTCTGTTTCTGGTCCAGTTATTGTTGCTGAGAACATGATTGGATGCGCCATGTACGAATTGGTAAAGGTTGGTCACGATAACTTAGTAGGTGAAGTTATTAGAATTAATGGTGACAAGGCTACTATCCAAGTGTACGAGGAGACTGCTGGTGTCACAGTGGGTGACCCTGTTTTGAGAACTGGAAAACCGTTGTCAGTCGAGTTGGGTCCTGGATTGATGGAGACCATTTATGACGGTATTCAGCGGCCGTTGAAAGCAATTAAGGACTTGTCACAATCCATTTATATCCCAAGAGGTATCGACGCACCATCTTTGAGCAGAGAAGTCAACTATGATTTCACACCTGGATCGTTGAAGGTTGGAGACCATATTTCCGGCGGTGATATCTTTGGATCTATTTTCGAGAACTCCTTGTTAGACGAGCACAAAATTTTGTTGCCACCAAGAGCTAGAGGTACTGTTACCTCCATTGCAGAGGCTGGTTCCTACAATGTTGAAGACACTGTTTTGGAGCTTGAGTTTGATGGCAAGAAACATTCGTACTCTATGATGCACACATGGCCTGTTAGAGTTCCAAGACCAGTCACCGAAAAACTTGCTGCAGACTACCCGTTATTGACTGGTCAGAGAGTTCTTGATGCCATCTTCCCTTGTGTCCAAGGTGGTACCACTTGTATCCCTGGAGCATTCGGTTGTGGTAAGACTGTCATTTCTCAGTCATTATCCAAATACTCTAATTCCGACGTCATTATCTACGTTGGTTGTGGAGAAAGAGGTAACGAAATGGCTGAAGTGTTGATGGAATTCCCAGAATTGTTCACTGAAGTAAGTGGAAGAAAAGAGCCCATCATGAAACGTACCACCTTGGTTGCCAACACGTCAAACATGCCTGTCGCCGCAAGAGAAGCATCCATTTACACCGGAATCACTTTAGCTGAGTACTTTAGAGATCAGGGTAAAAATGTTTCTATGATTGCAGACTCGTCGTCTAGATGGGCCGAAGCTTTGAGAGAAATTTCTGGTAGATTGGGTGAAATGCCTGCTGATCAAGGTTTCCCTGCTTACTTGGGTGCTAAATTGGCTTCCTTCTACGAAAGAGCTGGTAAGGCCGTTGCATTAGGTTCGCCAGACAGAATTGGTTCCGTTTCCATTGTTGCTGCTGTTTCCCCAGCTGGTGGTGATTTCTCTGATCCAGTCACCACAGCCACTTTGGGTATTACTCAAGTTTTCTGGGGGTTGGACAAGAAGTTGGCCCAAAGAAAACATTTCCCTTCTATCAACACCTCCGTATCTTACTCTAAGTACACAAATGTGTTGAATAAGTACTACGATACAGAATACCCTGAGTTCCCAGCATTGAGAGATAAGATTAGAGAAATTTTATCCAACGCTGAAGAATTAGAACAGGTGGTTCAATTAGTTGGTAAGTCTGCGTTGTCTGACTCTGATAAAATTACTTTAGATGTTGCTACCTTACTTAAAGAAGACTTTTTGCAACAAAACGGTTACTCTACATACGATGCCTTCTGTCCTATCTGGAAGACTTTCGACATGATGAGGGCTTTTGTTTCGTACCATGATGAAGCTCAGAAGGCCGTTGCCAACGGTGCTCAATGGTCTAAGTTGGCTGAAGCTACATCAGATGTCAAGCATGCTGTCTCTTCCTCCAAGTTCTTTGAACCATCTAGAGGTGAAGGTGAGGCACAAAAGGAATTCGGCGACTTGTTGACCAACATCACTGAGAGATTTGCTGAAGCTGCTGAATAATCCTTTATACATGTACGTAAGCTTTGAAAAGAAAGATTCAACACAAGACATGTTTGAACCAAGTGTTTAGATATTTAAAACAAAAATTAAAATACAACAATTAAAAATGTTTTAAGTTTATTACTGTCGGAATTGAGTGATACATGACCAGGAGGCATCCATACAACTTGTAAGAAAATTCTCTTCCCCTTCAATCAATGACAAAATGTCGGAGTCGAAAACCTCACAACCTTCCTGATTTGGCCCTGTAGTCCTTGATGGAAGGTTGGATGTGGTTCCTGATCCTTTTTCAAAGTTGAAATCATGAATGTTGAAAGGGATCGCCGTTGGAGTAACTACAGTCATTGGTTCACAGCGCTCCGGTTCCAGGTCAATGATGTTATATGTGATGATGTCATTAGGGGAAGAGGGAGACAGATGCCAGGAACTCTGAGTGAATCTTGGAATCATTAACGAGTCTGAACTGTGGGCACCGAGTAGATGGCGCAATCCTGCAAAGTTAAATATCCGTCCCTCGCTCTCTAAGGTGGTGAGGTAGTCATTCGAATTCAGATTTCTATTCTCAATTGTCATTTGTGTACCTTGTCTATTGGTCCACCATTTTGTGATGTATAAGAGCCATGTCAACCAAGATCCATTCTTCGAAACACTTCCAAAGTCCCTCGACTGATAAGGGTGCATACCACGCATAGATTCATCTGCTCCTTGGTTAGAGAGTGATGGTCTCCACCTAGCAAGTCTATCCTCCATATACCTGCGAAAATTGTTCAGTGTACGAGGGTAAGATTGTGTGAGTGATTGTGAAAGAACGCCTGCTCTGATTGACGTCGAGTTGCGTATTTGCTCCGCTGATCGTTGAAACGGTGGGGAATGTGGCCCCGCATAACCAAGTATTAGCTCTAGCGATTCCACACTCGGAGATGGGGAGTCTATTCCTGGAGGAGATACAGTTGAACTTGCTGCTGGCGATGAAGATGAAAAGATTCGAGGCGAAATGCACTTTGAATCATAGTTGCGTCCTTCCAAAATATCAGAAGAAAGCCGTTTGCAGCCAAATCTTATTTTGTCAAAATCACAAGATTTGACGGGGTGTCTAATCACAGTATCGAACTTAATGCAGTTTAAAGACGACAGAACAACCGGGGCTGATTTACTTTTTGGACATGGGCTCGGATGCACTGGAATGCTTTCAAGCTGCCAGTTCTTCCGTTCGTCGATTCTCTGCCCAACGCTCAGGAAGGTAAATCGTGTACAATTTGGAGGATATGCTGAAGTTGATGCATAGAAAGACTGGTTCAGGTTGCCTCGATCTGTGGTTTCAGATGCAGCATGAACGTTCACCTTTAAATGTGTTGACATAAGATTTTCGGTTTGGCGGTCAAACTTGGATGACTCCTGGTTTCTGAATGTGCCCCCGGGACCATTGTCTACGGTCTCGTCCTCCATACTTCAATTGGGTAGCTACATAGTAAAAAGTGAAACCTAGCCTCTTAGTATACAAAGGCAGAGCTTTCATATTGCATGAAGATAAGTCGAGTGCAAATAGAACATGTGCACAAACGCATCATTTGCATATTTGGTACAGAGAGATTTGTGCAACCATCCTGAAAGGATAACACAAAAGAAATAAACTACTTCAAAAGAATCATAACATTCCACGGTCATCGTAACATCCTTGATTCCGATTGAAGCAAACAGTAAAAAAGAAACTTAATTCATGTGTGTAAGAAAGTGTGCGTTGGAGTAGTCACTCATTGCTAAGAAACTGTGGGGAAAGACTGTCTCTTTTCTAGTACGAGCGAACATACTCTCACTCATAGGAGCAATCATGATTTAGTCAGGGTAAGCTTTCACAAACCACTCTACAGCAATTATTTTATAGAGACACCATATAGGCGTTCATTCATTGTTTTATATACGGACATTCATTTGTACATGGCAAATGGAAACGATTTAGAAAGAAACTAGAAAAGCCTGAGACTAACTGCCCTCCGAAACTAAAGTCCCTTTTCAACTAAAGTATTCAATCCCTAAAGCAAATGCGTAAAACTCAACAAACAAAAACGTCCAATTGAATGGACGATCGAGTTCCGCTGAAAATTTGTTATTGCGAGTGCAAGAAAGTTCAAATAGATCGATATCGAGAGAAGAAAGAGACGGTGGCCAGCTTAATTAGCCTCTGTCCGCTTATTTGGATCTAGCTCTAACCTTCCGTCTCTTTCTCTTAAGTCTTCTGACTCTCTTCTTTCTCCACTTATTTCTCATTGTAGATAATTAGTGTGTGAGGAGAAAAAAAAGTTCTAAGAAATGTTGTGAAGAAGAAGTAGCTTTAATTTATATAATACCTGCTGTCCGGCCGTCGAGTGAGCACTCTCCGCTCGACGAAATTTCACGGACTGCAGACAGTGGATACACGACCGCTGTGGAGGGGAAATTGTGATCAAGATCACGGGACTCAGTGACTGTTTAGCATGTGCAGGATAGCAGGACAGATTTAGTGGCTGCAATCCACTTCATTGGCTCGACTACATAGGACGAGCCCTATTACATCATCGCGGCGTCTGGCTATTATATTTGCAGCTAGTACGTACTATTTACAGTATGCGGGGAGGAGTTGTTTGAGGATGTGGTAGAAAGGTAATATATTGGTCAAGTAGTGGCAATACTCTGTCTTCGGCGTATGGAAGTTTTTGGGTCTTAGAGCCATCATATGGTCTTATAATCATCACTCAACCTCATTATTTATCTTCATTGTCTTTGTTAACCTTGCCTTTTCTTGCCTCAAAGCCTTGTTGAGGTCCTCCTTTAATTGTTCTAAGTTCAAATTGGTGCACAAAGTATCTATGATTTCCTTGGTGATGATCAATCTCTCTTCTTCCTGAACACTATCGCATTCAAGTTCATCCAGAGTATTGCCAAGCTTGTAAATTGAGTCCATGTATAAATTTTTCTGGAATGAGAGGTGGTTGGTATCTTGCATAAGTTTCTCCTCTTCCACATCTCTCTCATTGTCTTCATTATTCTTCGCTGCTGCAGATTCTGCGGCTTTCTTTCTCTGAGGGGTCTCTAGTAAGTAGTCCAAGTGGTTCACACCCAAAAGAGCTTTGATGTTACAATAAAGCCGATAAGATAGATAAAGGCCCGGTACATTAGGCAACACGGGAAGTAGGGCAAATGGCAAAGTGAATGGAATTCCCACCGCACATAAGAGGGCATATTTTCGATGCATATCCTTTGCTTCATTCCTAAATTGATACAATTGATTTAAAATCGTAGTTGGGTCTTGAAATGAGGGGTGGTGTATGGGAATTGGCTTCAACTGCTCACTAGAAATTAATTTTGCTTCGATCTGAGATTGGAGAAGTATTCTCCTTCTAGCAGGTTCAGGCTGCACGTTCTGATCAATCTGCTTCAGAAGTATAGACGATGGTTTGTTATCGGTCGATTCCTTACCACTGATTGGGCGAGCAGGTGAAGAACGATTAGATTCTGCTGACCCTTGAAGTACAGGCGTTCTAGTGGTTTCCTCATTGATCTCTCTAATCATTATTGACTTTGATGGAAACAGTTTTAGGCAGTTCTCCTCGTATGGGATAGTGTCAAGCATTTTCTTCACGAACGTAACAATCTTTTTGTTTATAGACATGTTTGAAGTGTTAAGCTTGGTCCATGCCTTCGTGGCCAAGCCAACAACTCGTGTCTCGAGTCTAATTAGAAGTGGAATCTTGGTCAATTGCTTTTTATCAAGAATTGACCTGGTATGATTACAGTAGATATATGATTTCTTGGTAGTCACGGGTATGGATATGAGATAGATCGACTTCTTGTTGAGGTCTCTGACAGGAGATGTCAGAAATGAGCGGGCCTGGATCGCCGCAAGTCCCAAACCATCCACTAGTATTCTCGGTGGTGTTCGATGTGCAACATGCATAGCTATATTCATCTTAAGAATATGTATACTGTGGGGGAATGGTGAAGGGCTCTATCGGACCACAATTTCAGATAGGCAAATAGGTTTGAGCCTCTCTTTTCTCAATTTCAAGCGTTGTGGACTAAACTGGGTCTGAACTCTAAACGTACAGAGGTAAAGAATAACTGAATTAGAAAAGTTGTTTTACGTGTGTATATCGTCAAAAATGCTCTCGCCACTGATACCGTATGGGGTTTTTTCAATCATGTGGTTGCTCAATTTCGCAACTGATAGCAAGCAAAAGTCGCACTAAAGCGAAAGGCGGCTGCAGTTTCATGCAGGTGAACTCTTTCGAAATGAAAACAAATTGTCCTGCAATTCATTTTAAGCCCAGCCTGGAAATGGATAATTTCACAGTGTTAATATATCTGTCTTACTGTTGAATTGCATAGTTAACATATTGCTTTCGTGGCCCTTGTCGGAGGTAGATCAACTCGATTTTTAGTAGCGTTATAATTTGGGCTGCGTTCCTCTACCAAATTCATCTCTCGGGCAGATAGCAACACAAAACACAAACATTATCGATTAGGCGAGAACCAATTTTGACAGACAGTTCCCTATTCTCATCGCAAGCAGTCTTCTCTTGACATCACTCTTCTTCAGCATCAGTCTTATCCACAGCGTTTTCCCGTAAAAGAATGCTGGACATAAGGGACCCAGAACCAACTATAGACAGTGATGATGTACAGGGGGGGGAGTCGAAGCAAGCATCAACAACGGCAACAACAACTTCTTCAAGTCGATCTAAAGTAGAGTTCCACAATGAAAATAACACCAGTTCCAAAGTTATCCCACA
Source organism: Dujonia schatavii (assembly GCA_003707405.2). Taxonomy (NCBI): domain Eukaryota; kingdom Fungi; phylum Ascomycota; class Pichiomycetes; order Serinales; family Debaryomycetaceae; genus Dujonia; species Dujonia schatavii. The sequence continues at coordinate 140,658 of PPIY02000018.1, read as the reverse complement.
TCACATAACAGACCCATATGACAAGCGCAATCCGTTTGAGAAAGCTCCAATACACTCGTATGGCCACAGGCCAAATTTAGTCCCTCCATATGTGCTTGATAAGCTTTCACAAGTTCACTACCGAGAGCAGCTTAATAACACAAACACTAATGCACTTGGTTCTGATGATGATCATTCACAACTGCACCCCCATCATCTTAGTCAGAGTCAAAACCAACTCTATAACAAACACCTTCATGTCCCTACAGTATCAACAATGATAAAGCCTATCCATCGGAACCAATACAATAACGGGGATTTGAACTCCAAGAATCAAAACAGTGCTAAAAATGGTGACACGTCAAGTGGACTGGGACAAAAGCATAACCAGCATTCAACCTCGCCTCTGGGAGATGAGGACAAGCAGTTCCTGTCATTTGCAAACGACACATTTGTGAGATCAATGGGAAACAACTGGCACAACTTCTTGCATACCGTGCAGCAGCCGAATACTTATACGCCAAACGTAATGGCATATGACAAGCATTTCAATGCAGACTGGGACCTAAATGGTACCTGGGGAGGAGAAGAAAGATTAAAAAATGCATTACTTGGCAGCTCTTCTACTGATGAAGAAAATGAAGATCAATCTGAAAGGGCGACATTCTGGAATAGATGGTTCTCCAGAAAATCCTCGAATACACAACAGAAATCCTCTAAATTGAACAACGAGCTCAACGAACCTTCTCCTCGCGTAAGGTCAAAAGCTGGCTATTGGATGTCTGACGAGAAAAGAGCAGATTTGTTACCGGTTGTGAAAAGAATTTGTTTACAAAACCCATTGATACCTCTTTTGCTTCGGATCCTCATCATCATGTTTTGTCTCATGTCATTAGCCTTGGCTTGTTCAATTTTCACCCTTTCAAAGAAACAGAGCACCCCTGTTGAACAACAACCTCTGACGATAATGGCCATATGCGTTCAATGCCTTGCAATTGCATATCTCTGCTATATTGCATACGATGAGTACCATGGGAAACCATTGGGGCTCAGAGATCCTGTCGAAAAGGTGAATTTGATCTTGTTAGATCTTTTATTTATGATTTTTTCTCTGGCTAACCTTTCACTTACGTTCAATACCCTTTACGATCTGCAATGGGTTTGCAAGGCATTTGACTTTCCGGAAGGTTCCAAGGCGACAGCAATGTACCCAACAGTGGGGCTGATTTGCAGACGACAAAGAGCGCTCCTGGCGTTTTTATTTGTGGCCTTGTGTCTATGGGTTGGCACTTTCACCATCAGTATTATTAGAGTGATGGACAAAGTCACCACGAACCCAAGATCAGACTAATCTAAAGAATAGGCCTCAGACCAGGACTAAATAGAACAAAATAGGTTGTTTATTTTATGATGAGGAGAATATATATGTAGCGGCGACCCTTGGGTAGAACGCTTGGTGGATAACTGAGGAGAATCGATTTAAAACCCGTCACCCCTTTCATTCGAGGCCAAACATAAGTTGGCTGCAAAAAGTTTGTGCATACGCAACCATGTGTGCGTCAACCATTTCCTGTTTATCCTCTTGTGTGCGAACAACCGGGCTCACCCAAATGCGAAAACAAAATGTCAGAGCATTTCCGAATCTAGACGGTAGCGTTGATCTGGTTCTCCTCTGACATTGAGTGACATTCCCTTCTGTACTACTTTATATCAGTATATAGAAAGCTGAGTTGTACAGTCGTTATCACTGTGTAGAGAAACAGATTTGAAGATTTCACGCCTAGAAATTGTGAAGGAACTCTACATTCTCGACTTTTCCGCCGCCACAGATAAACGTTATCGATCTGTTTTTACACTTGCCTGTTGGTCTACGTTTGTACCAATCTGAGTACAAGGTATACACATTTTAAGAGTCATAACAAAGCTTAGCTCATACACCACTATCGCGACGCAAATATTTGTTCCTAATTCTTGCTTTAAAGTACCAAAGAGTTTAATATCCAGATGTCTCAGCCTTGCCCTACAGGAAGCGACCTCAATTCCACGTGGATGTTCGTCCAGCCAGGTTTAGAGTTCATCTTAGGCTCCCATGGAGACCAAGGTGTGAATTCTAAGATGTACATGAACTGTTACACTGCTATTTACAACTACTGTGTCAACAAATCGAGACATCCTGCTCCTGCCGTGTCTGGAACTGCAGGTACGATTACTAACCGGAAGTCTTCTTCTTCCTCATCAGCAACTACATCCACACCATCTTCATCTACTAACGGCAACAATGCATATTCCTTAGCTGGAGCCGAAATCTACAAGAAACTTGACGAGTACTTGATTCGATACATTTCGCTTCTTAAGAAGGAGGACAATGAGTCTTTTTTGGAGTTTTATGTAAAAAAGTGGACAAGATTTACCATAGGTGCCGGTTATATGAACAACGTATTTGACTATATGAACAGATACTGGGTGCAGAAAGAGAGATCTGACGGTAGGAGAGATGTATTTGATGTGAACACGTTGAGCTTGTTGAAGTGGAAAACACACTTGTTCAACGATAATGCTGACAAATTAATCGAAGAGGTATTGGAGCAAATCACCAAGCAGAGAAATAATGAGATTGTTGATACCAGCTTAGTGCTGACAGCAATCAAATCCTTGGTGTTTTTGGGCATTGATATTCAAGACTTGAAGAAGCCCAATTTAGTGGTTTATATTAAGCATTTCGAAATAGTGTTCTTAGAGAGAACAGCAGAGTATTACACCAAAGAGAGTAACCAATTTTTGGAACAGCATAATGTCGTGGATTATATGAAGAAGTGCGAGTTGAGGCTTGGTGAAGAAGTTTCCAGATCGAACAACTACTTGGAAGACCACACAAAAAAGTTCTTATTGGAAACTTTGAATAAGGTGTTGATTGAAGATCATGCCCAGATCATGTATGATCAATTCTTAGATCTATTACAACAGTACCAAGTGGGGCATATTCAAAGAATGTACAAATTGTTGAGTAGAGTACCCAGTACCTTGCAACCATTGGCAGACAGTTTAGAGAACTACATCAAAGAAGTTGCCATAAAGGAGATTGAGGAAATCAAGAGAGCATCTGAGGCAGAGATACAGCCATCGGTCTCGGGAGGCTCTGCGGGGGCTGCTGCAGGAGGGGAAGCTTCAACTACTGGAACTCCGGTGCCAGTTGCCGCAAACAACAAGCGCAAAGCCAACCCTGGTGTAAACCCGAAGATATATATTCACACTCTTCTTCTGGTTTACTTCAAATTTAACGAAGTGGTCAGCTCTGCTTTCAACAGAGATCCACTTTTCATCAAGGCTCTTGATAATGCATGCCGCTTCTTCATAAACAAGAACCCAGTGGCTACCCCTACAGCAAGGTCTCCTTGTAAGACCCCTGATTTATTGGCCAGGTACTCCGATGCCTTCCTCAAGGCGACTTCTAAGGAATCTGACATATCTGATATGTCCACCGATAACCTCATGATCATTTTCAAGTTTATTGAGGATAAGGACTCATTTGAAGAGCATTATCGCAGACTATTAGCCAAAAGATTGATCAACAGTAACACAAAGTCCGATGAATTGGAAGAACTGATTATTCAGAGATTGCAAGAAGAGAATTCTTTAGAGTATACCTCAAAAATGACCAAGATGTTCCAAGACATGAAAGCATCAGAAGATTTGAAGAACAATGTCAAAGATGAGCTCGATCAGTTATCTGCGACTTCTGGAGTTAAGGATTTTACCCCATTGATTTTGGCTCACTCCATGTGGCCATTCAAGTTTCTGGAAGATTATGATTTGAAGTTGGCTCCTGAATTGAAGCAACCTTTCCAGAAATTAGAAGAGATTTATCACAGAAAACATAACGGTAGGCAATTGCAATGGCTTTGGAATCACGGGAAAAGTGAGATAAAGGCCAACTTATCTAGAAAGGGCAAGCCGCCATTTTTGTTCACTGTTAGCAATGTGCAGCTCATGATTTTGATCGCTTTTAATAAGAAAGCTACATATACGTTTAAGGAGTTGAGCGATATTGTTGGCGTTGCAAAGCACACCTTAGAGTCGCACTTGTTACCATTCACGAAGTACAAATTACTTGACCAATCCCCAGCTGGGTCAGAGGCTTTCAATCAGCCGGAGACTACATTCACTATCGTCGAGGAGTACAAATCGAAGAAATTGAAAGTCAATTTTGTCAGTTCAATCAAGACTGAACAAAAGCAGGAAGAAGAGGATACAAAGAAGGAGATCGACGAAACGAGAAGAAACTATCTTTCTGCATGTATCGTTAGAATCATGAAAGCCAGAAAGAAAATACAGCACAACACATTGGTCAATGAAGTTGCTACGCAATCTTTGTCGAGGTTTAGAGCAAAGATTCTTGACATCAAGCGGGTTATTGATTACTTGATTGAGAGAGAATATTTGAGAAGAGTTGAGAATGACACGTACGAATATGTTGCTTAAACCAATGTCGTTCGAACCACGAAGTTAGATGTACGTTAGTATATTTTCGTAATGATAGCATCTCCCTTTTGGAGGGAATACACGATGAATGATAAGCCGTATGCACCTGGCTGCTGGTTTTGGTCTATACACGACCACTTGTAGTCTACTGAAACCAGATCAGCACAGTGATCAGCATGAAGTTCAACTCAGCTCACCCTCAACATGTCTTTGATCAAGACGAGGAGAATTCAGAATGATACTTCTTCGCTTAATCTAGTTGGGAATGATCAAAAAGTGAGACTGCCACCAGAGCCGGCTGTTGAACTTCTGGGACATGAGGGTGCATGTTTAAGCGCAAAGTTCAATAATGTTCATGGAGATGTCATAGCCACAGCTGGAAAGGATAAGTCTATTCTCTTGTGGTCCCTAGTGGATACTCTCAACGAAGATATCATCAACTATGGAACTCTCTTGGGCCATAAATCGGCAGTCACAACAATACTGTGGTCTGCAGATAATTCTGTTCTTGTTTCATCGAGCGCTGATTCTACCGTCCGCTTCTGGGATGTTAGTACTGGTCAAACAATACGGAAGTGCGTGGGACATGAATTATGCGTAAATGAAGTTTCTTATTCCAAGGCAAGCGATAATTTGGCTCTAAGTGTCTCCGATGATGGATGGGCATGTGTTTGGGACAAAAGAGATAAGAATCCATCAATAGAAGTGGAAAGTGAATACCCCATTCTTACAGGTGTCTTCAATACTCATGGAACTACATTTTATACTTCAGGAATTGAGCCAATAATACGAGCTTATGACTTGAGAGACACCACGAAACCATTATGGGAATGTGGGTCATCTCCTGCAAATGAGTCAATCACATCATTGGCAATTAACGCTGATGATTCCATACTTCTCTCGCGCTCGATGAATGGTCATGTCAACACCTACAGTGCCAAAGAGTTCGTCCCTGAGAGAATATCGAGAGCAAATAACTATCTGTATACCGGTGCACGCTCGGGAAATGAACAGCAAGTGATCAGGGCCTGTTTCAGTAATGATAGCGCGCTTATTATATCAGGTTCTGAGGACAAAACGGTAACATCTTGGGACTTGATTTCAAGAAAGATTCGAGGGAAGTACGACGGCCATAAAAGCACTGTTGTAAGCGTTGATTTCCATCCTAAAGAGCGAATAATTGCATCTTCCTCCCTTGATGGAGGAGTGATCTTAAGACAAATATAACTTAAGGTGTCGATAACAGGTTACTAAACTATAACTCCTTTCAAGGTAAACCTCTTCAAAACCGAACTTTTTTCCTTGGCTGTTTTCGCTCTTGCAGGTCATTTACCTTAATCTCTCTATCCAATTGCTCATCTGGATCAATAAAACGGCGAACATAATCCTTCTCCAGAAAGGCTTTTCGAATCTTTTGATTCTTAGCTGTGTGCAACTTCGCTAAGTTCGAATTTGAAAATAGATGCACATTCCAGGTTCTTAACCCATCAATTTGTAGGTTGTCAGTATGCTCCATTAAGGAAGATTCCATGGGAATATCCTCGGTATTATGACATAGTCCCAGGTGAGCTGAAGTTGACTGGAAGCCACTATACTCTCGTTCACGTATCTGATCACACGGTAAGAATTTGTGTCGAAGTATAAACTGTTGCATACCAGTATCATCAATAACAAATTTTCTTTCTGACACCCTTGAGCTGTTCTTAGCACCCAGAGTCGTCATTTCTGAACCTTCCGAATCAAGGTCATCTGTTCTTTTTTTGTAAATTTCCTCTTCTAATGTTCCTTCAAGCACTAGCGTTTCCACAAAAACTTCTTTTGTCTGTCCGATCCTATGTGCTCTCTTTATAGCTTGTGCCTCAACGGATCTCTGCCACACAGGGCTCAAGAAATACACTCGAGTTGCTGCTATAATATTTAATCCATGAGAAGCAAGTCTCAAGTCCATGATTAAGGTAATCCCTCCCTCATTATAATTACTAAATTCGGTAAGGTTTGCCGCCCTCTGGCTAGTGCTGATAAATGTTGCATATAGAATATAATTGACCCCAAGCACATCCAACAGCTCTGTCAAGTAATAGGCACTATCTTCAAATTCGAAAAACACAATTGATTTCACATTCATGCTCTGATGCTCAAGCAATCTGCTGGAAATATACGAGAGCTTGGCTGATCCTGTTCCGAGGATGTGAGCGTTCCGAATACTTTGGAAAGAAGTCTCTGCTTCCTTTGCTTGAGGCTCTCTAGCTTGCTCTTGTTCATCTTTAATACGTTCAACTTTCTCAATTTCTTCGGACATATCTTGCTCGTCCTCAAAAGAACTGAATCTTCTCTTTTTCGTTGGTGATTGTGAGCTGTGCTTCGAATTGCCTTCTATTCTTTTCTTCTTAGGAGACTGCTGCTGCGGAAGTCGAAAAGCTAGTTCAGGAACCAGCATTGCCCTGTCAACTTGCTCATTGCTCACTTTGAATTCTTGGTTTGTATCCTGCTTGTTGAATTTTTCCATATTTCTTTTTGTTGTGTCTTCCCAGTAAGATGTCCAGAATGGTTTGGAAACTTCTTCTAATTTAGCGCTTAGCTTGGAAATATCCAGCATGTCCATAAATCTATGTTTATAAACGAACTCTTGAATAGAATTAATGTGAGGAGCTCCAAAAATACCAGTAATGGATCCAGAAGTCAAGTCATCCATAATCCCAGTGCCAAAACTCTTGATAAATGCATTAGGCAAACCAGATACGTAGTAGTTCATTTCGTGAAGCAAAGCGATAGTTCTCCATCTAGGATTTTGTAATGCTAGCGTAGCTGCCGATCGAGAAGCCCTCAAAAGATTGACGTCCTCGTCTGAATACAAAGATCCTCCTTGTTCAGTGTGCTTCTTCAAAGAATTGTTACAAATGCTGATCAAAGTCTCCACATCGTCTTGCTTGAAACCAGACCAGTGAAAAGTAGCCCTTTGCAAGTTCATAATTAATCTACGGAGTTGCTGTCTGTTTGAAGGATGAAACATGTAATCGATATCCGTTCTCTCTGATGAGACAGCATTCACAGCCAACACTGCAGTGAAGAGGTTAATTGCAAGTTTGTTGTGGTAGGAAGGCTTTAAAAAAACTGGGATGTGGTGAAGTTTCGGTAGCCTTAAGTCTCTTTCCACGTCAACAAGCGAATGTCGGACTACAATTCCACTCAAAAGTCTCTTCATGCTGGATTGAGATCCAAACCTGTTTTCTATCAAAGGTTTAGAAACCATTTTCGCCCATGATTTGGGATCAGTCTTGTAAGGCTCAACTTTGAGGAATGACCCTATTATAGTTCCAAGCTTTGTCAAATCATCCCGCTCATTAATCGATGTCCTCACTGAGTATTTGCTACTTTTGGGTGAGTTCTTCGTTTCGTCATCAGCTTCATCCATGTATAATCGTGTGAGGCCAGAGGTTGGCGTTCCAGTTACTGCCCATCGTCTTTCTGATTCAATGTCTCTGCAAAGTAAACTAGTCTTCGAATTCTTTGAACTTGTGCTATGGCCTTCATCTATTACCAACCGCTTCCAAAAGATACTCTTCAATACGTCAGTACTGTTATCTTCGTCCAATTGCTGCTTGGCAATCAAAGAGTGGGAAATAATTATCAAATCAAAGTTGATTAATGAGACTATGTCTTGAGGTATCTCGTTCGTGAAAGTAGCATAATCCTTTGATATCGGTGATTTAAATTGGCTTGAAATGAATAACTTTTTTAGGAAGTCGTCGTCAACGTGCTTTTTGAGCTCGTTGTTCCACTGATGGAAGAGATTCTCGGGAACGAAAATCAAGGTTGCGCTGGAAAGGTATAACTTCTTAAAGGTCAAATCTTCAATTTCTTGGCCAATGAGTGCAGATCTGCTCCGCAAACGATCCCTTCTTCGTATGTCTTCTTCTGAAAGCTTTGATGTTATAGGTACCTTGAAACTACCAGGATTGTTATTAAGAATATCGGCCACGGACTCTGGTAAGTCATTAATGAAGTATTTCCAGGGTAAGGAGTTTTCATTGATCTTTCTATTGCAGATACGTATCAAACTGACTACCCCAGGAGAATTGCTTGTCGTTATGTTTGATAGTTCACGTCCAAATTCCGCTTGCAGTCGCAACTTGCTATCTACCTCTTTGGTATATAGCAACTGGTGTTCGGGGATTCTTGGCATATCATCTTTTGTCAAGCATACCAAACTAAGGCAAATCATGGTTTTCCCAAGCCCCATATTTTCTGCCAAAATCCCCCCTTTAGGTAGCACATATAACTCAGGTTGTAACCAGAAGGTCCCGCGAAACACATCCAAGTAAAATGTCCGTCCGTGAGGTGTTGACATTTTAATAAAATTTGGTACAAGCCTTCGATCATCGAGAGTCTCTTTCTCGTACATTTTGCACAACGAGTTCAATTGGAAAGGATATAATGCCGTTTTCATGCCTCTCAAAGGAGCCCCGCGAGACACTGTTAATAATGAAATTATTGTGTCTACTGGGTTTCCTAGTACCTCCTTCATCGCTGATATGGACAGAACCGTTTTCCCATCATACTTGGAGAGATCGGGAGAAGGTATTGCGTTGTAAAGTTTCAATAAAGTCTGTGCCAAAGAATTTGAATGCTCCTGATGAGTCGCTTTGAATTGTTTGCTTCTTTCTCGTTTAACCCATCGATGAAGATGGAAATTTAGCTCCTCTTGTCCTGGAACAGGTTTATTCTTCTGGATTTTTCCTCTTGATAGTACTGGCAATAATGCAGCCTGTGTCATGAGCTCTTCGTCTATCCAACTACGCCGCGATTGCCAGCTCTCGCATGAGAAGTCTAAATTGCAGGTCAATCTCCACCATGCGTTTTTTGCATTCTTTTCCTCAAATAGTGACCTAGGCAAATTGTATCTAAAATCCTTCAAAAATCGAGCACCTTCAATGTCCGAAGGAACGGCATATATCCTCACAATGCATATAGGATTACTAGGCATAGCCGCAAGTTGCACGACTTTAAATGTGGCCATCAAATAGCGGTATCTTGTCAAATGACGTACATCTTCTGCTAAAGGATGTAAATTCTTTTCCCTTGCACTCAAGGAAAAGGAAAGAAATTCAAGATCCAACCATTTCCAGGAGCTATTCCCTCTGTTCAGATTATCTGACTCGGCAATCAACCCGTAGAGGCTGAAGAATTCTGTTGGCAACTCATAGAAAGTTAATGTTCCAATGGGGATCAAGTTCAGGAGTTTGTTAGTTGATTCTGTGGTGTATTGGATCGGGTTTAGTGGCTTTCCGTTACGCTTTATCATCAGCGACTACAGGGTGCAAAGAAGGACATAGTTGGGAATATCATCTTATCATTGTTGTGTGCAGGTGTTTGGTATTACATATAAGAAGTGTTGCAAACATGTGCCACATAGTTACTTGCCACTTGAATGAAAATGAAAGGTTATGAAGCTAAATTATGTTATGTGTATTTTGTAGTTCGTCTTCAGTGAGTCAGGCAGGAGGAGGTATTTGTTTCAAAGGGAAGTACTTTTACAATGAACAAACTTTTAGCTGATTTTGCAGCAAAGATAAGAAATATAGTTAAACAAAACTGCGGACTTTACAGATGCGGCAGGACCAAAATGCACACATGTTTCTCGTACGAACACCACATTTCTCTTTGTCAGACCTCAATTGGCTTTAGATATACTGAGAGAGCGTAATATGAAACACTTTGCTGCAAAATCCTTGCTCAGTCCTTTAAGCCCCATTCGCGAAAATGAGTCACTCTAAGCGTGATTTCAGCGTTAAGGTTTGAGCATTTGGAAGGCGCAGAGCCGTACCAAAAGTGGTTTCGCATGCGGTACCATATATAACCAAACTTTTTTCTCGAAAAATAAATCCAATAAACTTGTTTGATAACATTCGCAATGCATCCAAGGAGTGGGTATACCCAAACCTTTTGGCAGATGAGGATGGCAATGAACTCTACTCACGATACAAAATGTGGGTTGCAGTCTATTTTCCATCCTTTGTATTCACCGCATGAAAATTCCCCAAATCCGTGCTTTGTTACGCTCGTCACTGCTGCTTTGAATTTGTTGGTAGCCTTCTTTGGTGTATACCAAATACTCCAGTTGATTTACCGTAACAAATATGGGTCTTTCAAGATCAAGTATAGTTTTGGCTCATCGCTTTCTCCACAAAGCATAGGCTCGAATCAATTTGTAAAACTACTTGCGATTTCTGTTCAATTGGTCCTTTTGGCAGCACTTTGGGGATTAAACTCGAATTTACCCTTCAGTGATGTTAGATCATTAGCGTTATTTTCAATCATCGTTGAGATCCTATTGGTAGTGGTTCCCTTGCATATCCTTGAACCCACGAGATCGATAGTACCTCTGGCAGCTTTACTTATCTTCTGGCTCGTGAGTATCGTTTCGACCGGTTCTTGGGTCTTGCAAGATACATTTAGTCCACATAAGATCTATCAACATGGTGGAAACATTGTACCCTTTCATCTCACACTAGAAATAGCTCTTTTGGTCAACTCGATCGCAATCTTGGTTCTTGAATTGATATTCTACACGCCGACGAAGGAGCTAATAGCTTATTATGAGCTCAATGAGTGGGATATTTCAATCCCAAAAAATTTCTTCTCTGAATTGACTATCTTTTGGATTGAGCCTACTATTAGGGAAATATATCAAAGAGATGAGTTGGACGAGAAAAAGATGGACCTTCCCAAAATGCCGTTAGAGATGTATACCGACGCTGTACAGCCCACTCTAGTGAAAGTTTGGAGCGAAGAAAAGAAAAAGAAACACCCCAACTTGTTGTTTTCAATTCTTCGTGCTAATAGAGTGAATTTTACTGTTTTCTATCTTCTCCATCTAGCAGAAGCCATCATAGTATTTGGGCAGCCGTTTTTGCTCCAAAGACTATTACGGTTTTTTGCTGTGAAGACTTCCCCAATGAAGGATACAACTTCCCCACCAATGGTGATTGGTTTGTCTATTGTTGCCGGAATGGCATCAATAGCAGTCCTTCGATTTGTATTATTGAATCGAGCATATGTTACCGCTTTCAAGATCATCTTCTCTGTGCAAGCTTCACTATCAGCAATGGTGTACGAAAAGGCTTTGTTATTGTCACCGGAGGCTAGAAAACTCAAGCCATCGGGTGATATAATAAATCATTTGTCGACTGATGTCTACACGCTCGAAGAGCTCGCGACAATTGTGCCTGAAATGATAAACAACCCAATAAAGTTGATCATCTGCCTTTACTCTTTACATAAGATTATTGGAAATGCTTCCTGGGGTGGGTTTTTTGTTGCCGTCATCTTGGTACCTTTGAGTACCAAAGTCAGCACGTCTATCTACCTGCTTTACAACGAAGCCTTAGAGTACAAGGATACCAGAGTGAGCTTGACAACAGAGATACTTAACTCAATTAAAAGTATCAAGCTATATGCATGGGAGAAACCAATGTTGGAACGACTTGATGAAGTTAGAAATACCAAGGAGCTCGCTACCAACAAGAGGATTGGTGTTTTCAATTCCTTTTCGATGTTTTTGTGGTCCTGTATTCCATTTTGTATTTCATGTTCCAGCTTCACCACATTTGTCTACTTATCAAATTTACCTTTAACCCCTGATATGATTTTCCCCGCTTTAGCACTTTTTGATATGTTGACGGAGCCTTTATTGATGCTACCAGACACGTTCTCAAGTATTGTGGAAATCAGAGTTTCCTTGACTAGATTGAAAGATTTCTTCATGATGGAAGAGTTGGAAAACACAGCATTAGAGAGAACATATACACCATTGGAGATAAACGAAACATCCGTTGAGTTGAAAGACATTTCATTTGTTTGGAGTTCCAAAGAAGACAAGTTGCCCCAAAAGGCTGATCTTGCATTACTGAATATTGATTTCTCTGCGGCAAAAGGGCAATTAACATGTATCGTTGGTAAAGTCGGTAGTGGCAAAACATCTTTGATCAAGGCGATATTGGGCGAATTACCAGTTGCAAAGTCGAATAACATAGAGCCAAAACTAAAAATCAACGGAACAATTGCTTACTGTGCTCAGTCCCCATGGATATTGAATGCAACGATCAAAGAAAACATCTTGTTTGGTTGCAGATACAACAAAGAATTTTATGACAAAACAGTAGAGGCTTGCGAACTTTTGAGTGACTTTGAATCATTACCTGACGGTGATAAAACATTAGTTGGTGAAAAAGGTATCTCTTTAAGTGGAGGTCAGAAGGCAAGAATATCTATGGCAAGAGCAGTCTATGCTAGGGCAGACATCTATTTATTGGATGACATACTTTCGGCAGTAGATGCCCATGTCGGTGAAAACATTGCGAAGAAAGTGTTGGGAGAAAATGGAATATTGGCTACAAAAACAAAGATCCTTGCAACCAATTCTGTTCGTGTTCTAACAAAGGCTCATAAAATTATTTTATTGAAGGGTGGTGGTATCGTTGAAACTGGCACATACAGTGAAGTAATGAAGAAACTGCAATCCGACCTTGCTAACTTAATTAATGAGTTTGGACAAGAGCAAATCCAAGAAGAAAATGCCGTAGTTGATGAGCATGATATCAATTCATCACAGGACACTGACTCTATTTCCTCGTCGTACTCTTCGGCTGTCAAAGATTTCCAACCAGATGCTCAGGCTAATGTAACCACAACTACAACTCATAGGAGGGGATCGATAGGAACTGCAAGTCTTGTGCCATTTCATCACAGTTATGAGGAAGAAGAAGCATTGCTTGAGCTCAATGATGATCTCTCCACAGATCAAGAACGGAAGACAGGTCACACAAATGAGGTCAATTATAAGGGACGAGTCAAGTGGGAAGTTTATCTCGAGTACTTCAAAGCCTGTAATTACTCCTACGTTTTCTTGTATCTTGCCTTAACTATGGCCACGATTGGTAGTCAAGTTATTGGGAATTATGTGCTCAAACATTGGTCTGAGCTCAATGAAGCTGAGGGAAAGAACACAAACCCCTCAAAGTACTTAGGTGCATATGCTATATTAGGAATTCTGGGAGGTGCTTTTACTTTGATTGGGTCATTCATTGTTTGGACGTACTGCATTATCCGCAGTGCGACCCATTTCCATGATACCATGGCTAAGAGTGTTTTAAGGTCTCCGATGGCATTCTTCGAAACTACCCCAATTGGTAGAATCTTGAATAGATTTTCAGAAGACATGGGTCGAATTGATTCTGATTTGCCATGGGCATTTATTGATTTCTTAGAATTACTTTTGCAAGGTATCTCAATTTGTGGTGTACTCATTATCAATGTTCCATTAATGACAGTCATTGTGATTATTTTGTTAATATTTTACAACCAGATCAGAAAGTTCTTTGTCCCTGCCTCAAGAGAGTTAAAAAGAATCAGGAGTGCGAGAAAAAGTCCAGTTTTTTCACATCTTCAAGAGCTGGTGAATGGAGTAGAAACATTGAGAGCGTACGATCAGGAGGATAGATTCATCTTCAAGAGCAGATCCAATTTAGATAACAGAATCGCCGTGGATTTTTTGGTGACTATGTGCAACAGGTGGTTGTCCTTAAGATTGCAAAGTATATCGGCAACATTAATGACTACCACCGGCTTGTTTATTCTATTTACGATAGACCTGCGTTTCCAATTGAGTGTCGGTATGGCTGGTTTTGTGATGACGTACGCTTTGAACACTTCGAATGTTTTGAATGCTATTGTTAGACGTTGGGCCGAAGTTGAATCCAGATCAGTTTCCATTGAAAGGGTTGTTGAATACTGTAATCTACCGTCGGAGGCTCCGATGATTATCGATGATAACAGACCTCCACAAAACTGGCCTCTCAATGGTGCTGTCACTTTTGTCGATTACAGTGCCAGGTACAGAGATAACTTAGACCCTGTTTTGAAAAATATATCTCTTGATATCAAACCTGGAGAGAAGATTGGCATTGCAGGTAGAACTGGAGCTGGAAAATCGTCATTGACATTAGCTCTTTTCCGTATCATTGAAGCTATTGATGGTCACATCAACATTGACGAAATCAAAACTAGTCTGCTTGGTCTTTATGACTTACGATCTAATTTGAGTATCATTCCACAAGACTCTCACACTGTCAAGGGGTCTGTCAGACAGAACTTAGATCCATTCGGGAAGTATTCTGACGACAAATTATGGGCTGTACTAGAGTTAGCTCATTTGAAGGAGCACGTGGAGTCAATGAGGACATCTGCAAATAGAAGTGAATCAGATGAAGAAGACGACGAAACTGACTCTGATGAGCCCGATATTGAAGCTGTTGGTCTTGATGCTCACGTGTATGAAGGAGGCTCGAACCTTTCATCAGGCCAAAAACAATTATTATGCTTGGCCAGGGCATTGTTAAATCCCTCAAAAGTCTTGATATTGGACGAGGCAACAGCAGCTGTTGACGTTCAGACAGATAAAATAATCCAGGATACTATTCGCAAGGAGTTCAAAGATAAAACTATTTTGACAATTGCTCACAGACTTGACACAATTATGGATAGCGATAGAGTACTTGTTTTGGACAAGGGCGAAGTAAAAGAGTTTGCGTCAGTGCCAGAGTTGCTTTCGAACAAAGACGGAATATTTTACCTGCTTTGTGAAAAAGGCGGATACTTGAAGAACTACTTAAACGAAAGTAATGGGGAAGAAAATTGAGCAAAGCAAAAAAGATAGATTACAACTGCTATAACATTATTATCATATGACGAACAACCTAACACAAAGAACATAGCAACCAAGTAAATAAAGAAAAAATTAGGAACCGAAGAAAAAGCAAGAAACGAAAAAAAAGAACAAAAAAAACAACTATTTATTCATATCATCATTTCAATTCAACTATCATACAATAAAACTTCAAACTATTTTACCAGTCCGAGGTATTTTTCACCTGGAGTCAAAAAACGACCACACACAGTACAATTAGTTGTAGCATATATTTCTCTACCATTGTGACAATTTGCACATTTATAGACAAGTCATGTATTTTTTATTAACTCAAAATATGTAATTAAGTTGTAGCTATCATATGTTTTGCAGCCACCACAAAGGGAACCGCCTACACCTGCATACAACCAATGGCAAATGCAGATCCGTGGGGAGGGTAAAATCGGTAATTCCAAAAATGTCACGACATGATAAGCCAGCTTTTCTTAGTCACTACGTATAGAGCAACATGAAGACCAATATAATACTGATCCCCTCTAAAAAGACGGAGGAAGTCAATTGGTCTAAACCAATCAACAACTACCTTTTGTCCATCTATGGTACTACTTCAGAGTACAAGGAGGAC
Organism: Dujonia schatavii; assembly: GCA_003707405.2. Lineage (NCBI taxonomy): Eukaryota > Fungi > Ascomycota > Pichiomycetes > Serinales > Debaryomycetaceae > Dujonia > Dujonia schatavii. Next base: position 124,870 of record PPIY02000018.1, on the reverse strand, counting down.
TTATCTACATTCAACCAATTGAGGCAAGATATTTCAGCGGGATTGAATGCAGATGTAACTGGTTTGAAACTTTACTACAAATACTATAGCTTACTAGAACTTTTAGATCTCAGAATCCCGTTTACTACATTGAACAAAAGCAAAAAAATATGTTTCACTTGGCACGATGCGTTTAGCCCAGACCTTTCATACAAGCAATATTCTCTCGCATTTGAAAAGACAGGGGTTTTGTTTAACATCGGACGCATGTTGACTGAGGTGGCAATCAAAAAATACACGGAGGGTTCACCGGAAGATGAACTGTACAAAGATGCTCTTGTCTACTTACAGCAGTCTGCTGGTATTTTTCAGTTTTTAAGCGAGAATTTCTTGCACGCTCCATCAAACGACTTATGTCAAGCATCGGTTAAGTTTTTGATTCAATTGAACTTGGCGCAAGCACAGGAATTATTTGTCTTGAAAGTCATAAGTGGAGATTTGGAACAGAAGAAAAACTCATTGATCTCAAAATTGTGCAGGGGCGCAGCCGATTTCTATGAAGAGTGTTTCAATTCTGTCAAGCATTTGAAAGAAAGCACCGGTGATTCTGATGAGCATTTCAAAAGCCCATCGGACGATTACTACGTGAAAGACACAGGCATAGAGGACTTTTTGGATGACGAATATGATCCAGACGCGGCCGATGGCGGTGACGACAATGATGACAATGACAATGACGATGACCCAAAGCGTTCATCGGATAAAATCCACAAAGTGAATCCTTCGTGGATCTCAATAATTGAATTTAAAAAGGCATACTACGCCTCACTTGCCTTGTATTTCCATGGTTTACAAAGCGAGGCGACAAAAAAATTCGGAGATGCTATTGCTTACCTTAGTAAATCGCTTGATACGCTTAACGAGATTACTTCCTTGACGATCAAACAAATATCACGGTCGAAGACCGTGTACGCGTACGAAATTTTGGATAACTATAAGTACCAAAAGGATGCGCTTGGTATAAAATTGGCAGAGTTGGAAAAAGACAATGATTTCATATATCATGACATAATCCCTCTGAAGGTGACGCTTACTCCAATAAAGGCTATGGAAGGAGTGAAGGTTATCCCAATTACGAAAAATGATGCCTTCAACGCAATTAATGAGCACAATTACAACAATTTCTTTACCAACGTTGTTCCGATTAATATTCACGAATTGATGAGCTTCTACCTGGAAGAGAAGTCGCAATTCTTGAGAAATGAACTCGACATGTTCGACGTTTCAAATGAAGAATTGAGCTCTGTGATGGAATACTTAAAATTACCTAAAAGCTTGGTGAATCTTAAGGAGATCTTACAAAATGGTGGATCTAATGAAAGTGGTGAAGTCTTGATTCCTCTGACGTGTAAAGATATTGCACAGGAAGTATCATCTGCTTATTCAACTGACATTTCCAATAAATCAGCTATACTGAAGTTGAGAGACGAGATCTATGCGATAATACAAAAGTATGAATTATCCACCACTATCGATAACAAGGAGGAACTCTTTAAATTGAAGAAAGCATTTGTGGAGGCAAGTAGTCGAGATCAAGATTTATTTCAATTGATCAAGAGTGATGACAATTCCTTGTATAATGCTTTGGGTAAGGGAGCAAATTCTCAAGAATTTAAACAATTATTTCAACCACCGAACAAGAATTCCAGTGGATCCGAAGAACTCAGTTTGCTTGATATTGACGATAGTAAGATCTCATCGAGAGATCTGATCGAAAAGAAAATTCACAGCTTGGAAGAAATACTTCACGACTTACGTACCATCAAGACAAATAAGGCACAAGTCATAGATTCATTGAAGGAGGAAATCCATAACGACGACATTTCGGATATCCTCATACTCAACACGAAAGTTAAGTCCACTAGCGAGATAAAAAATGTGATATTTCCCCAGGAGTTGAAAAAGTTCGAAACCTACTCCCAGAAATTAGACTCGTTAGTTAGTAAGCAAAAGATCATCCTGGAAAACTTGGTGAGAGAGTGGACTAGTTTCTCGCAGGACCCCAAGGTGAAGGAAATACAACAGTCGTCTAAATTCTTGGAAGAGCTATCAAAAGATCAGCAGAGTCGCATTGGTGAGTTTTACAATAATTGGAAAAGATACAGCGCTGGGCTAAGTAAAGGTGTCGGCTTCTACAATTCGTTGTTGAGTTATGCCCAAGGTATTTTAAGGAAGGCTGAGGATCAACGGGTTTCTGAACATTTGGGCCAGCAATTCAGCGATTTAAACATACATCCCAAGTATGGTATGCCCCTGCAACAAGCTACAACGTATCCTCAACAGCCGTCGCAAGTGTCGTCGGGAAGAAGTGGTTCTTTTAGCCAGCAGCCGCAATTGCAACCAGGACAGTATTCTGGATCGTATAATCAGCAGCAGCATTATCCACAGCGGCAGCACACAGGAAGTTCGATAACGTCGAACTATTCGCAGGAAGGTTATGGCCAAGGTGTTAGCCACCAAAACTACGGATATCAAGCACAGCCTGTGGCATCTTATAACCGTCCTCGCGCTGTTAATGATAGTTATGATGGAGTACCACAACAACCGCCTCAGCTTCCACCTAAAACTAGTACTGGTCTCTCGCATCCTACATACCCATATCCTCAGACATCAACTGTCCCTCAATTCTCACAGGGTCAGGCTCAACCTATCAATAAGCCGCAGATTTTGGAGCAATCTGGTGCAGCTCCCCATAGACAAGGTTCTGAGCATGATTTGATTTACGATCAACCATCGACCTATCAACCAAGTATGTACAACTATTTCTCGAAGAATTAAGATAACGCAGTGAGTTTCCATTTTTACTCTGTAGGTATGACGTGACTTTGTTTTCTCTCTCTCTACTTCTTTTTTAAAAGGTTCGGGTTTCCTTGTCAACGGCATGGATGTGGCCTCCGCCACGGGCTTCCTGTGGTACAATTCACGTCAAGATGCAATTCCTGCAGCAACACCAATCGGAAATGCATGAAGAATTTCTAAATTTAACTTAAAACGAATTAGGCAATTGGTAAATAGATCGGCAGCCAGATCAATCAGCATTGACCTTAAAACTCACTACCTCGCTTGTCAGTATCATTGAGGACGTATACATATTACACGCCTGTAGGTGTATAGAGTACGCGTTTTATAGCATTTCGTTGACATCACAAGAGACAACGTCAAAGGCGGGTGCGAGATGTAACTAGTTGCGGTCCAGAAAAGGCTGCACATTATAAAAAAAAAACGCAAGGCTTAGAGATTTAAGCCAAAAGACCATGGGCGGATGTCTCCTAAGTCAGCACGCTCTCAACAAATAGCAGTGAGCTTACAAAGAGAGATACGCTACAAGGTGGTTGAGCCCCTTCAGTTGAGCTCCTTCACCTGTGTTACGAACCCTGTACTCACTCGTTCCGACCATTTGGTTAACCTTAGCTTTTGTTCTAAGCCTTTTCTCTTAGCGAAATTTTATTTTTATGTTTTTTTTTTTCTTTTTGATTCTCAATTTTTGCCTGATTTGACTTCTGCAATGAAAAAAAACGCTCTTTATATAAATCATCAAATCGAATTTTTTTTGTAAGTCTTTTGTGTTACTATTTTCTTTCTCAAACACATTTTATCTCTACTCTTTTCGGTTTCCTAACATATTCCTCATAGTCACATTCGCTTTTTCCCGTCAGCAGCGTTCCTTTCCAGTCTTTTGCTAGATATCCTCACATCAGAAAGAACGCGCTAACACGAAAGATCAAAAAGAGCCTGTCATAAAAAATCCACATCCATTGAACAGCTGTACCCGAAAAGAATATCGAGTTATTCCTTCATCCTCAAAAAAGTTGCCATGAAGTTCGCAGGATTACTTCCCATTTTTGTGGGGGCTTTGTCTTTCTTTGCGACGAACACTCGTGCTTCAGGTGTGGTCACCTGTAATGCCACTCAACCATGTCCCGACTCACTCCCATGTTGTTCCCAGTATGGTACATGTGGTAACGGATCCTTCTGCCTTGGTGGATGTGATATCAGATACTCTTTCAACTTGACTGCATGCATGCCGATGCCCATCATCAGCAAATTCAACACAACATTCGACTCAAACTCAGATCTCTTGAACCAAAATACCTATCTTGGAAACTCAACACAAGGCAAATGGGTCTTTACTGGTTATACCGACGTACATGATGATACCTTGATTGTTCAAATGCCGAACGGAACCACAGGTACTGTGGTTTCGTCGACTGAATACATGTGGTACGGTAAGGTGAGTATGAAGATGAAGACCTCCAGAACAGCCGGTGTGATTACCGCCTTCATTTTGTTCTCAGACGTTCAAGATGAAATTGATTACGAGTTTGTTGGCTATAACTTGACCCTGGCGCAGACAAATTACTATTCGAAGGGTGTCTTGGACTATAACAACTCCCTTAAGATCAACACCGCAGATACCTACGCAGACTGGCACATCTACGAAGTGGATTGGCAAGAAGATCAAATCCAGTGGTGGATCGATGGACAATTGGTTAGAACTTTGAACAAATCGGACACCTATAATGGAACTTCAAAGGAATATGCTTTCCCACAAACCCCGTCTAGAATTCAAATGTCCCTTTGGCCGGGTGGTGCTGCGACAAACGCCATTGGTACTGTCGAATGGGCTGGTGGTGACATCAACTGGAACTCAGAGGATATTCAAAAGTACGGTTACTTTTACTCGCAAATTGAGTGGGTGTCGGTGGAGCCGTACGATACCCCTGGCGGAGTGAGAACAGTTGGTTGTAACGGTACCAACTGCAATGCATATTTGTACAACTCTACCAGAGGAGATCAATCGAATGTCTACATGACGAAGAAGAAGACTTTCTTGGGTAACGGAGGTGCAACAGGTTTGGACCCTCAGAACGAGGACCAAGAAGTTGTGTCGACGATAACTACAGGTAAGAGCACTATTGTTAAGACTTCCACGAAGAAGGCTACCATAAATACCGAGTCTGTAAATATTCCTACCGGAAGTACAGCAGCAGATGCGGAAACAACTCCTAGTGGCTACGACCCAACGATGGGATTTGTTCAGAATTCACTGCCAACGACTTCTGGTGGATCATCTGACTCCAAGAGTTCAAGTCGTAACGGAGTTGCGCCCCAATTCCAAGTTGAAAGTATGCTTGGAGTGGTTGGAGCAATTGGCTTTGGTGCCTTATCATTCTTTGCTTAAAAAGATCCTACCCTCCTGCAATATATGGGGCCCTTTCAACTAGCCCATTTTGTTAGTTTTGTTTAGTTTTTTTTTTTATTTGCATGTATCGAAGAATAAAGTTAATATCTTCCTAGGTCTACTTTGCCTGAGCATGTAGATTGCAAAAAGTCGAATGCGCTTGGGTGTATACTGTACTAATGTGCATACTGACTGTATGGCGTGGGATACTTTAGACTATTATCAAATCACTTTTCTCTACTAACTACTGACCGTTTTGAATATCTGAGTAAGTAGAAGATGGGAGCTATAAGGGAAGAAGGTAGAAACATGGCCCTATGTGAGATATTCTCACTCCTATAATCTAACCTTTCTCTCCGCGACTCGGGCGCGTGGTCGTGCGCAATAACAAAGACTCCAAAATACACGTAACAAATAAAAAAATGCCAACCAGAAACTGGACCACCTGAAAAAACAGCAAATACGTAGCGATAGCCTGGAGGTCTGCACCACAATTAGACTTACTTAGTAATCAGCCATCATGAAGATGCTTACTAAGTTTGAATCTAAGTCATCCCGTGCCAAGGGGGTGGCTTTCCACCCTAAGAGACCTTGGGTACTTGTTTCCCTCCATTCGTCTACCATTCAGCTTTGGGATTATCGTATGGGGACATTGATTGATAGATTTGAAGATCACGAGGGTCCTGTCAGATCGGTGAATTTCCACCCAACTCAACCTTTGTTTGTGTCGGGAGGTGACGATTATTCAATCAAGGTGTGGTCTTTGAACACTAGAAAGTGCATTTTCACATTGAATGGACATTTAGATTATCTTAGGACTGTATCGTTCCACCATGATTTACCCTGGATTCTCTCGGCGTCTGACGATCAAACTATCAGAATTTGGAACTGGCAAAACCGTCAGGAAATTGCGTGCCTCACTGGTCACAACCATTACGTAATGTCTGCCCAATTTCACCCCCTGGAAGACTTGATTGTCTCTGCGTCTATGGACCAAACCGTGAGAGTTTGGGATATTTCAGGATTGAGAAAGAAACATTCAGCCCCAACCTCAAACTCGATTAGATCGTTCGAAGACCAGTTGCAAAGACAGCAATTGCCACAGCAGGACATTTTCGGAAACACTGATGCAATTGTCAAATATGTCTTAGAGGGTCACGACAAAGCTGTTAATTGGGCCGCTTTCCACCCAACCTTGCCATTGATAGTCTCTGCAGGTGACGATCGTTTGGTGAAGTTGTGGAGAATGAGTGAAACTAAAGCTTGGGAAGTTGACACCTGTCGTGGACACACAGGTAATGTCTTGGCAGCTGTTTTTCACCCTAATCAAGACTTGATCTTGTCTGTTTCCGATGATAAGACAATCAGAGCTTGGGACTTGAACAAGAGAACCCCGGTCAAACAGTTCCGTCGTGAGCACGATCGCTTCTGGCTTATTGCCAACCACCCAACCATCAACTTATTTGCCACATGTCACGACTCTGGTGTTATGGTGTTCAAATTAGAGAGAGAAAGACCAGCGAGTGCTCTCTTCCAGAACAAGTCCTTACTTTTCATCAACTCAGAGAAGCAGGTACAGTCTTACGACTTCAGTAAACAGGAAGTCTCGCTCCCAATGTTGTCATTGAAAAAGATTGGCAAGACTTGGTCCTTCATGCGCACCTTATCATACAATCAGTCTGACAACTCGATTTTGGTAACACACGGAGGTGAGAGTGCCAATGGATCTGATGGCCAATATGCTCTTATCTCTTTGCCTAAGCATATAACTGGAGCTATTGAACCCACGGATATTAGACAAGGAGAGGGTAATTTTGCATGCTTCATCTCTAGAAACAGATTTGTTAGTTTTGTCAAATCATCCAAGACGCTCTATGTTAAGGATTTGAGCAACAATGTTACCAAGACAATCCAATTGGACTCTTCGGTCATTGATGTTTTGGCTGGTAATAGTGGTAGCGGTAGAGTGCTTCTCGTAAAGCAGCATCTGGTTGTCTCGTACGACGTGCAGCAAAGGAAGGAGTTGGCAGAGCTTAGCGTAAACAATATCAAATATTGTTCTTGGTCCAATGATGGTCAATATGTGGCATTATTAGCCAAGCACACCATTACTATTGCTAACAAGTCAATGGAATTGATCACTTCTATGCATGAAACTATTAGAATCAAAAGTGCGCTGTGGGATGATCAGTCTGGGGTTTTACTTTACCTGACGTTGAACCACATCAAGTATACCTTGTTGAACGGAGACAACGGTATCATTAAGACTCTCGAAAACACCGTGTATATCACGAAGGTGACAGGGAACTTGGTGTATTGCTTGAATAGGGCGGGTCAAGTGGAAGTAATTAAGATCGACCCAACAGAATACAGATTCAAGAAGTCATTAATTAACAAGAATTTCGGTGAGGTTTTGAGAATCATCAAGAATTCCAATTTAGTGGGCCAAAACATTATCAGCTACCTCCAGAAGAAGGGATACCCGGAAGTCGCTTTGCAATTTGTGGAAGACCCGGAAACTAGATTCGAATTGGCTTTAGAATGTGGTAACTTGGAAGTCGCCTTGGAGCAGGCGAAGAAATTGAATGCCAACAATATTTGGGAGAAATTGGGTGAGGAGGCTTTAAACCAGGGTAACTTGGACATTGTCGAGTTTACGTATCAACAATTGCACTTGTTTGATAAATTGAGTTTCTTGTATCTCTACAAAGGAGACCTGACCAGATTGGGCAAGATGTCCACCATTGCAGAGCACCGTAACGATCTCAATTCGTTGGTTCAGAACACCTTATACAATAATGACATCAAGAAGAGATGCCAAGTTTACATTCAAGGTGGTATGTTACCCTTGGCTTATACTCTTGCTAAGCTGAATGGCTTGGATGAGTTAGCCGAGCAAATCTTGGAACAAGGTGGTGTTGATGCTAAGGATGTCGAATTACCTGAATTGGGAGAAGTTGTTCCTTTGCCCGAACCTATTAGCCAGCCCATTACCAACTGGCCATTGAAGGGAGGATCTATGAGTTTCTTCGAAAGCGCATTGTTGACAGGTCAAGTTGACAATTTGTCTATTGAGGAAGAAGATCAATACAATAGTGTTAGTGCAACTCCAGCTAATGAAGACGTCCTGGTTGATGATGATGCTTTTGAAGATGCTGATGCCTTAGATGCTGATGATGGTGAGGGTGGTTGGGATATGGACGATGATGATCTTGATATCGAAGACGTTGTCGTGGAGGAAGATGAATCTGCTGCTCCAGCCTTCGTTGTCGATAAAGGTGTCGAAGGAGAACTTGGACACTGGTTGCGTAATGCTAAGACTCCAGCTGAATATGTTGCTGCTGGTGTTTTTGAACAGGCATCGTCCTTGCTCAACAAGCAGCTTGGTGTTGTAAATTTTGAGCCTTTACGTGCTAGATTCCTTGAAGTGTTCCAATCGTCTAAGCTTTACTTACCTGGAGCGGATGATTTGCCGGCCATAAGAACCTATATCAGAGCTGACAATGATGAGGATGATCTGAAGAGATTCAAACCTTTTATTCCAGGCTTCGAGTCTTTGGAAGAAAAATTGAATTTAGGTTTCAAATTCTTTAAAGACAACAACTTGGAATCTGCCATTGAGACCTTCCGATCCATCATATACACTATCACCTTATTGACTGTCTCGGAGGAAGATGAGGAAGCAAAGTGTTTGGAAGTGTTGGATTTGTGCCGTGAGTACATTTTGGGATTGAGCATCGAATTGGAGCGTCGTAAGGTCGCCGCTGCAGGTGACGTTAAAAGAAATTTGGAGTTGGCTGCATACTTCACCAGAGTAAAATTGCAGCCTGCTCATAGAATCAATGCATTGCAGGTTGCCATGACACAATCCTTCAAAAACAAGAACTATTCCTCAGCATCATACTTTGCTAGTGAGTTCTTGGCGTTGGTATCGACAGGTACTAGAGCCGAGCAAGCAAACAAGATTAAAGTCAGGGCTGACACCATAGCTTCTGATGCCATTGAGATTGACTTTGATCCATACGCCGAGTTTGACATCTGCTGCGCAACTTTCACACCAATATATGCGGGATCACCGTCTGTGAAGGAGGCACTTGTTGGAGCTAAGTACAAGATTTCTGAACAAGGCAGGTTATGTAGAATCACTGGTATTACTTCGATTGGCTCTCCAGCGTCGGGATTGAGAATAAGAGGTTAGAAGTAGAGAATGCGAGGTGCTACAAAAAAACAAAGTTTAACGCACTATATAGTGAAGCAAATGTTAAAGTTATGACAACTCGTAAAATTCAAATATAGAAACGCCGGTGACAGCAATATACTCAAAAGAGAACATGAATGATAGTGAATGATGCTGTGCGCGTGTTTCGTCTACATCAAGTCCTGAGTCTAATCCATGGCTGCTTATCGTGGTTTCTAAAGAGCTAAACGCGGTATCGCTAGCGGCAACTAAAAGCGGTACATGCAAAAAAAACAAAATGGAGGCGAACAAAAAATAAATACCCAAGCGATCGTAGACCAAATTTTCAGACAGTGAGATGAAGAACGAAAGATAATCAGAGTGTTCCGATCAACCACTCTGCAACATATACTCTAACAATGTCCTCATCCACAAAAACTGCCATCGAGTTTAAGGATGAAGGAAATGCTCTTTTGAAGGAGAAGCATTTCAATGAAGCGATTGACGCATACACACGAGCAATTGAGTTGGACGACACCAATCCTATATTTTATTCTAATAGAGCTGCTGTTCACATACGGTTGGAAAACTATGGATCTGCCATCGCTGACTGTGACTCAGCATTGAAGTTGGACCCGAATATGGTCAAAGCCATTTATCGTAAAGGTGTTTCGCAGATGGCTATCCTCCAGTACAAAGATGCTCAAGTAAACTTCAAATCGATCTTGCAAAAACTACCGAACGATAAGTTGACTTTGGAAAACTATAAGCAGTGTGTCAACTACTTGAAAAAACAGGCGTTCGAAAAGGCTATTGCGGGTGATTCCAAGAAGTTAACGTTGGCTGAGATTGACTACTCAGGAATGATGATCGAGAAGAATTGGAACGGTCCGTCCTTGAAGACTACCGTTAAGTTTGACAAAGTTGAAGATTCATCTAAACCTCTTACAGTTGACATACAGGGATTGGACTTAGACTACTTGAAATATGCCATAGAGACATTTAAAGACGGTGGAAAACTTCCAAAGGCTCACGTGTTTGCTATTATTGCAAAGGTTTACGAGTTGTTAAGGGAAGAAGCTACGATGGTTGAGATTGCTCTTCCACATTCTCAAGTACAAGCTAGCGAGACAGATACTGTTGTTCCATCGGCTAAGAAGTTGACTGTAGTAGGTGACACGCATGGTCAGTTCTACGATGTCTTGAACCTTTTCCAAAAGTTTGGCTTCGTTTCAGACGAGCATATTTACTTATTCAACGGTGACTTTGTCGACAGAGGTTCTTGGTCTTGTGAAGTTGCACTCTACCTCTACATATTGAAAATATTGTACCCGAAGTCAATCTACATCAACAGAGGTAACCATGAAACGAACGACATGAACAAAACTTACGGGTTCACTGACGAGTGCGAGCACAAATATTCCAAAAAGGTATTTGAATGCTTTGCGGAATCATTCGGTGCTTTGCCCTTGGCTACCTTAATAAACCAATCTTATTTGTGTATGCATGGTGGGTTGTTTTCTGATGACAAAGTGACATTGAAAGACATCAAGGCTTTCAATAGATTCCCCACATCTGGTTCCACGCAACCTCCAAGAGAAGGGATTGCCATGGAGTTATTGTGGACTGATCCACAACAACCTAACGGTAGAGCTCCTTCCAAGAGAGGTATTGGAATGCAATTCGGCCCTGATATCACAGAACGGTTCTGTCTTACCAACAAGATTAGAAAAGTATTGAGGTCGCATGAAGTCAGAATGGATGGTGTTGAAGAAGAACATAATGGTAGATTGATAACTGTGTTTAGTGCTCCAAACTATTGCGACTCCACGGGAAATCTTGGAGCCGTTGTGAATTTTACCGAAAACCCTAACTACAAGAAAGAGGAGGACAATGGAGAAGGATACAGAGATGTAAATGATAAGAACTGCCCGTGGATCTTGGAGACACAAACTTTTGAAGCCGTTCCACACCCTGATATCAAGCCTATGGCATACTCAAAGAGTGGATTTGGATTTTAAACGCGTACATTTTGTCTTTTCGTCGAGAAAAGATTGTAAATAGGTACAGGCGCTTCTATCTGAGGTGCCTCATGACCAATATGTTAATTTTCATGTAGAAATAGACAGTGACAGAAATCGGTATATATAAATCGTAGTTCCAATCTGCAAAACTTGTATGCAGCAACTAGTCTTTTGAGTGAGCAAATTTTGTATACGGAGCAGCTTCACCCAATCTTGTAGATATCAACGGCAGTACACAACCATGCTGTCTCCCAACGCTACTTACGACGACGATGAACCTGATGAGTGGGATCAACGAATCATAAATACTGGTTGCCATGAAGAAAACCTCAAATTACAATTGTGTCATGCTGACACTGGAGATTGGCGGAAGTGTCTCCTGGAAATGGCTGCTTTCAAAACATGCTGGGATGCCAATAACAACAACGAAAGAACGCACACAGTGAACAATGTCGAAGGAAAATGAAACACTCCAAGAACCATCTACATGACGGAAACCTGAATCGTATACTGTAAATAGACAAAATAAACAAGACTACTTTGAAATGAATAGTGAGGGGGTGACAAAAGTCTGCGTGAGCGAGTTAGTAAGAGTTGTCACGAGAAATATCTCCAATAAAGAGAGCTACAAGAAGACAAATCCATTTGGTGAATCAACCCATGGTTTATCTCTTGTTTAAGGGTATTTTCTTTTTCTAATCAGAGCCCATTTTTTTGAGTTTGCGATAAAAAGACGGAGTGCACGCGTATTTACTTCCCGCCATGTTAGCCACAAGCATGAGCTCTCGTAGCCGTATACCGCCTCCGTCCCATATAAAGTTTCCCGAAAGGCTGATATCGATCGAATACTCAGACGTAGATTTCTCGGACACTGGTGAAGAGATCACTAGCCCTGGTCCAACTCTAGATATTTTCGACTATAAATCAGATTCCTTGAGACAAAACGACATTAAACGACTTAAAGAGCAGAGCATAGCACGTCTACACGACAAGTGGGAAAATATCTTGTTCAGGTATTCTCAAATTGATGATGAAAAAGAGAGTGACGAAATCAATATCATCACAGGTGACATAATAACCGATAATGGACACTTGAGATCATTGGGATTGGGTAATGAAGGTGGATCCACCGCAAACCGAAATTCAAGCATATGGTCTGCTAATTTCAATTGGGAGAATGATATATTAAATGCGAAGCGAAGGGAATCAAGAATCAAAAAGAAGAAAAGGGAGTTGAGACAGATGTTGAAGGATCAAGATCTATTCCATGTACCTTCGCTGAGAGATGAAGAGATGGAAGCATCATCCGAGGAGATAACCAGGGTATCAAGGGATGAAGTATGCAACGATAATATCTTGTTACTCACTCCATCGCCGACGAAAAAGTTACGCATATCGCCTACCAAAATGACAAGGAAGGAGTCAGTAAAGAATACGACTCCAATACGCTTATTCGGGACATCTTCCGTTCAAAATTCCAGAACGTCAACCCCAGAGCTCAACCAGCATGATTACAGCGGGTCAGAATCAAAGACAGAGTCGGTCGAGGAAATAATACGTTCTTCACCAGAAAAGTACAATAGAGTTGAAAAGCCTTTTGCTCCAGACATAAACTTTCACGTACAGAAGGGAACGACTGCCAATATAGTCTCACTGCCTAATCTGACGTCTAGTGAGAGCGATTTCAATGATGATTATCTGATAATAGCTTCCCCATACAAGCGCAATATTGAGCCAAAATCGATATACAATTGTGCCTTTACCGATTGCCACTACTGCACAGGTAACAAGACTTTGTATAAGTCCCACCTCTTGGAGAGGCACGCCAATTACCTCCGCGCTGTTGGGTATCCTGTTAATGACGACCAGCCAGCTCCTCTCATGTTCCCTTCTATTACTAGACGATTACTAGAAGACTTTCCATTGAGGTATGATATTCCCCCACTTGCGAGGACTGCCGATGGTAAACCTATTATTTGCGGTTTGAAATTGGATGATGGTAAAATTTGTCAAAAGTGGTTTTTATCAATGGAAGAGTATAAGAGGCACTCTCATTGCTCTTCAAAACGTCAAGTGTTGTTGTGTCCCTTACTTGGCTGCGGGTTCATGACTGACGAAGGGTATTTATCATGGAGAAGACACTTTATTGTTGAAAAGCATCACCGTGACAGGCACGAATATGAATCCATTCTGAAAGAAACTCCTTCTTGGGAACCAAAATCTTCACATCTAGCGTCCACCATGCATCAGAGTGACATCGCAGCAAAAGATCTCAACACAAAGCCATTGCTGCTGCCCGGGACATCTTCGCCAAGACTGAACGAAACCTCTATCGGGTCGATAATTCCAGCCATAAGGAGATTTGTAACTGGATCAAATTCTGAATTCAACCTCTCAGATTCTATGGACCAGGAGTACGACTCTATCGAAGAATTGTTCAGCGATGACTAAAACAAATATGTATAACATGCAATAATATGTGCTCTTACTACTATAGTGTATAAGAAAATCTCTATGTACAAGTGACTGTAGTCACAGTTTGATTTAATTCTGTTAAGTTGATGGTTGAGGACCGGCATCTCCTTCTTCTTGCGAACTTGGCTTTCCCTTGAAAGCATCACCTTGAATGTATTTGTCAAATGCATCATTTCTTTCGGGGAACGGTCTTGGCCCAACAAGCCTAATCATATCTTCTCTCGTTAATACTTCTTTTTTGAATAGTTCTTCAGCAACAACATCAACATCCTTCAATTTTTCACTCAACAATGTTTTGCAAGCCACGTATGCTTCATCGATTATTCTTTTGACTTCAGTGTCAATGGTCCTGGCAGTCGATTCAGAGTAGGTGTTATGTACTTTGAAACCACCCCCATTGCCACTACCCTCGCTATTATAGGTGATACTACCTAACTTGTTGCTCATTCCTAATGTGGTAACCATCAGTTGAGCCATTTGGGTAACCTTCTTGAAATCATCAGATGCTCCGCTAGTCACAGTGTCGAAATGTAACTCTTCACTTACCCGGCCTCCAAGAGCCATAACCATCCTATGCTTGAACTGTTCCTCAGAGACCAAGTATTGGTCCTTAGGGAGATACTGGGCATATCCAAGAGCTCCCTGTCCTCTAGGGATAATAGAAACTTTGACAAGTGGGTCGGCAAATTCTAAAAACCAACCACATATGGCATGGCCTGCTTCGTGGTATGCAACTGTCTTCTTCTCCTCCAAGTTCATCACTCTAGATTTCCTTTCCAATCCAGCAACTACTCTTTCGATAGCTTGCTCGAAGTGGTACGTATCAACAGCCTGAGCATCTTCTCTAGCTGCAATAAGGGCTCCCTCGTTACAACAGTTGGCAATATCCGCTCCAGCAAATCCGGGTGTTAGCGCGCTCAATCTGCCGGCCAACTTTTCCATAGCAGCATTTTTCATTTCTTGATACTTGCTGAAAGTGATGTCCTTATTCTGAGCTTGAATATCTTCGACAGCCTTGAGGGTAAGCTTTCCTAAATGAACCTTGAAGATTTCCTTTCTCCCTTCAACGTCAGGGGCATCAATGGAAATATGTCTATCAAATCTTCCTGGTCTCAACAATGCCTTATCTAAAATATCAGGACGATTAGTACCAGCAAGAACTACTACGTGGTCTTGGCTCTCAAAGCCATCCATCTCAACTAACAACTGATTCAAAGTGTTCTCTCTTTCATCATTACCTCCCATCTTACCGTTACCTCTTTCTTTACCAATGGCATCAATTTCATCAACAAAGATGATAGCTGGAGCCATTTCTCTGGCTGTCTTGAATAAGTCACGAACTCTGGATGCACCAACCCCGACAAACATCTCGACGAATTCAGATCCAGAAACTGACAAGAAGGGCACACCTGCTTCACCGGCAGTAGCCTTAGCAAGTAAAGTTTTACCAGTACCTGGCGGACCTGACAAAATGGCACCTCTAGGAATCTTGGCTCCCAATTTTTCGTACTTGGCAGGGTCTTGTAGGAATTTTACAAACTCCATAATTTCTTCCTTGGACTCATCGCAACCAGCAACATCCTTGAACTTGATTTTTACATCACTCTCTTGATTAAAAAGTTTGGCCTTAGATTTGCCAATCAGGAACATCCCTCCGGGCCCTCCACCAGCTCCGCCCTGTGAACCTCCCACTCTTCTCATTGTGATATACCACAAGCCACCGATCAACAATACAGTCGGCAAAATAGGCAAGAGATAGTTCAAGTAAGAGCCTCTCTCTTCGTAGGTTATAGGGAGCCTTTCGTTTACTGGGATTTGCAATCTGTCCTGGATAGCATTCATCTCGTCTTCAAAGAATTCAACAGAGCCTATTGTAAACACAACAGCTGGGTGCCCAGAAGAAGTTTGGAAAGTCTGGTCAGATACTGCTCCTTGAATTAATTCAGCTTCTACCGCAAACTTGTTGATGACGATCAACTTTGTGACGAGTCCTTTCTCGAGATATCTCGTTTTGAAGTCTTGGAAAGAGAGCTGTTCTGCATTTTGACCCCCAGGTCCGTTAAACAATACCAAAGTAATCAAAAGTGATAGACCAAGAGAGACCATCAATGCTCTAATCTGAGCACCGTTGATTTTATAAATTTTTAAGTCTTCATCCTTCACGTTGCGATTCTCTCTCTTGATCTTCTTTTTTAACTCGTTTATGATTTCTTCTTCTGATGCATTCTTTGGCATTGTCCTTTTAGAAAGTGGGTCTTCTTTGGCATTATCTTTGTCGGTTTTTTTGGGGCTCTCTTCCTGCTTCTCCGGTTCTTCATTCTCAGGCTTCTTGTTAAGCAGCCTCCTAGATGCTTGAAACGCAAACCTTGAGGAAATAGAAAACTCCTGTTGACTCTGTATGGGCTTAATGATTAGCCTGTGTGAAGGCATACATCTCCACTCTACTTGACTGATTAGCCTGGAGCCTAATCGTGTCGATCTCACAGCATACCGACCTAGTAAACTCATGCTGGGTATGGGGGGTGTCGTCAGTTGTATCGTGGGGCGGAACTAAATTACTTCTTGGATTTATCCGACGGGTTTGCCTCTGGAAAATAATGTGCAGGATCTCGAAGAATGGCTGCTAAAAAATGTCTTTCTGTAAATCTATTACTTCTAATTACTACATGCGAGTACTTATAAATTCATCCCAGCTAGTTTCGCAAATCTTTAAAAATTTGGCCTTTTCTTGGGAGAGCCACAAATCCTTACTTAAAATAGGTGGCTCATCCTCAGGTCGCTGGGAAGCTTGGGTTTCCTTCTCCTTGTCTTCCACTTTTTCGTCCTTATTTTTCTCATCATCCCCTTCTCCAACTTTCTTTTCTCCAGAAATCTCAGTTCTTTCAGATCCATCATGCTTTGACTCAAGCTCTTTCCTCTCTTCATCAACCTTTGCTGGTATAGTTTTGAAAATTTTGAAGTTGAACACACTCTCATTCATCAAATTGATAGAACCAAAGATCTGGCTCCTCGTGTCGAAGTACAGTTTTGAATTCCGTTCGTCTTCATCATCAATAGCTGCACTCTCAGGGTCATCGCCTTCCTCTTGATCTTTGAAATTGTACTTCCTTTCCATTTCCACTATTTCCTCTTCACTTGTGGGCAACCTGTCATCGGCTCCGCCACGGGAACCTTGGTGATCGAAGTATTCACATTGTGAAGACAAAGGCTGAGCTTGTATTGGTGCAGCCCTGGTATAGTCGCCATGGTACACATCTGTTACTGAACGATTATTTGAGCTTGTAGCCTTGGGATTGCTCTGGGGCGCAACGGTATGAGGAGGCTGAGGTATGTGCTGAAATGTAGGGTAAACAGCCGAGAGTGGCGCTGAAGTCAAAATCTGCGGATTTCCCTGTAACTGGCCGTTATGAATATAATAATGCTGTGGCTGAATCTTGGGGGGATATTGTGTTGACGAAATTGGTCTTACTACTCTCGGGTGAGCAGAGGATGCTTGATTCAGACCAGATGTGTAACCTGCTTGCCCACCCCCTGATATTGGCTGTGGGCCGTACGCGGACATAACCCTTACCTTTCGATAAGGCGAATGAATGTAAGCCTGGTGCTGCTGTGGTCTGAATCCCTGCCTTTGAATTTGAATCTGGGTTGGAGGATGATAGTAGGACCCGGCAGCAGCCGCTGCAGCAGCCGCTGCTGCAGTAGCAGCAGTAGTAGCTTGCTGCAGTTGTACTTGTATTTGTTGAGGGGGTTGTAAGGGTTTTTGACCCTGTTGCTGTGGAGGGAAGGGATAAGGCGCTTTTCTCATTACAGGTCTGCCGTATTGCTGATGTCGGAATGGAACAGATTGGCGAATAGGAGCTGATCTAATCGCCGGCTTGTAGTTTGGAAGGGCAGAGGCCCCAGATAATATATTAAGCGGGCTAGGAACATTGTCTCTCTTGAGTCTTTTGGTGCTTGAGGTGGTTAATTTGTCCAAGGGTTCAGAGTTGTTCTCACCTTCTTCAGTAACACCCTCAACCGAATCAGATACCGCAATATGAACGGGAATTCCTGTTGCAGATGTATTAGCCGAGTTTGAAGAAGCTGACGAGAACGAAGTATTTGACGATGAATTGGGTCTGGAATCTGGCAAGGTGATCACAGTGGCGCCTGGCGCCAGGCTAGACGACGGGTTCCCACCGGAATTGCGATTGGCTATGAGCTGTCGCTGTTGCTGTTCAATTTTTTGGGAGATTTTGACTGTGGTTTTCATTTCTTCATTCAAGGGAGGAAGACCAGGCGAAACGATTCTCAATGCTACGTCATTTTGTGAGGTCTTGTCCAAGTCTAGGGACGCCGGTTTGTGTCTCTTGTGTGGAGAAGGTGACATGATACTAAAGACAGATCAATATTGTACGTGGAAATAGAGTCTGAATGCGAATTGATATTCAAGTGGCTAACTAGAGGACTGTGCTCACTTCTTGTTCCAATGATACTCCTGAGTAGCAGGCAGGCAATTGGTAACCTACTTGTATCCCACGAGTGAATTAAAGAAAAATGAAGTGACAGATTACTCCACCTCCAGAGTGGTTTCTTCACTTTTAATCCAAAAAATGTGTCAAACAGCTGGCGCTAATAGACTGACCTTCAACGGAAAAAGGAAAGGCTCGAGCGTAGGACTATGCAATGCAGAGGAGATGTGTCGCAGCTTCCCTTTAATGAGGTGTTGTTTTCAAATATATTTTTTCGAATACAGTTCCCTTTTGTTTTTCGAACCACTATATTTTTGTGCCAAAAGCGCGTCAAAGTTCACTGGTAACGTAACGCACTTTTCCTCAAAGTGGAAGAAACCTTTTATATAGCGTGTGTGGGAGAGTGGTGGGTCTTCAGTTGGTTACGGACCGCAATCAAGGTAAAGCTTCAAGATAAATCGTACGAGTGGCTCCTATCTTTCTGTTAGTTCATATACAGTTGGCTTCTTGTTGCCTGTGAAAAGAAATTAGAGGAAGAGAGTTTTTATTAATAACGGCTTATTATATAAGTTTGCCAAGCGAGACACTTGGCGAACTTGTCATCTGATTCAACAATTGTCGTCTATGGTTTCGAAATCCAATGTTGAGATTTAAATGTGTTTGAGAAGTAGTTACTTTCTCCTTCTTGCCTTCCTCGCTTTCTTGCACAATAAGTTTACTCTGTAAGATTAATTTTGGCTTGCACTATATAACTAGTTTATTTTTTTGTCTCTGAGGTTATTTTCTATATGTAGCTTCCCGATTCAGTCTCTTGAAACATATTCTTCCTCAAATTGTTTCAAGGTGTAAAAGACTCAGACGTAAGCTTTTGCAGTGTTGGAGTGCTAGTAAGCACTTTACAAAATTTCTTTCCCATGTGGAGAACCATGACAATACAAAATACTTCTTCATATGGAAACATGGATCTCACATTGAAGGTAATGACAGAAGCCTACATTCTTCGCTTTCCACTACAATGTTCAATATCCCATCCAACGCAAAGACTGAGAATGAGAGGATGATTCAAAGGCTTCTATTATTCATTATTTTCATAACCTTTGCATGTTTGATGTTTTAAATCAACATTGTATATTGTAGCGAACACCCACAATATTGGGTGGTGTGTGCGTGTGACTTTCTGTTGGTTATCAGTAGATCACGTTCCACGCCACTTACCGCCTCGATAAACGACAATCTACATAGGTAAAACCGATATATTTGGAGTACATCATAGTAAAAACTTAACAAAAACAGATACAGTAAGAACTGTAGTAGAATAAGAAGGAATTTATACATGTTCTAATCACAAGAACTTTGGTCCAGCTCTGCTGCATAAATGCTGCAGAACTGGTACCTTATTTTCACTATGGCTGACTGGGGAGGCCATTGTGTTCTACCGGACAAAGCTGGATCATCCATTGCTCACTATAACCCGAGGAAACACTAGAAGGCGATGTAATTACTCACCAGGTCTGTTGCACAGAGTTTGGCGGATCTTTCAATACAAGCTATATGGTGGAGGGAGTTTGGCAGTGGTAGGCATCTAAAATACTGTCTTCGCACAGGAAAGCACGAGCATTCACACTGGCGATATGTGAATACAGGGACCAAATATCTGAATAACTTTCAGCTTTTATTAGATAAAATGACATTTACCCATATGTTAAAACAGTTGAAACAGCAACACAGCCTCTACCGAAGCATCGATTTAACACCTAATTAAATTGCATCGTGAAAAAGAAACAAACATTCCGAGTTTAAAATGTTTTCTGAGAGCATTCTGTAGCTGGAATTTACGAAAGCAAATACTTCATTTATTCCTTCTTTGGGTCATCTTGATAGCTTGAGCCCATGATTTGGGTTGTTTGAGAAAATGCTGCCTTACCTCGGGTGTAAGGCCGGGGCCACACAAGCATTACGGAGTGTACCAAACCGCGTAGTGACAAATAGATGCAGAGGAACCAGAATGTACATGCAAACTTTTGTGAGCTAGATTAGTAATGAAGAAGGAAAATGACCATCATATGAGCAATGCGCTCGTGAAACATTATCCGATGAACTACGGGTGATTTGTATGTTGGGCTCTACTTGTACTTGGTAGGCGTTATGTCAGGCTGCATACCCGAAAAGAAGTATTTTTTCTACTGAAATTCGAACTCGCACAGCTTTCGACACCAACTTTGACACCGACTTTGTTTACAATAGGTGTAGAGGGAATGAACCCTATCACAGGAATCATTGAGTGATCTTAGCATATCAGCTCGAAGGTGATTCTACCAAAAAAAAATGGTAAATCTCTTTGTGTGCGAAGCTGTCTTTATACAAGAGCTATGCTAATCGTCTCTGTATTGTTAAAATTGACGAATGGGCCATCGCAAGCGATAGCCCGATTAAAATATTTGAAATAATGTCTATAAAGCATAAAATCACGTGAACACCTCTCCCACAGACAGCGAAGGTTTTCGTCTCTTATGGTGTCGTAGAATCTTTGATGAGAACGAGATTTAAAGACTTATTTCGGGGATTCAGGAGGCATCCCATGTCGATGTCTCGTCCACGTTTAGGTATTGCAGGGGTTGAATCCCTCTTGGGCGAAAGAAATCATCACTTGGAAGTACCTTGTTTTAAAGTTCGAAATAGCTCGCGTGTATGTTTCTTTACCATGGCATTAAAATTATGCTACTGCATTATCAGCGTCTCTCCTAATCTAAACTTTCATATCTCTAAACAGCACACTGATCTAATCAGTTGCACCCATAATTTGTTCTGGCGCACGCTTGCAACTTTACGAAAAAGACCGTATGCGCGCGACATGGGGCGCAACCAAAAGCACGGGAGATTAAAACCTGATCCCCGTTCTTCTATAACTCTCAGTTCCAATGGCAGCCTCAACTTTGTTTCCCGACAGCGAGGCGGTTACGAAGGACAACCTGCTATTTGGCAGAAACATTAGCAACTCTCTCGGGGGGAATCTTCACGATCTTCCTGATAGCCAAATAACCAAACTCATACATCTAAAGTTCGATAACAATCCCATATCGTTGATACGACAGTTGTCAAAAGATTTAACCATGAAAGAGAGAGAGTTGATATTACTACGCAAAGAAAAGTTTGCGAGAGAACAATTGTTGTTGAAGTTATTGAACGAGTATGGCAACCTATCAAGTTTGGAAATAGATAAGAAGTTGAACGCGATAACCATAGATACCAACGTAGACAACGTGCTACACGAAATGATAGAGACGGCAATGGAGGACAAATTGGAGCCTGAAAATCAGAGGACTAAAAACAAGACCATGCTGATGACCAAAACTGCGCGACGCCGACATCAGGAACTACAGCAAGAGCCAAGTACGAAGGTGTCTACAAGAAGCAGAAGCGCGTCTGCCGTACATGATGGGGATGATACTCAGTCCTCAACTACTAAGCACAACAAATCATCATCTTGGCTAAACAATTTGTTTAACAATAGTGGGAATGGTTCCCATGAAAGCTTGCATGTATCTGCTCACCGGCAGCAGACGAATGTTCCAGTAGTAGGTTTTGGCTCATCAAATTCGTTGTCGTCTAACAAAGGTGTTTCAAAAGGTGAATCTGATTCAACGGTGCAAAAAAATGAAGCTTTGAGGGTACCGGTAGAGCTTGACAGTATCCCGAAACCAACTGATGACATTTCTCCACCAGTTTCATCCACTAATATCGACAAGTTCGGCTTCTTTAACGACATAGCAATTGTGCTTCCCAAGGAAAACGACGAGGGGCGGAAAATAGGGAAAAAAGAAGTCAGTGATGAGCCTGATAGTTTGCCTAAACCCATCACTCTCGTTGAAACTAACGAACTTGAGGCCAATGGGACATACTCAGCGGCTACCAAGACTCCTAAAACGCTTGACACACTCAAACAGCTTAGTAAAATGCACGATCAAAAAAGTAAAGAATATCAGGATGAGTGGGATACATTTTACAAAAGCTTGCTCAAAGACTACTACAATAACGAAAGTTCTTCATCTGTCTCCGCACCAACCGGACCTACTTCTGATCGCGACAAAAACCCATTCAATTACTCTGTTGACTCATCAGCCAACGAGATATTCGGTCTTAAGGGCCTTAATTTAACTAGATTAGACAAACATTACCTCAAGCAACAAGCCCAGAATGCCGTTTCTCTGTCTGAAACCTTGTTGCCCAACTCATATTACAAGAGGCTACTCAAGTTGATCCGAAAAAGTGGGATTCCATCACATTATAGGTCGCAACTATGGTTCGAACTTTCAGGCGCAAAAAATTCAAAGGTACCTGGAGAGTACGACAGGCTATACAGATTGGCAATTTCTTCTGCCGAGGATCCGTTGATTTATTCCAATCTTAATCAAGTGAAATTAGACTTACATAGAACTATGCCGTCAAATATTTACTTCAATGACGTGATTAATTCACAACCTGGCCCAAACTACTACAGACTTGAAAAGATATTGTACGCATTTGTCGCATACAAGCCCGCCGTTGGGTACGGCCAAGGAATGAACAAAATCATCAGCAACCTTCTATTAGGTGGAGCTGAATCTACTGGAACCTTTTCTAGTAGTGGATTATCCGATGAAGACGTATTTTGGATATTTGTTAGTTTTATTGACGAGATTTTGCCAACATACCTGCAATCGGGCTACAATTTCTTTGACAACCGGTCATTGGCTCATATTGGCAGTGAACAAACGATACTCTCTGAAGTTTACTTCGAACAGTTCATGCCTCAGCTCGCGGCTCATTTCAAAGTGCTCAAAATACAAATAGAATACATCACGTTGAATTGGTGGGTCCTGATTTTCACAGAAAATTGCTTACCACTCGAGATTTGGATCAAATTCTTTGACAATATGTTGGTTTCGCCTGATGTTGAGGTACTTTTCTACCTGATGAGTTTGGCATTGTTCAAGAATTTTGAAAAGTTGCTACTCAGTCTCGACAACGCAGATGATATCTATTTGATCATGAAGAATTTGAATCAGAACAACTCCACAAAGAGTAACTTGAAGTATGCGGAGTTGATGGCAACGACAAAAGCGTATGAAAAGAAAATTGAAGCACAGGATATAAAAATGCATCGAGAAAAGTACGGGTAAATAGAATGATAGCCTCTTTTACCGTTGATAGTCTGCCACCCCTGACAGGTAACAGATTCAATATTGCGGCAGCAGCCACTCGTACATTTCTGGGCAGCTGGTGTCAAATGATGCAACATTTCATAGACATGCGTACAAGAATATTTTTTAGGCACGAAAAACTAATGCTACTTGCATAGAACAGAATACTTTTTAGACGAAGATAGGCAACTACTATGAGACTCTTGATATCCAATTCAAGTTGTAGAGTGGCATTCAGTTAGTTCAGAGCACCGGAAGAAGAGAAATTTTGAATGACAACTTCAAAGACTGCTGCTAGATACATTAGTCAAGCTAAATTCACCAAGCCGCCTCATGTGTAGATTTTGCGTACTCCCAGTGTTTGTGAGTGCATCAGAATATATTTTCGTGTCTTCCAGTACGCGCCACGTCTTTCCTCCATTTCTTTTTATTTTTTTCACCCAGAAAAAATTGTTCTTCCCTGCTTTTATAACAGATTTGAGTGTTTGCGACTTTTTCGTCGGATATACAGCTAGTTCTTTTCCACACTGTTAAGAATCTCTTCTGTTGACCATTATGGCTAGCATGAGTAGATCGAACGCAAAGTTTGCGAGAATTGCAGTCTTTGCTGCTGTTCTTATTTTGTGTGGATTTATCCTCTCCAAAGGATCTTCCTACACTGCCACGTCAAGCAGTTCTGAGAAGACCCTTAAGACTGTTTTGGAAAACGCTGCTCCTATTGTTGGTCAGGATAAGCCAAACAACGGCGGTGGTGGTATTCCTAAAGCCCCTGTTGACGTTCCCCCGCAAAATAATGCGGCTGCTGTCCCTCCTCCTGCTACTCCCAAAGGTGAGTCCAAGGACGCATCTGGTGCTTCTGCCAACCTGGGTGAAAAAATCTCTGCCACATTCGTCTCCCTTGCCAGAAACCTGGACATTGACTCTCTTTTGGGTTCCATTAGACAAGTGGAAGATCGTTTCAACCATAACTATAATTATGACTGGGTGTTTCTTAACGACGAACTTTTCTCCGATGAATTCAAGGAGATCACCACCGCTGCTTGTTCCGGTAAGACCAAGTATGGTTTGATTCCTAAGGAACAATGGTCATACCCTGACCATATTGATCAGGAGAGAGCTGCGCTTGCCAGAGAAAAGATGGTACAAGAGCAGGTTATCTATGGTGGTTCTGTCTCTTACAGACATATGTGTCGTTACGAATCTGGGTTCTTCTGGAGACACGAGCTCATGATGGACTACGACTATTACTGGAGAGTTGAACCGGACGTTAAGATTTACTGTGATATTGACTATGATGTTTTCAAGTGGATGAAGGACAACAACAAGGAGTATGGATTCACCATCTCTTTACCAGAGTACGACAAGACAATCCCTACATTGTGGCAAGAAACAAAGAAGTTCCTTGACACAAACCCCCAGTACCTTCACAAAAACAACTTCATGGACTGGGTTTCGAATGACAAAGGTGCCACCTACAACGGATGTCATTTCTGGTCTAATTTCGAAATTGCGTCCTTGAAATTCTGGAGAAGCGAGGCATACACCAAGTACTTCGAACACTTGGACCAAGCTGGTGGATTCTTCTACGAAAGATGGGGAGATGCCCCTGTCCATTCTATTGCTGCAGCCTTATTTATGGACAAGGACAACATTCACTTTTTCGAAGATGTTGGATACTACCACGTTCCATTCCACAACTGTCCAGTTTCTAAGGCCACTAGAATGGAGAAGAACTGTGTCTGTAAGCCGGATGAAGATTTTACGTGGAGAGGACATTCATGTACACCCAAATACTACACTCTCAAGGGATTGAAGAGACCGACTGGTTGGGAAAACTTCACTTAGTATAGAAGTGACGACAATGAACAATGAGTATGTCAATAAAATGACGAGAATAAATAACATTGTACAAGTTTCATATCTACTTATCGAATTCAATATATGTATTTAAATATGCAGGAGTAGGTGTTGATAACAACACTGTAAATAATCCTGTATACTGATATTGCATCAAGTTTGGAAGTTTGCCATCAATCACTGTCACATTATCAAGGACGACAGATACTCTCGATACACATGGCAATGGTATGTACTGAAATAAGAAGGCTGGAATCGTCTTCAATAGCTTCAAATGTAGTCAGCTTTACTAACCACAGATTCTTCGATTCCGTTCCAATGATGGAATGTTCAGATTGAACACTGACGCCACCTCTGACTTTGCTGAAGTTGGGCGTGAAGTTATGAACAAAATATCGGCTAATAGTGCAGATAGCGTTTTAATTAGCGACAAACAGAATGGAGAAGGTGCTAGGATACTCTCCGAGTTATATGGGAGAAGTGTAGGCGACTTGGCTATGAAGAATGGCGACATGTTATACATAAGTTATGAGAAACAGGTAGCACCGAGCAAGGTTACTACATCCGGAACAGTCTCGAGTGTAATTCCTGCTGTTTCTTCTAGCTTAGTGTTCCCTGGGGGGTTAGGACATAAACCACGTACTCAACTTGCAATTGATGATAGCTTGGACAAGGAGACTGGACTCATTCCTCGCCCGAAGTCTTATATGTGCCGACACGGAGACAAGGGTATGTGTGAATATTGTACACCATTAGCCCCCTGGGACAAAGACTATCAGAAGGAGAAGGGATACAAACACATTGCCTTCCACTCGTATGTGAAAGAAATTGATGAGCAGAAGAACAATAAGCATAATTCTACATCATACATGGCTCCTCTAGACGAACCTAACTACATCAGTAGAATATTGCCATCGGGAGTTAGACAGGGCCCTTCTGTGATTACATTACAACAGCAGAAATTCAGAATGGTTGACCATGTGGAGATAGCAGACTCGTCTATTATGAATAGCTTTATCGACGTCTGGAGACAAACAGGGGTTCAAAGGTTCGGATACATGTACGGAAGATATGAGAGATATGAAGAAGTTCCACTTGGTATCAAAGCTGTTGTTGAGGCAATTTACGAGCCTCCCCAAGCTGGTGAAACCGACGGTTTAACTTTGCTCCCCTGGGAGGATGAGAGTAAAGTTGATGCCATTGCCGAGCGGCTTGGCTTGGTAAAGGTAGGAATAGTCTTTACAGATTTGACGGATCTGGGGTTGAAGAACGGAACAGTCTTGTGCAAGAGGCACAAAAATACATACTTTTTGTCTTGTCTCGAGATAATAATGGCAGCGCGAAACCAAGTCAAGCATCCAAGTGTCTCAAAGCATAGTTCCAGTGGATTGTTTCTGTCAAAATTTGTCACTTGCTGTATTTCTGGTGGTTTGAAGGGAGAAATCGAGCCAAGATCATACCAAGTGTCAGTTGATGCGGAAGCTCTAGTAAAGGCAGATATTATCACTGCCACGACACAACCATCAATGCTTTACGTAAATGAGAGCAGCAAGAATAGATTAGTTCCTGACATCTATTTCCTGAAAATTAATGAATACGGACTCGAGGTGAAGTCCAATGCCAAGCCTGCATTTCCAGTTGAGTTTCTCTTGGTTTCCCTTTCAGATTCGTTCCCTATGGTGCCCGCACCCCAATTCAAGCTCAACTACACAATAGAAAACAGAGACTTCATGGGTGAGCTACAAGATTTGAAGAGAGCTTTCAGGTTCTTGAACTCGTCCAATGACACTGGCGATGGTTCGCAGTTGGTCGACTTTCATTTTCTATTGTACATCTTGAAATTGGATATCCTAGGTGAAGAAGAGGTTGACCTCTTGATAAAGTTTGCAAACGATAGAGAGTATGTTGACTATTTGAAGTTGATCGAGAGTTCTGGATGGATGACTTTAGTTACAATTCTAGAGCAGTCGTCATAAAGAGAATACATAATATATACTGTGCTTCAAGAAGGTGTAGAATATTCTGTTATAAGTACTGAAACATCTAAACGAATTGTTAAATACAGCCGGGCATAAGCTTTCAGGGCCCAATGTGAGTTAAATTGACTTGGAATTTCATCCACAGAGACTTAAGTAAACCTTTTTGGTGAATGAATCGGGTAAAGCAGCAATTTACTATATGCAGTCATAAAAAGAGTTGGCAGCTGCTGAACTAGCGTAATAGCTAGCTATACAGTGGGCACCCACAAATTCGAACATATGCTGATCAGAAATTAAATCTAACTTGTGCATCCTTGTGCTTATTCTTCCCCACTATAATATCTCACCTTGTCTCTCTACTCGTCTCCACTCTTCTTCCTGCTTCCACAACCTATTCGAGAACGTTCGTTCTTTGACAAGCGCACGACTCTGCGACTCTGATTATGCTGCCAACGAAAAATTTTCGAAGCCAAATATATTGCGAAGCTCTGTCCCTCTGTGCAAACGGAATTGTATAGAGGGCATTGAAATTTCAATTTTCACCAGATTTGCTGTTAACGTTTTTTTTTATAATTTATTGGTACACATATCTCTCTTTCCATTAAATTATTAGTAAAAAAAGATGTCCACTCCATTTGGTGTCGATTTAGGTAACGATAACACTGTTATCGCATGTGCTAGAAATAGAGGTATTGACATCATTGTCAATGAAGTTTCAAACAGATCCACTCCTTCGTTGGTTGGATTTGGGTTGAAGAACAGATTCATCGGTGAATCGGGTAAGAACCAACAAACTTCCAACTTGAAGAACACCGTAAACAACTTGAAGAGAATTTTGGGTTTGCCTCACGATCACCCCGACTTTGCCACAGAGCAAAAGTACTTTTCTGCTCCTTTGGTCCAGAACAAGGATGGCGATATTTCCGTAAAGGTGAGATTCCAAGGTGAGCAGCAGGAGTTCACGGCCACTCAATTGACTGCCATGTACCTTAACAAGATCAAGGACATTACTGCCAAGGAGACGAAGGGTAACATTGTTGATATTTGTTTGTCCGTCCCTGTCTGGTACACTGAGAGACAGAGAAGAGCTGCTTATGACGCTGCCAAGATTGCTGGATTGAACCCAGTCAGAATTGTCAACGAAGTCACTGCAGCTGCTGTTGGTTATGGTGTCTTCAAGCAGAATGATTTGCCAGAGGATGAGCCAAAGAAGGTGGCCTTCATTGATATTGGTCACTCTTCTTTACAAGTTTCTGTTGCCGCCGTCAAGAGAGGTGAGTTGAAGATTTTGGGATCTGCCTATGACAAGCACTTTGGTGGAAGAGACTTTGACTACGCCATTGCCAACCACTTCGCTGATGAGTTTGTTACTAAGTACAAGATTGATGTGAGAGAGAACCCTAAGGCTTTCTACAGAGTTTTGACTGCTGCTGAGAGATTGAAGAAGGTTTTGTCTGCAAACACCCAGGCTCCTTTCAACATTGAATCTGTCATGAATGATGTAGACGTTTCCTCTTCGATGAATAGAGATGAATTGGAGGAATACGTCCAGCCATTGTTGAACAGAGTTCACGTCCCAATTGAGACCGCCTTGAAGGATGCTGGTTTATCTGTTGATGAGATTGACTCGATTGAAGTTATTGGTGGATGTACCAGAGTTCCATCTTTGAAGGCTAAATTGAGCGAAATCTTCGGCGGCAAACAATTGAGCTTCACTTTGAACCAGGATGAGGCTATTGCCAGAGGTAACGCCTTCATCTGCGCCATGCACTCTCCTACCTTGAGAGTTAGACCATTCAAGTTCGAGGACTTCAACCCATACACTGTGTCTTACTTCTGGGACAAGGAAGATGAAGATGAAGATCATTTGGAGGTCTTCCCAAGAGGAGGCTTGTTCCCATCCACCAAGATTATCACTTTGTTCAGACAAGGTGATTTCGAAATCGAGGCCAAGTACACTAAGACTGAGGAATTACCAAAGGGTACTGCTCCAGTCATTGCCAAGTGGAAGTTGAGCGGCGTTGTTCCAAATGAGGGTGAAAAGTCCATCGCTACGAAGTTGAAGTTGAGAAACGATCCATCTGGCTTCTACACCATCGAATCTGCCCACACCATTGAAGAGAAATTGGTCAAGGAATTGGTTGAGAAGCCACCAAAGGCAGAGGGAGAGAATGATGATGAAGACGAAGAAGACGAAGAGCCAGAATACCGTGAAGTTAAAAAATTGGTTAAGAAGGCTGATCTTTCTATTACTTCCATTTCTGCTGCCTTGCCAGAAGACGTGAGAGAGTCATTGACTGAAAAGGAAAACTCCTTGATAATGGAAGACAAGTTGGTTGCCGATACCGAGGACAGAAAGAACGCCCTTGAAGAGTACATTTATGAATTGAGAGGCAAGTTGGACGAACAATACAAGGATTTTGCCAGCGACGATGAAAAGTCCAGATTGACTGAAAAGTTGAACAAGGCTGAAGAGTGGTTATACGACGACGGTTACGATTCCACCAAGGCCAAGTACATTGCTAGATACGAAGAGTTGGCCTCTATTGGTAACATTATCAGGGGCCGTTATTTGGCAAAGGAGGAAGAGAAGAAACAGGCTTTGAGACAAAAGCAAGAGGCCAAGCAAGCAAGCTTTTTGGCTGAGAAGTTGGCTGCCCAAAGAGAAGAGTCTAAGAAGAAGCAGGCTGATGAAGATGTCGAAATGGAGAAATAGACAGAAGAAGTATGATGGTATTTGATATATATTCTACAAGCTAATTATACACCCGTAAAGATAATGACGTGAAGAAAGTGTAGTAGATTTCCTTGAGGCACACGCAACTACGAAAATGTCGATTTCGGAGAAGTTGAGTGCATCTGTGTGCTAACGAGATTCGCTGCCGATGCGCATAACTTTCGTGTTGTGTACACACCCAATGGTTATTGTGACGTACAAATTCTGAAGGAAAAAATAAAATAAAATGCAACCTAACACAAAATGTCGGCTCTCCATCAATATTTTCACTTGCACGTTCTTGCGCTGGCTGGTAATATCAAATGTATGTGGAGAATTTGTGTGCAAATAATTGCCACAGAATGGAGCAAGCTATATGAAGCATAGATAACTCCCTGTTTTGATATCCTTCTATGTTGTCTCTCACGATTTTGATATACATATAGAAGTATAACATGTCTCACACGCTTATATACAAGTACTTTACCTGAATAGAAAGTATTGATCGGCTTTTTTTTTCGCTCGCACATTTTATTTTTTCGAATTGTATTTGATTCTCGCTATTTTTTCTCACTGCTTTCTTTATTCACTTTTATTAGCTCAAGCCTTCAATCGCCACTAGAGAAAGTGCTAGGGATATCCACGCACTAATTTTCAACCACTATTCTCTCATTTTATTTCACGGACTAGCAAGCGATCTCTCTTGGCAAAGGCTCCATTACATACGAATTTGTAGACACAAGTGGATTCGCCTCATTGTTTTTTATTCTGTTCTTCATCAATCCACAATTTATAGCAGATATATTTGATGCCTCAAGGTTCCCAGAAGTCAAACTTATCAATCGCTATCAAGAAAGCAGACGGACAAGAGAAAAAGCATCACAATAACAATGATCAGCATCTTCAACAACATCTTCAACAACACCAACAGCTGCTGCTGCATCAACTCCTGCTGCTGCTGCTGCTGCTGCTGTACCTCTTACTGAACAATGAAAACCTTGCACCATTGCCTTCCCTGTTACTCCCACTTCCTGGAACCCCCACCACTGCGACAACACCATCTTCTGTAGGTAGATCTTCTATTGCCAAAAAACCTGAACTCAACTCTATAAGTACTAACTTTGAGTACTACGCAGCTAATGGCACCACAGAAGGTACCCCAGAGAAAACAGAAACAGAACATGAGGAAGACGATCTGTCAGATTCAGATTCAGATATGCCTCCAGTACATCCCGAGAATGAAGAAGACCTCAAAGATTACGTCCCAGGGGGCTACCACCCTTGCTTTATAGGGGAGAACTACAAAAATCAGAAATACACTTTAGTGCGGAAACTTGGATGGGGCCATTTCTCGACAGTTTGGTTAGCTAAAGATAATGACAAGAATTGCCACGTTGCAATGAAGATTGTGAGAAGTGCTAAGCATTATACCGAGACGGCGGTCGATGAGATCAAACTATTGGATAAGGTGACAACATCAGATATTCATCACCCAGGGCACGAGCATGTAATTCAGCTTTTGGATACATTCACTCACAAAGGTCCTAATGGGGTTCATGTTGTTATGGTTTTCGAAGTTTTGGGAGAGAATTTGCTTGGACTAATCAGAAGATACAAACATAGGGGTATCCCCATAATTTTCGTCAAACAGATAGCTAAGCAGCTTCTTTCTGCATTAGACTTCTTGCATAGAAAATGTGGTGTCATTCATACAGATCTTAAGCCTGAAAATATCTTGATCGAGATTGGAGATGTGGAACAAATTGTCAAAATGGTAGAAGAAGAGGAGTATCAAAACAAATTGCAAAAGAAATTACGAAGAACTAAATCACAAACCAAGAGTGGGCATTCTAGCACAGCAAATAGCGACACTAATTTAAACCAGCATGATGTTCGTGGCTCGGAAGACAACTCTACGCCGCAGAAGAGTTTTGCAAAATTCGCGGCAGAAGTGGATGATATTTCCACTCCACTAACTATGAAACCTATAAAAAGTAATTCTCCATCCTTAGGAAGGAATGGAAGGAGATCCAGAAGACAGACTCTCATTACTGGATCCCAGCCATTGCCATCACCCTTACGTACTTTTAATAAGTCTTTCACCTCAGTTCACGGATTGTCCAACTCGACTGCCAACACTCCCATGAGACATAACTTTAGTGGGACTCAGATATCCGGAGCCATTCCTGTCTTTCCCGATGGCCACTCTTCAGTGCTTAGCAATAATGATAACGCTGCTAGTACCAACAGCACTCACACTAACGCTATTACCAACAACTTTGACAGTGGTAGCAGTGACAATACAAATAAAGGGGTGAATCCAATTGCATTGAACTCTTCATTTTCATCCATGTCTATATCCAACACATATCAAAACGACCCTATGGCCATTCCAACTGCTGGTAATGATTCATTTGCTAATAACAGTAATGATAACTCCCTTGTAATCAACGAGGACGAGCTTATATCAGTGAAGATAGCCGACTTGGGTAATGCATGTTGGACAACGCATCATTTTACTGATGAAATTCAAACACGACAGTATAGATCACCTGAAGTGCTTTTGGGCTACCACTGGGGAAGTCTGGCCGACTTGTGGTCATTTGCATGTTTGATTTTCGAATTGCTCACTGGTGATTATTTGTTTGACCCAAGAGAGGGAAATGCGTACAATAAAGACGATGACCATATTGCTCAGATCATTGAACTAATTGGACCGTTTCCCAGGTCGATGCTCAAAGAGAGTTACTATGCGAGAGATTTCTTCAATTCTAGAGGTGAGTTGCACAGAATCTCAAAGTTGAAACCTTGGGGATTCAAAGATGTCTTAGTTGAAAAGTACAAGTTCTCTGTGAGTGATGCGCTAGAAATAGCTGATTTTCTTTTGCCAATGCTTCAAATACAGCCAGAATTGAGAGCGGATGCAGGGGGTATGGTAAACCACCCATGGCTCAGTGATGCATTAGGTTTGGAGAATGTGGTTTTGGAAAGACCAGTTGGTGGTTCTGGTGAAGATATTCCTGGTTGGTCGAGGGAAATCCTGAAAGATAACCATACGAAATCAAAGTATTACTACAACATCTGAATTCGCAGATATTCATTCACTCCCTTGTGAAACGTCATATATATATGTATCATATACCTTTTTTATAGGTTTTTTTTTTTTTTTTACTTTTATTTTAAGAAAAGGTCCCACCATGGTGTGGGCATGTGGAGACGGTGAAGTTGCAACATCACGTTTACCATTCATCAGTCATGTATTTCACATGTAAAATGCCATAATTATAAAATGCAAGCAAATTCTAAACTATAACGAAGAGTAAACTAGATATATATTATTTGAATAATTTCCATTAATGAATAAAATCCCCGCTATTCTGACTATATTTGGAGTATACTTCAATACTAGTATTGGTCTTTCACTTGAAATACGTGAAAAGATTGCGAAGAAGTAGAAACGGAAACGACTATTCGTCTTTATCTAACCACTTGGACATAAAGGGGCCATCTAATTCGTATCCTAACTTTGCGTAATAATTCCGAACTCCGACACCAGAAATGACACTGATTTTCAGAGAGCCGTGTTCTTCTTTAGCAATTCTAGCAGCTTCTTCCATCAATAATGTTCCAAAACCTTGATGTTGAAACTTTCTTGGGTCCCTCGAATGTAAAGGTACCACTGAGCCATAAACATGCAATTCTCTCACAATGGAAGTGGGTTGTGAAGTGAATTCCTTTCTGTAAGTGTATTTCTTTGAAGCTTTTCTCAATCTCAACAACCCAATCAATATGTCTTGTTTTGGATCCTCATACGACAAGAAAGTCTCCCAGCCTCCATTTGCATAGTAATCTCTTCTTATCAATTCCACTTGATCCGGCGCAACTTTATGATGCACTTCCTGTATTCCCACTTCTCTCGTCCTCACGTCTCTACATGAGGTACCGAAGTCTTTCATCCTAGCCAACGCTAACTCTCTTAAATTTCCGTTCTCAACACCACTGGTGACTAAAGGCATGGGAATGTCTCTTTGTACTCTATAAATTCTTGTCCACGGTGGAACGAGTGCCATTATTCTAGCCACTAAATCAATCAAGGCATTAGCATTGTACGATTTGTATAATCCTTGTTTCCATAATTCGTACAAACCTGTTCCTCGAATGACTAAGGTAGGGTAAAGTTTTAAACCGTCTGTCCTGAAATCCGGGTTTTCGAAGTATTCTTTGAACTGCTCCAAATCTCTCTCCATTCCAACGTTGGGTAAATCGGGCATCATATGACTTACAACTTTGTAGCCAGCATCCTTGGCATATGCGAACGTTTCACAAACAGCTTTCACTGTGTGACCTCTATTTGTATCTCTTGCAACATCTTCATATACGGACTGAACTCCAACCTCTAGCCTTGTACAGCCATATTTTAACATATCGCTCAAATGAGTCTCTGTACAGTAGTCTGGTCTCGTTTCAATGGTGATACCGACACATTTGGTCTGCGATTGCTGCGAAAACTTGATTGCCTCATCAATATTCTTTCCGTTGAATCCAGTCAATGCATTATGGAGCTCAGTGATGAAATTCTCCCTGTAGTCAATAGGTAAGGACATAAATGTACCGCCCATGATAATGTATTCCACCTTGTCAATGGAATGACCTAATTGGCGCAACTGCTCGATTCTACCACGAGCTTGCTCGTATGGGTCATACCTTGCTCTGATAGCTCTCATCGAAGTCGGTTCATATCCAGTGTACGACTGCGTTGAATACTCAAAATCGGAGTCCGGGCCACCAGGGCAGTAGACACAGATATTCCCCGTGTAGGCAATGTGAGGGCATCTGTGAGGTTTGCACATAACGGCTACAACAGCAATTCCTGAAGCTGTTCTAACTGGCTTTGCCTTCAATTTGGGTATCAAGTATTTCTTGTACTGATCTGGTATTGATGAAATGATATCAGTGAGCCTTGGTTGTTGTTTCAATTTGTACTTCTTCGAATAACGACCAACTAATCCATTTAAGTTGATGTCCTTTGAGTTGTTCAAAGAGGAGACAAGGTCAAGTGATATATCTCCACAGCATTGTATAAAACGCTCCTTTTCAGGTGCTAGCTTGCTGGGCTTGGACTTCGTGACCATTTTCCTTGTTTAGAGGTTTTGATTGCAGATGTACCAAGTTACTTGAAGCACTCATTAGGTCATCTCGAACTTTTTTTGCTAGCTTTGCTTACATAATATATTTAATGATCAATGGTGCGGTTCGAAATTTTTCAAATATAATCTTACCAGTCGTCAAGAGATAAACAAAATCATCACAAGAAGATGTTGTGCTCCAGGCTTTCAAATGGCAGTGTTGGTATATCGGGGCTCAACCGTCGACTCGGTCGACAATTAGCCACTCCGGTTTTATACTCGGCCTTTTCAACCAGTACTGTTTCACATCAGACACCAAAGAAGAAGAAGAAGGAAGCAGATATTACTCAAATACCAATTCAAAACTTGGGAGTCTTGGCTCCTTACTATATCCCACCTCCGGTATTCTCTTCGCCAATATCTCTGTGGCATAAACTTGTCTTTAGGAGAATGGGTCAGTTTCTCTTTAACACTTACAATGTTTATAAGTTCAAGAATGAAACGGGCAGAAACGTCCAGTTCAACAAATGGAAAGACGAAGCGATTGACATTTTTGTCAAAGCGAATAGGGCATTTGCTGCTAACAAATTGGCAACAGTCCAGAACAAGATTGGTGTGGCTACTTTCACTGCTCTTAGTGAAAGAGAAAAATCACTTCCTAAATATTCGAAACTTGATTGGGAGCTTGTGAAAATTGACGATAACCCCAAAGTTACTTGCTTTAGTGCTATTCCAGA
This sequence comes from Dujonia schatavii, assembly GCA_003707405.2. NCBI lineage: Eukaryota > Fungi > Ascomycota > Pichiomycetes > Serinales > Debaryomycetaceae > Dujonia > Dujonia schatavii. The sequence continues at coordinate 88,927 of PPIY02000018.1, read as the reverse complement.
TGGAGCTGGTGTCACTGCAATGGTTCAGTTCGTAATGAAGCTCAGGACAACACAGAGGGTAACCTTCAAGCCCAGAGGTGAAGAGCCATCTGTTACTGAACGCAAGTCAACCGATTACTTGGTATACACCTTGAACCCAATATCGGATGAAATTTGCCTTGTGGGAACTTTATTTGAGAGTGATCATTTACGAGGAATTCAACCAGATATCGAGTCCATGTCGTCGTTCAAACAAATGATGGACTTTCAGAAAGAATGTGCGGACATCTTCAGACTGAAGGCCTGAGACACGTCTTACACTCATGTATATAGAACTCTTAATGACAGTATATGTTTCCTTTCTTTCATCATAGCATTCATTCAAATATAAAATAAAAAACAATGTATATAATATCGACCGGTCTTTCGTTGCTACCCTTTGCATAATCAGGACCAGCCTTGTTCCATCTACTAATGTATCATGTCTGTATAACCGTGTGTTTTGTTTCCCTATTCTTTTTAACTTTTTTACCAAAACCTATTCCAATCTATTTCCAAGTGCCATCTCCTAACAACTCCCTGTTGGGTTACTGACACTCTTCTTAAAATAACTTAACTTTCCCTTTTATTTCCCGTTTTTAACCAATAATGTAGTTAGACTCAATCCATCTTCAAATGAATTCGAGCAAACTAATCAACCCGGATAACCAGAGGTGTTACTTTTCACATATCTTTTTATTCCATTAGGAACACATCCTCGTGCACCATATGTGCTTTTTCTGTTCTCGGACTTTGGATCAACACAACTTCATTAGCAGCCTGGATCTCTTCACCTTCAAACTCCTCTTTCATTTCATCTATGAACATAGATTTTATATTTGGCCTGACAAGAAGAGTTCCTGATTGAGATCTAGAATCACGCCTTTGTAGCTCTTGCGGAGTCAAGATCAAGTCACTAAGTGAGCCTGGGACATAATCTTCTTCGCAGAAAAATTCATCGGTAGCAAGGCCCCCTCTACCATCGTTAGGTAAAACCGTATCTTTGCTGCTAATTTCATCTTCGTCATCAATGATTGCAGAAGAATCGTTCAAGTTCATAGAGAGGAAGTAGTTTGAAGTTGATGAAAAAGACGAGTTGCCAGTTCCCAATTTCGAAAAGGGTTGTTGTGATACATGATACGAGGAGGATGTAGTTCCAGGAGGAGAATGAACAAATGGTGATGAGTGCGAATTTTGTGCGGTCGACAACGGTGGAGAGGTGTTCAAAGAGAAAGACCGCAATGGTGTCTTCATCGTGCTACCATAAGTGTTCCCGCTGCTAACACTTGTCGGACTAAAGAGGCCAGTACTAAGAGTGTTCACATATTGATCTTGGGACCCAAATGAACTTCCTCTTGGTGACAAGGGGTGATTCAACTGTGGCTGTTGCTGCTGGTAGCTGAGTTGTGAAGGTATCCGCTGCTGCTGCTGTTGTTGTTGTTGTTCGTATAACTGCGGTTGATATTGTACCTGATGGTGAGAGGCAGAAGGAATATTGTAAAACTTTGCAATTTTCGTGTTCACTGGTGGTGTCAAGTCTATTCCATTGCCAATGTCAATAGGTTGTGAGGAGAAAGAGTGTCTCCCGCCATCAATCTGGAAAAGATCGTTCCCCTGTTGGATAGAATGATGCACAGATGTGGGAGAGGTCATGTACGAAGAAAAGTCGGAACCAGAATTAGCACTTCCCACACCAGTGTTGCCACTACCCACTATTGAAGGGTTATTGAATCCGTAGCCCACAGGAGCATTGGAGGAGTCAAGTTGATTGATTTTCGAGTTTTGAAGACTATTTCCGTGGGTGTAACTATAATTCGATGATTTCTTGTATCCCTGCATAGCCTTTGAGTTTATCCTCGTGCCGTCAGGCAAAAAATGAGCTAAAGCACACTTTAACCCAAATTTACAATTGCCTTTCTGGAAGTACTTGCAAGGAAGCTTGTCTGCACCCAAAGTGCCCTCCAAATTATGAGAAAAGGGGCAAGAGTTACCAGCTTGACAAACCCCTTGTTTGTAGAACTTGCAAGGAACGTGACTAAGATTCTTGGAGTTTCCTGAGCCATTGTTGGTGGGCACAGTTCCTGGCGGACCTGTGTTAGGAGGTAATTGGCTTTTGAGATCTGCCATATCGAAAGAATTGTTGTCCTTCTCGGAATCCCCGTTACGAGCACTAGTGCCACTATTAGCCCCACCTCCAGAAGATCTTTGCAGGTGCTTACGATTCTGTCCCACGGAAGAAGAAGAGGGTGAATGGCTGTTTCCAATAACTGATCTGGACAGTCCTCCGCGCGGAACGTTCATGCCAGCCCGATTCGTTGGCGTGTTATTCTCCGAACCCCCTTTGAAGAAGTCTGATTTCATTTTTGGATATTGAGTAAGGATGGGCAGATGCATCCTTTTTGTCTCATACACCAAAGGAAGTAATACTTGGTCGTAGAAGTTGAAGACTCTTTTGGGATCTGGTCAAAAAAAATTAAATAAATATAAAGGGAAACTCCACAGTGCTAGAAGGGGGGTAGTGGAGGGGGGGAGGAGGGGGATTGAGACGATGGAGGCTCAAAAAAAATAAAACGTTCTTGAAGTTGGGGAGAGGAGGTATTGGTTCAACAGTAGCACTTAGATAGGCGCGATCGTGTTTACTCTATGGTAAGCAATCTCTCTTGTGATTGAAAATACTTAGAGTAAAAATAGTGTGGTTACAGAAAATAGGGTATTAACTGGAGCTCGGGTGCTGATAACGATTTATACAAAAATTACCATTATATCAAAAAAAAAATAAAATAAAATAAAAAAGGGAAGCGAGAATAAGGCAAAATCCCAGTTTAGAAAAAAGAGAAGACCTACTAATCTCAAATCGAGGGCTTTTATGAACAATGATCTGTTGCTATGCTGCACAATTTGTTCTGCTGCTGTCGGAGCTTCTTTGAAATAGCGATATTGAGTGAAGCCATCTCAATTTGGGAGGTTCATCACATTGCCTTGGGGATGCGACCTTTCTTTTTTTTTTTGGACTATGGCGTAATTAAGGCAAAGCACCAAGCATTTCAGTTTTGGTGCTTTGACTATATATTTGCTGGAATTCAGAGTCATCTTGTTTTCATCTATGGCTCATGTTGCTTTTTTTGACGGTCATTCACTATGCTTTCTTCCTTTTGCTGGCGCATTGGTATGTCTAGTGTCTTATTACATATGGGGTAAACTCAGAGATAAGGATTATTTTTTAGTGCTTTTTTATGCACTGCGTACCGCACACAGTAGCCCTTTTATTTGCTTCCTAGATCTATTGAAATCAGGCCCACACTACTCAAAGTTTGTTGATGATGCTTGACTCATCTTGACAACTTCTACTTCTGCGCCCCTTTCTCCCCTTATTGCCTTACCTCTGTCCGTATTATCCTCTTTTTGCGTGGACAATATACTCGCTAGATAACTGCGTAATTTTTCCTCTTTCGAAAACTGCTCCTAAAGATGAACTCAGGTCAATCTGTCGTGAAACTGAGGCTGCTCACTGCTAAAGAAGTGTATGCTTTCGGATTCCCGGACTCTTACTGTGGTAGTGAGGCTATTTTCTAAAACACAGAAAAAATAAAGTGTGATTGCAATGGCCACAGGAAGTCTTTCACGATATCGACTGAGCAAAGATTTGCTCATAACAACGCTTTCTCACATCGCTAACTAACTTTCTAGTTCTTCCTTATTTACAGTTTTCAACCACACACGAAATTGTTCCATTGAGGATAGATTATCGTTAACGAAAATTATTGAGTTGGCTCACTATAATACTGCCGCACGTACCTTTGCAATACACCCCACTGACGAGAAACAGCGGACTACGGGAAATTGCTTGCTCTTTTTTTCGACTATTTTGTATTGAACGACACTGCTGGGTTTGCCTTCCCTTAGATAATGTATAAAGATATAAAAAAACGGATTAAAAGATAAGAAAATGTAATGCAGAAATCAACGACGGTCATTGGATCCAATACCACGCTTACCAGAGAATAAATGCTTGGGCAACATGGCAGTGCTATGACGATCACCTTCACCTTGTCTAGCCATTCTGTTTCTTTCTCTTCTCTGGATCTTGGCTAATCTTTCGGCCTGAGTTCTCAAGGCACCATCATTGAGACCATCATTGAGACGATCACTTTGAGAGACTGGAGCCTTCTTCTTGTTCACTCTGCTCTTCGATGCAGCGGCCATTCCTTGGTTTCTCTTCAAAATGTCAACTCCGGATACTTCCTTCGAGGATGAGGCGGATGAAATCTTGTTCTTTCTCAAGGCTGCCGTGTCGTGACCCAAAGAGTACATGTGTTCCTCCAAGTCATCGAACGACTTCTTCACCTGATCTCTTGGCATCACTGCACGATTTTTGAGAGCCTTTCTGTGTCTAGATTCATTGATCATCTTCTTTTGCTTGTCTCTGATCCAAGCAGCCTTTTCTCTAATATCTTCCAAATCTTCGCCATTTTCAACGGCGTCAAGATCAATATCTTCGTCGTCATCATCACTGTCATAGAAGCCTTCCTTCTCTAATCTTTCTTCCTCTTCTTCCAATGCTTGCAACTTGGCTGCAATGTCTTCATCAAGGAAATCGTACACATTCTTACCATCGAGAACTTCGGGCATAACATCATTCTTCCAGTCATCATCCTCTAACAAGTACTTGTCCTTGAGGTTGATGTTGAATACACCAGCACCTCCATTTTCAGCCTCAAAGTCTCTGGCTAATCTTCTTCTCTCTGGATCCTCAGAATCGTATTTCTTCAATTCCTTGACGGCATCAGGGATGTAAGCTTCTCTCTTAACATCGTCTCTCGCTTGTGGCTTGGCGACATGGATTTTGTTGAGAACATTTGTCACTCTGGCAGATCCCTTCAACTTCTGCTCAATTCTGGCTGTCAACAACTTCTCACATGCCTGGTTACGCACTTGCATAACGTTATCCTCCTCAACGCATGATGCACTCATCACCTCCACACCGGGAACGCTGGTGATAGTCTTCAATAATTCTTGCTTGTCTTCTGGCAAGTCTTCTGGTCTTATGATATCCGTCTTGTTCATGACAACCATCACAGACTTGTTGGCAAATAATGGCTTTATGCTGTGAAACAATTTGACTTGCGCTTCAATAGAGAATCCACACTGCTCGGAGAGATCCATAAAATATAAGACACACGATCTCAAGTGGGCAATAGCATAAATAGATTGCATTTCAATGTTGTTCATTTCCTCTGTGGGTCTGTCAAGAATACCGGGGGTATCGATGGCCTGAAATCTTAAGTACTTGTAATCAAAGTGACCAACGTACAATGACTTGGTAGTGAAAGCATATGGTTGTACTTCGACATCAGCTTTAGTGATGCATCTCAAAAAAGACGATTTACCAACGTTAGGGTATCCACAAATCAACAAAGTTCTGGTATTTGGATCAATGCTCGGCAAACGTCCCAAATGCTGTCTGACTTGCTCCAAGTAAAGAAACGGGTCCTTCAACTTTTTTGCTATAGTGGCCATTCTACCCAAGGCAGCTCTCTTCAACTGCTTACATTGGTATAAGGATTGGCCAAACTTCAACAATCTAACGTAATCTCTTGAAACTTGCTCAATCAAGGTCTTTGCCCTAGACACAGCGGCTAAGGAAACCTTGTAATGGTTCTTTTCGTACAATGTATCCATAAGATCTCTGTGGAAAGGGTGCACATCGTTGATGTTGGGGAATCCAGTAATCACATCTTGGAACTTTTCAGCAAAACCGTCAGCAGTAAATCTCACCTTTCTCATGTAGAATGCCCGAATACGAGTGATCTTGAAGCCAGGTCTGATCACTGTTGGGGTTTTTCTTTGCGTTCTGTTAAGAACGATGTCCAACATCTCGTTCGAAGTTGGAACTGTTGGGATATCCTTCCAAGTAAGCTGCATACTGAAACCTTATTGATGTATGTGATATATATTGGTTGTGTTAGTTGCTTTGTTACTTGATAGGTGGTCTATTGGATTACTTTTGCACAACAGAAAGTCTTCTAAGGAGTAGTTTTTTTTTTCCTGAGCAGAGCTCATCTTGAATTTATTTTTTTTTTTTTAATAATTATTGATTTTACCAGATGAGCTAGCCTGTATATGGAAAATCATGTGACACAAAATATGTGATCGCTTGATCTAAGGTATGCCATGGAGGACTTAGCCACACAATGTGCCTTTATACTACTAATATGACGTCAATTGTAGCCCATACTCCTTGAGGATTCATATATATTGTCTCAGGATTACAAGAATGTGTGTGTGCCTGCTTACTACGTGTTTAGCACTTCAATCTCGGCATCAGTGATATATATTTAGTTGCCATAATAATCGCCTACTACCTATTCATTGTAATGGTACACCAAGTAGTTGGGTAAACCAATCACTTCGTATCCAAGTCTCTTTGCCATCTTGGCAAACCCCTCGGTTTCAATGAGATGGTAAAATGGGAAGGATGGGAACATGGCTCCATCACGATGCACATCAGCCTGAACTAATAATGCGCCACCACCTACTCCGTCCAAAGCCATTTCGGTATCACGGTCCGCCTTTGGGTCATAATAGTGTGCCATTAAAGGTCTGTATGTAGCCATTTCAGCGTAACCCTCGACGATAATTTCATCGTCTTTCAAAGTGGATGCCAATTTCAAACCCTCTTCACTCTCTACCCAATTGTTGAAGTCATAAGGTCTAATGCTAGCTTTGCCTGAATCATCTTTGTATCTTTGATACACATTAGCTGAGACGACAGGCTTGTTATGGATCATGAGATCTTGAAGTAATGTAGGAGGCAGCTCAACAATATCTCCGTCTAACCAAAGACACCATGACGTGTAGGGAGAAAGAGTCGTAAATACCAATGAGTTTCTAGCCAAGGCCATCATCGATCTTCTTTCCTTCTGTACAGCAAGGGCGTGTCTGTCCTTTTCCAATTGAGATTTCAAGGATTCAGAATCTTGTCTCAATATAGTGATCTTTTTCCACTTTGTTTCCTTGGCCTGGCTCATCTGTTTTTTGATGGCACTTTCTAACTGCTGCAACACCTTATCACCTTCAGCAGAGCGTGGAATAATGAATCCCAACTCAATCAATGAATGATCGTAAGTTAACTTGTTCAAATTGTCCCAGTATTCAGGTAAAAACTTACTCATGGGAGTCAAAATCAAAACATGCTCTTTGTTGGCCAACGCGTCAGCAGAAGTGGTGAGCTTGTTCAAATCATAGTGGGAAATATGGTTTTTTGGCAAATTTTTCAAGATGACCGAGTCTTGGTTCTTGCCAAACCAGGTCCCCTTCTTTCTGTAGCTATACTTTGTTTTCTTTCCTGCAGTCGACGTGGAAGTTGAATCAGACTTACCACTGCTGAATCCTGAGAAGAAGAATAAATAAATTACAAGCAATAAGGTGATGGGCGCTATTGCAAGTAACGGTTTCCTTCGTATCTGACGAATGATGTGGTTTTTAGAGTAGAACACCATTTTGTTTCCTACCTATTTTTCTATCGTTAGGCTCTAAGAGCAAAGTGGGTGTAATACACGTATACTATACTACTCTTGAGTACGTTATACGAGAGAAAAAATGGGGTTGAATGATATCTGTCACTGAAGAAGAAGAATCAGAAAAAGAATACGGAGTAGAAAACGATTCGATTCGGCACATCACTCTTCATTTTCGATTGGGTTTCTGTTTTTTTTTTTTTTTCTTTACTCCTTTGTATTTTTCTCGCCATATGCACACTATCGCGTTATGGCCAGGGGAGCCGAGCTAGAGGAAATAGTCGCCAGCTTAAAAGAAGAATAGCCAAAGACGCATTGTCAGAGATAACAGACCTGAATATTAAAAGAAAAAGAAGTACTAAATATCTTCACTGGCTCTTCTGACTCCGTAACAAATGAAACTAGTTGCAATTATCAGTCGAAACTCTGCCGCGCTGAAATTCTGCAAAATGTAAACACGTTATCGGAATATTTTTTTGTAGTTAATCCGGGTAACGACAATATTAGTTCTAAGTGTGTGATAGATGAGAAGTACCGATCTATGGGCACTGTATAGTTCTCTAACAGAGTAGCTTGTGCACTACAAGTGTTGATATTATTAAGTAAACAATTCTGCTCCATATATTTTGGATATACCTGCCGCTTATTTGAAAACCTTACCGTCAGCAATCTCCTTGGAGACACCATCGACAACAACAGGCTTGTCCCAAGCCAACATGTTGTCAACAAAGTCCTTGTCTTCAGGCTTGGAGCCGTCCAACTTGGTGAAAGCGTAAGACTCCCAATCTGGAGCAACATCGAAGGCTGGAACATGGTCCTGACCTCTAACAAGGAAGAAACCGGTAATACCGTTGTTGTTGTTCTCACCATAGACAACCATGGTACCGAACATGTACTTAGTAGATGCCAGCAATCTGTTGAAGAAACCTCCAATCAAGTTGTTGGACATGAAAGTCAAGGTCAACTCATCGTTGTACTTGAAGTCAACCTTCCATAAGGACCACTCTTCTGGGTCGTACTGGTTGGCCCAGAACCAAGGAATGGCCTTCTCTCTGGTATCCTCGTTGGAGTAGTATCTCTTCCACTCGTCCAAGACAGCCTTTGGCTTGCCCAAAGCCTCCAATGGGTGCTTTGGCTTTGGGGCTTGAGGAACCTCCTCGGCAGCAGCTGGAGCCTTTGGAGCAGCCTCCTTCTTGGCAGCTGGAGCTTGAGGAGCCTTTTCCTTCTTTTCCTTCTTTGGAGGAGTGTATTCAGCAGCCTTCTCGATGAACTTGTAGTCACCAACAACACCACTCAAGATTGGGTGAGAAATAACAGTCTTGAACCATCTAGCAGTGTTTGGGTTCTGAGCTCTCCATTTCTTGTCGAAGATGTGGTCAAATCCTCTGATGAGAAGAGATGCTGCGTAAATATCAGCCAATGTAATTCTCTCACCAACCAAGTAGGTGTAGTTCAACAATCTATTCTCCCAAACAGACACAACCTTGGCAAGAGACTTGCTGGCATCGTCAACATTTTTCTTGTTGTATGGAGACGCACCGGTCAATGGCTTGAAGATGGTAGAAATCAATGGAAGGGTCTCAGAAGTTGCAAATGACATCCAGTGCAAGATCTGGGCGTACTCCTTAGCGTTCTTACCCAACAACTTGGAGTTAGACTCAGCTAAGTTAACCACTAGACACTGTTAGTAAGGATTCATAGATAATTGTCCATATCGCCCACTTTTTATTCCTTTATTTTCAGATTGAATATTCTCGACATAATGTATTAAGACAGGGATAACTGTATAATAAAAAATTGTCTTTCATCATTTTAGAGTAACTTTGATAGGCATTATTGAGTTTCATGAAGTAATTGGATAGATACATACAGTAAATGTTGACAGCGATAGATTCAGTAATCTTGAAACCCTTTGGGCCAACAAAGGCTGGGACCTTGCCTAAGGGAGAAGCCTCGGCGAAACCCTTCGATCCACTCTCTTCAATTGCAACATCTAACTTGAAGTGCTTAATGAGAGCTCTAGGAGCAATTCCACGTGCTTGTTTGCTGGCGTATAAGGTACCGGAAGACATTGTGTATTCGATTGGTATAAGAAGAGGATTGAGGATGGCCAGACCAACTCTGGAAAAAATTTTCAGAGGGTTGTGGAACAAAATTTACGTCCGGGTAACAATGCATGTGGATAGGTATAGTGCTCGTACACAGATTATACGGGGTTTTGCTAACTCTATTTGTCCATCTGGCTCTTATGTCATCTGTGCGTCCTCTATGGTCCACATCTACAGTAGGAACCCAGTATATAATTTATTAATGTAGTCAGTATTATGAGTGAACAAGGATGACTATACTATCCTCTCTTCTGTCAAATTTCCTTACACCATTTGCCCTTACGTCTCCTTCCATGGCACCGTATGGATACATTCATTAAAAATGTTTGGTGCTGAATCTGATGAAGAGTTGAGGAAGAACGGTTTGAGATCAGCCGTGTGCAAATCGAAAACTCTGGTGCTAACAAAAACGAGCAGATATTAAATATGGTAAGGTAAAGGTATCCCCGCGAGCTCCGAGCCAAATTGGAATTGCACCCTCGAATTAAAGCTACCTAACTTAATCAGTAGACTTGAAACTTAGTACTTCAATGTATCATGTGTAGTTAACATATCAGGGCAAGAACTAGTGGTGGTCGTTTTGCTGACTTCGAACAGGCATTCAAAGCCGTTCATAACTTCTAATTCTAAAAATTCATTATCAGTAAGATGCTGCCACAGATCAAGACTCCTACTAGTGTAATCAATGCAGTTACCATTTGTTGTACAAAAATCACTTGAAGAGTAATAAGAGTTGTGGGCACGACACTCTATTGATATATAGTCCTGCTCACTACTATATACTGCTTTCATAACTCTTTCTAGAAGGTAGTCCTGTACCCATAAGACCCTGATATATATATTGGCTCGGAATACCTTACCAGGAAGTTGCAATGTATGCGAGAAGTTACATTGGAGGCAGAGCGGTGGCTTAGGGAGTGATCTTTGTGACTTCACGATGGACATTCAAAGTCCAGCTCTATTCTTCATTTAAGAAAGGACCATACCAGCTCATGGGTCCTTTAATACCCAGTTGAAATGGGTCTTCCATTTGCTTTTCTTCTGTGAATGTAGATTAGAAGTGGAAATTATTTGAAAAATTGACTCCACAACAGTATTCGCTGATGATTTAGTTTGCGTGTCATCTGGATTGCTTACTTTTCTAGCATACTGGTGAAGAAGATCAAGAGCAATACCTCTGTTATTATTGAAAACAAATAACTTAATTTTTTCTTCGGCATCGCCAACAGCATTCGTGTCTCTTAGACCATTGTCTAACTCTTCTTGATTGTGGGCTGATAGATACTCAATTCGTTGATCTCCGTTTTGCCACGGATATGTTGAAGTTCCCGGTTTCGATCTGCAACCGTGGTACAACTTGATTACGTTCCACATGATGCCACGCAACTTCAGAGCATCCGATTTGAACAACACCCTGGACGAATGAGGAGCGCCATTTACTGAAGATGGCGTATTTGTACTAGTGCTTGCACTGCTGGCGGTTGAAAGCACTCCTGCTCTACTGTTTCCGATGCTACTCACACTGCTACTGCGTCTTGTATTGGCAGAAGAGGTTGTACGGACGAAACTGGAATAGTTAACGCCAAGAGTTCCAGACGGTGTACCTGCACCTGAAATAGATGAAAGGGAAGTTGCTGTTCCCAACATATCGTTTGATTGTTGTGTATTTAGGCCATTTCTTCCTCTTCCGGTACCTCGTGCTGTGCCACTTCTTCCTATGAATGAGGGCGTATTTTGGTTTGTAGTTGCATTACCACTGACACTTTCAGTATCGCTGTTGCTAGTACTGCAATGATTGGATTGACTGTTGGTGGATTGTCTAAAAGGCAAGACTTCTCCCGTCAGTAGTTTAGCCGCTCCCCTCTGTGGTATTTCAAATTTTTGAGGGTCTTGAAGGAATTCGATTTCAAAACGATTTAGTCCCTTGGACATAAAATTTTCTTGTTCTAATATAAACTTTAGAATAATAAGAGACTGTAGTGCGCTCACAAGAATGATTTGAGCATGTACAGCTTGTTGATCAAGTAGCGGTGAAGTCGATTTGATTTGTTTGGGGTCAATTCTGCAAACAATTGCGTCGAATAATAGCATTTGTTTATCAAAAATATCCTTAAGATGCTCATGATGCAGATATGTGGGGGCAGAGCTGTCACTTTTAGGTAAATGAGGGTAGTTGTAGTATTGATTTACTGAAGTGTGACCTTCTTGCTCATGAAGTCTATGGTATTCAATAAATATTGCCAATAGAATAAGAGTGACACTAACAATGACTTGAATTACTTTCTCCACAGGGTAATCCTCGATTTCTAAAGACGTCCAAAACTGAGACTGGCGCTCAATCAACTGATTAGAAATTGAATTATCTCCATGTGAACAACAAAGGAGGCATTCGAAAAGAATTGAATCAAACGAACTAGACAGGGGCACGTTTGACGAGGAATCCTCGAAAGATTTTAGACCCAATGTCAAAGTTTGTTTACCCCTACTTGAAGCCTGTTCAGCAAGCTTTAGACAATAGTTGGGGACAATGTGCTTCCATATAGACAACTCGTTGAAGAGATCCAATAGCCAGTAATACTCCTGTGTTTGGATTAAATGGATGAATTTTCTAAGCTTGTCACTGGTGTCATTCGAAGCGTTTACAATCAGTGGATGCTGTGGCTGTTCGAAAAAGTTATCAGCATCATCTGGTCGATCTCTTGTTTTGGATATCTTCTGAAATGGTTGATATTGAAGAGGGTATTGATTTTGCTGAGTCACATTATGTTGCTGCGGATGTTGCTGGAGAGGATGGTTCTGTTGAACATGTTGATAATGCTGAGGGTGTTGATCCACCTTAGGTTGATGAAAATGCTGAAAATGCTGATAATCAGGCAGCTGCTGGACTTTTGGCTCTATGTCAATGTTCCCATATGTATTACTTTGGTAAGTATTGCTTGTCCTCCAATCACTTGACTGCTGTGCTCCAAAGGTGGCAGCTGGCTGTGTAAGGTGATCATGGTGGTACTGGAACTGAAGCGGGTTGAACTGGTGATGATGTTCCAGTTGAAGTGGTTTCGGTTGCTGATGGGGCCCTGGTGCAGCTTCTGTTTCACTACTTTGCTGTTCAGTACCTATGGGTAACGAGTTGGACAAATACATTTCCTCCTGAAATCTTAGGTCAGCTTCGTTTAGATCTTCCTGGGTGTGCAAGTACATATACGGTTCATAATGACTTCTACCAGAGTCGTATAATGATGCTATGGTTATTGACTGATCAAGCAACCTTATTTGGTGTTCAGATGAATGTGGCGGCTGAATTGATTTATCTTGAGGGTTATAAATCGTGTACTGAGTGAAGTTTAGACGGATACCTCTATAACACTTCCTCTTAGATCGAATGCAATTCTTACATACGGGCTGCTGCTCGTCACATTTCATGTGCCTATCACGACAAGTTAAACATCCTGATCTGGTTCTGCTCTTTTTGGCAACGTTATTTGACCTCTTTTTTACCATTAAGAAAGAGGTCTTGTTTTGTGAGGATGGAGCTGGTGTTGGAAATGTGTCAGAGTTGAACTAGTATACCGAGTTGAGCGTCCCTTTTAGTGACTTATTTCTATTTCTGATGTTCTTGATTGTTTTCTGCTTGAATCGAATGAAGAGGGTAGTGAGCTATATTGCGGTATAATAAGCGCAGTAAAATTTCTTTCCAATCGACAGTGGTCACCTTTTCCTGTGATTATCTGTAACCTGTCTGTGGTCACCCAAATTGTTGTAATGAGGAATTGGAATTGATATGGAAACGAAACTTCTGGCACTAGAAATATTGTGGGCAAGTACCAGATATGCAAGACTTCTTATTCCCTTTTTCCAAACGTACTTAAAGTTGAGAATTCCCTCCTTGCTTTTCTGTGATAAAAAGAAAAGTTAGAACGAAGAATTGATGGTATATAATGCAATGGGGGTATTAATCTAGGTCTGGGTCGAGTGGTGCTCAAAGTGGTTTGCTGTGGGGAGATGCAAAAAAAAAAATTGATAGCTTAGACTTTTTAGTCTGTAACGAACAAACGATACTACTCGTCGTGCTGCTATAAATGAAAATCAACTTGAGGGCTAGAATGTCTGGTGGCTGGTCTGACAATGATTTTAGACAAGCCTAACCACGATATGTTTGTATGTTTTCAGTGATTTGAAGTCGTGAATCCGAGTCTTGAGACTCAACAACTATTTCCAACGCTTGGCTGGAGGGTATTCAAAGTGTTATTATCGTCGGTTGCTGGTGTGAAGATGTAAGTGGGTTATGACAGAGTTTGTGTGACTTTTAGTGTGCTTTCCAGTGATATCGAGTTATAGTCTCACCGAGTCGCTTGTTTACTGCGGTTGTTGACTTGTTGACAAAAGTTGGACCCACCCACTATCGTTTCTCGTCTCTAGCAAGCAAACAATATTCTCCCACTAGCAACGAACTCCGGCTTGTGTGTCTATATATATCTCCTTGATTGAATTGGTATGGTAGCTGAGCCCTTGTCTCTTTACCAATCGATTTTTTCCTTGCTCTTGATATCGGCGATACAGAAGATCGGGATAGGCCTTAAGGTGGAGAAGAAAAAAAAAAAAAAAGAAAAAAAAAGGCTAAATAAATCAGTAATTATCACTCTCACAAATGGACAATAAAGGTATGACAAGATGCTATAAGGTCTAGTACACCTGGATTGTGAAAGCCAGTGACGTTGGAGGGGGTAGAAGAGGAAACACGTATTGAAAGAAAAGCAAACACAAGGAAAACACGTCGCATATCATCAAACCATTAATTACGACGCTGTATTCCAAAATCTAATGAAACACCCACCCAAAGGTTACATACCTTCGACAATCTGAAATTTTGGTTCTCTGACATCGCCCACCAAATATCCGCCTATTATTTTCTACAGGATTGGTCTAATTGCTCAAAAAAGAGTAAGCCAAATAGCATTAGTTTAAGAAATGTCAAGTTTAAACGAGGCTCCCTGTATATTATAAGTGAAAAAATAAAGCTGAAACTATGCAAGAGATTTTTGTTTCATTTTTTTCTTTACTATTTTTTATTTTCTCCCATTCGGCCTGATTCTATTTTATGAAACTGTACATATAATTAGCTTGTCTTCTCTTTTGTAGCTAAAACTTTTACTCTCTTATTTCACAAATAATGGGTTTTAGTTCCAATATAGCATAGAATGCATACGTAGTAAGGGGTGAGTGGCAATTCAAGATTGGATCGAAACTGAAGGTTGCTTTAAATTTTATTTTTGGGCTGTTATTTTCTGGGGCTCCTTTTTGCACCTCACGTAAATGCTCGTTTTCTGGCTACACTTCACAGGAAAGGCTCCTCGCTAAGTCGTACTGCATTTTTCGATGATCAGCATGATTTTGTGATGCATGCTTCGTTAACAACGTCGGGGAAAAAATAATAATTGAGGCTATCGTACATGCGGACTATCAGTGGAAATGGAAAGAAAATAAATAGCATGGAAGGTATAGGGACGGCTATGCTTAAGGGGTGTGCACCTGCCACCATATAAAATCAGGCTGTGCACTTATCCGTTTATGTAGATTAGTTTGAGGTTGAGGTTTTTATCCCACTAGGTACTTATAAGTTATCAATATGCGCTCGTACATAATTTTGAAAGTTCGACAATAGAAACTCGGTATCAATCTTTCTATTTGAAATCAGTTATATTACTAAGTGATGAGTCTTCCAGATATGATGGATAAGAAGCCGTACCTAAAGAAAGCGGACCAGGGGTATTCAGATCCATGGGAAGTCAACAAAGTCTGGACAATCTTGTAAAAAATTTTATCATGCTACCGTACCATAGCACTGACAAAAGCCACAGATATTAACCACCTTTTACATCGTTCTTTCGCTGGTAACTTTTTGCTAGCGCGAGAGTATTAATGGTATCCTACTTCATTTGCGTGGAAGTTTTATTTTTCTGCTGCCATTCTTCTTTCGCATTCTAACGCTAGTTGATTCTTCCAAGCTTGACTTACTACTGCAAACATATATATTCAGGCGACTTCAGAAATGACGGAACAATCACAAATCTTATTGTCATAGGTTGAGCAGATCGATAATCGATTATTTGGTGCATATTTTGTGGCTGAGGAAAGCAGGCACAGTTCCGTCTCGACGGGGCTACAGGCTTGGCTTCTATCCTGGTGACATCCAATAATCATCTGAATGCCCCATCATCCGCCACGGTTTTTCCACAGTTTACGATGAACGCATACTAAAGGGACGATAATTGCGACTCTGCTTTTTTGACGCGGCAATTGTCTTATTGAATTGGTAGTTAGGCGTTTGGGAGTTTTTGCCGTGCGTTTCACACATTCACATGTATTTTTTTGGTCGTCTTGCATTTAAAGATTTTTTTGCCTTGCAAGTACAATTTGGCGACACTTGCGATGAGCTTCGTACTTCAGTATATTTCGGTTTCCAAAAATATGGACCGAAAGAATTTTGATTAGTGCATCGCTCTCTTTGCTTTATATAATCTTCCTCTATTATTCCTCGTCTCCCTACAGACATTGCTTCTTCATTACTATTTGGACGTAGCAGCCGTTCCCCTGTTAGTCTTTTATTTTCCTGGGCTCATTTTTTTTTTCTTGTTGCAGCAGAATCGAAAAAACGCCTAGCTTTCCTCTTCACGGCATAACATCCCTAAGCCACAATTTTTCCGAAGCTTGTAGCATATCAAGCATTTTTTTGTTACGCCAACTCTATACCACATCCACAGTTATAGTTAGGGAGGCTGTTAGTGAGGTAGAGCGGGAGGAGCCATGGTGAGACACAATTAGTTACAGAGATTTTCATACAAGAGCTCTGCTACTAAATGGGCTTACAAATTGATCCGATTGAGTATTCTCTGCCTACTATAAAACCTCCGAACTAAGGCTGCAAAATGCGAGCAGCCAAAACATAAAGCTAAAAAAAAAAAAGAAAAGAGTAATAAAAAAAAAAAAAGAAAAAGAAAGATAATGTTAAAAGGTAGAAACGCAGGTGCAGCATGAATTGCGAATCTCTAGCTGCTACAGCTATGAACGCCTTTGACCATATAAAAGAAAGTCATTTTCCCCTTCTTGTAGTATAGATGGATGCACTGAGAAGTAATCTGTTTGCGACAATGGGATTTACCGATTTCTATAAGTCTGAAAAGACATCTGACGAGGTCAATGATATCCAATCGCTCGAATCTAATGGTGAGCCTGTGGCAACTGATGCCGTCGTTGAAGTCGATCACAACAGAAAAGAGATTGGGTTGATATCTGCCACTGGTTTATGTCTCAACCGTATGCTTGGTGCTGGTGTCTTTTCCACTGGTTCCACTATTTTTACCCAATCTGGATCTGTTGGTACTGCCTTACTTATGTGGGCAGTAGGTTCCTTTATTGCATTTACCGGGTTGTGGACGTACATTGAATTTGGACTGGCCATTCCCAGAAACGGTGGTGAGAAGAATTATTTGGAATATGTTTACAAGAAGCCCAGATTCTTGGTCATTGCCATGTACTCATCGTATGTATTCTTCTTGGGATGGGCCGCAGGTAATTCTATCGTTGTTGGCGAATATTTGTTGAATGCTGCAGGCAAAGAAGTCACTCAGTGGAATTCTAGAGCTATTGGAATTGGTGTTATTTCATTCGCACTTTTAGTCAATGGTGTCAACGTCAAAGCAGGTTTATACTTGGCTAATATTTTGGGTCTCTTCAAAATTGTCATTGTACTCTTCATAACAGTTACTGGGTGGGTTGCCTTGGGAGGTGGAATCAAGACTAAGGAGTTCCACCCGACAGGTAATTTCCATAATGCATTCCAGGGCGAAACTCCGACTGGATTTGGTATTGTCAACGCCTTGTACAATGTGATTTGGTCTTATGTGGGCTATTCCAACGTCAACTATGCCTTATCTGAAGTAAAGAATCCAAGAAAAGTTTTGAAAGTCGCTGCTCCATTAGCCTTTTTCACCTTGGTAATTATTTACATGTTTGTGAACATTGCCTATTTTGCAGTTGTGCCAAAGGAAGAGATTGGTTCATCTGGAAGAATTTTGGCTGCATCATTCTTCAGATACGCTTTTGGTGAAAAGGCTGAGAAGGCATCTTCTGTATTTGTTGCCTTATCTGCCTTAGGAAATGTCTTGTCTGTAATCTTTTCCCAAGGTAGAATTATTCAGGCTTTAGGAAGAGAAGGAAGTTTACCATTTTCCAAACTCTGGGCTACACAGAAGCCATTTTCGTCTCCCTTCTTCGGCTTAGCACAGCATTGGATTGTGTGTATCGTTACCATAGTTGCTCCTCCACCAGGTGATGCTTACAACTTCATTTTGAATTTGATTTCATACCCATTGAATGTGGTCAACTTTTTCGTTGCAGTGGGATTGTTGTGGTTACATTGGCAACACCGCAAGGGAGTTAGAGAGTGGAATCCGCCAATAAAGGCTGGTGTCCCGGTTATTGCATTCTTTGCCTTATCCTCCTTGTACTTGGTTGTTGCTCCATATATTCCACCGGTAAAAGGACAGCATGTTTACAACCATTTACCATACTGGATCCACCCTGTTGTGACTTGGGGTATTTTTGGAATTGGGTTGGCATACTGGGTGGTATGGTCGAAAATCTTACCATACTATGGAGGCTACGAGCTTGTCAGCAAAGAAGTGCTTGGTGAAGATGGATTTTGGAGAAATAAATTCTACAAGATTGCCCATGATGATGTTACAGAAGTCACTCAGGAACACGATGGTGACGATGGATCAAGAACCACCGGTTACGAGACGAAATCGTAATCAATTGCTTGGGTGGAAATTCAATTCTTACGGCACACAGGGACATGGGAGGCCACTATACTTAATAATATACTACGAATAGACTTTTTTGCAAGAAAAAATTTTCCATGTAGCTCATTTGGTGGATAACATTGACTTTAAAGAATATTGCCAGTGAATAATCTCTCTGATGTTATGTATTACGATTTATTTACAAGTGTGCAACCAAACAAACGTCTCTCCTCTTCTATATTTTGTGTCTCTGGGTCTTTGGAACATGTAATGGAGACCAAATATCTCTGATAGATTCATTTGTAGACAAAACTTTGTGGTTCCACTTGAAGAGTTTGGATCCAGAGCGTTGAGAGAACTCGTTAATTTTCTTCAAAACCTTGCTAGAGTCCAAATTCTTTACTTCCACATCCTGTACGGTGTCGTTATTGTAGTGAAATTCTATGGATGGGTGCCCCTGTCTTTTTATTATTTCGAATACGGTCGACTTCTTCTGCAAGCCCAACTTATTTAGTTGTCCACTTGCAAGAAGATCACGAACACCCTGCGACGATCCACCCCAGTTACAGTAGTTGATTTTCACTTTGTGACATGGGACTACGTATGCACCGATACCGTTGCGGGCTATTGAGACTTTTGGAATCGCCCTGACTGGCATGGTTGTATTGAGTAGAGAAAAGGTGATTAGGGGGCAAGTAGAGTAAGGTCCTAGTGTGGTTGTGGAATATCATTTGCGTAAGTCTGGAAAACTTTTTTGTGTAACATGGTGTGTTGAACCTGCATAATATTTTTCTAGTGTGATTGCAAATACTAACGACACACACGAATCTATGCTGAGAGAACTAAGCACACCTTATCCTGGGGGATACAACAAATACCGTGCAATTACCTAGATGTTTGCTGGCTACTTAGTTGTATAAAGCTCGATAAGTCGCAATACGATAAGGTGTGCACTACTATAAGTCCTATAATAGAAGACTATCGTCTTTATTGGGACGAAAAGCTCATATTGATATTGATGTCATCGTGGACTTTCTGTAATATTTTCGTAGATGTAGAAGTTTTTTCTATAGGAACAGGAGTTGTATATACCGAAATGTCTTGAACTAGCGAGAGGTAATGGAAATTTTCTAACTTTGGAGTTTTTGCAACCAAAATATTATGATGCATTAAGGATTCATATAGAAGAATTTTTTTTTTCAGAAAATTAGAGAAGAGCAACCAGCGGCTCATATCCATTACCATGAACTTACAAGATATACTTGCACTGAACCTCACAGAAGCAGATACAAGATGAGAACAGTTCTCTTGCCAGCTTCCATACATTCTCAAGAAAGCATCACGTGACTGAGTGTGGGAATTGTCGATGCGGCACCAAAATGTTATGTCCCCAAATTGCAATCGAACGCGATAAATGTCCATTTTAGGACGACCCATCCATCATATGGCTACAAGTCGGCTAATAGCCATCAAAGAGGCTCTGACTAACTCCATGCTAAAATTTTTCCACTTCATATATATCACCTTTCTATCATCTTCATCTTAGCTTGTTATCGAATCTTGTTTCGTCAGTCTAAAGAGATAAAGATAGACATGTCTTCTTTTTCGTACAAAAACTATCAACAGGTGATAAATCTTAAAACACCAAAATGCAAACCTGTCACCAAAACGCAAGTTCCTACTAAGAGAAGAACAAAGACAGGATGTTTAACCTGCCGGAAGAGAAAGAAGAAGTGTGACGAAGACGTTGTAGACGGTAAATGTCAAGGATGTACTAGAAACTTCTTGGAATGCTGCTGGATGGATAGTTCCTTGCAGACCGCCACCACTTCTAAGGTTGCTGCAACCCCATTAACCCCAAGCCCAAGCCCGCTTGCCGAGGTATGTTTAAAGGCGAAAGCTGAGCCCAGGACACCAGTTATTGAGCTGTCAGCATATCCATCTCCGGAGATGTCTCCAATTATTGAGAGCAAGACCGAACATGCCGACATACTGTACTTAACACTCCCAAAATCCGAATTCAAATTTAAAGTCACGAAACCCAAGAACGAGAACAAACAGAACTTGAAAACCATCACAAAGTTCATAAATACCTCTGTGGAGAAACGGAGATTGGTTCATCTTAACTAATGGACGCTTGCATTTAATTTTAGGTTGGTTGGCTTTTACAATACTTGGGGTAGTTTCTACAGCTACAAACAATTGGTTAGAATGGTCCCGGTTTAGGACCAAGGCTTTGTTAGGTTTTTTTTTTCATCATTTTTCTTTCATAATGCCCTTCAGAAGACTAGCTTAATGACATATATATGAAGGTTCACTATTGTATTCGTCTTCACACCACTAATGTAAGAGCGCTAACTCTAGTGTCATTGCCTCTGTTTGCCTTTTTTCAAAACTTTTCACTTCTCTGTGTGTTGCTCTTCTGGAAATGAAGCTGCAGAAGGGTTGCGGCTAGAGCTCGCTATCGGCAGGCTATGGCGAGCACCGGTGGCGCGAATATGGCACGTGATTTAAATTTTGACGCTGACAGATATTCAGTGAAGTTCATTTTGCATTGTTTGTGCGACTTGACCTGAAGAATCTGGATGCATGGCTCCTAACGCATTGAACATCGTTAAAGCCACAGTTGAAGTTTTGCAGCTATTGCTGCGAAGAAAAAGTAATTTCTGTTAGTTTCCGCAAAGTGAATATACCCTCATCATAGCTTTATTCAACCCAGCTACAGAATAATAGAAAGTAGTGCCACTCTATATGTGCAGCTTTGCATCGCGAGGTGTCGATAAGACGGGCAAAATGCTGGTGTCGGATACTCAGGGCCGCAATAAGGTCAGAGTTGCCAAATGAAGGGAATTTTGGCCTTAAACGTCTATATGCCTTACATTTCCACTTTCCAATATGAAAACATTTTCAAGTCAGGACCCCTAGACCTGCCGGATGAATCAAACAGGGGTAATATTCCCCTTTTTGCCTTTCCAATTGACTCATTTAAACAAACTCCATGTCTGATGCTTCCTCCGATGCACTTTGCCGCTCGACCTTATACGTAAATACATGACCTCGAGCAATTATATTGCAGCGTCGTGAGAGAGTCGCATGAGTTCCCCACCTTTCTTGGTGCACCTAACCTTTCGTATTACGCGTAGATCTATGACTGCAAAACATGTATGATAAAGGCAAAAACTGTGGCGTTTTTGAAAAACTGACTTCCTATGGATATTCTGGTGTCCAGTTAGTATTTTTTGCTGCGCAAACTTGACTTACCACTGTGATACTTCTACCACTATCTGACGCAAAAGGGCACATGCTAGAAGTCTGGTCAATCAATACTTCTGAAGTGAGTATGTACACTGTCAGGATTGAGTCTTATCGTCGTATGCAAATGGACTTTTCTTTGCTTATTCATCATGAGCCCGATATCAGGCTCGAAAATTTGGCCTCCTCACGTGATTTGGCCAAATGTTGCATAACTGTGTACATTTTTGACATGGCGTAATTGCTGCAATTTTGTAGATAAAAGGCAGACATGGCAGCCGAATGGACACATTTCCAACATTTTCTCCACACTTTTCACTTTCAGCGACCACAGTAGGAATATACTATTTAATTCTCGTACACAGTTATCGCTGACTTATACACAATGACTTCTCAAATAAGCTCTGGAAACCGTTTTGGTAATTACGACATCCACTTTGTTGAGGGCCAAGATGAGGTTGCAGAAGATGGTGTTCTTGTTATCAATAAGAACAATAGAGATGCCAGCAAGCACCCTGACTTTCTTCCAACTTGGGACCCAAAGCAGAAATACCCCCCATTGAAATTCTTTAAGTATTCTGATCCAGGTGCTAGAGCTGACCAGACGCTCCCCAATTTATTTCCAAAGGATGGTGAATACAAAAAGAAAAATGTAACTCCCAAGTTTGGAACTGAAGTTTTTGGTGTTCAATTATCCGAGCTCGATGACAAGGGAAAGGATGAGTTAGCTCTTTTTGTTGCCCAAAGAGGTGTCGCAATTTTTAGAGACCAAGACTTCGCGAGCAAGGGACCCCAGTTTGCGGTTGAGTACGGAAATCATTTTGGGCCATTACATATACACCCTACTTCTGGAGCTCCAAGAAACCACCCAGAACTTCATATCACTTACCGCAGAGCCGATAAGGGTGAGTTCGAAAGGGTTTTCTCAAAACGTGTAAACGCTATTGGCTGGCACTCTGACGTTTCTTACGAATTACAACCACCAGGAATTACATTTTTCTCTGTATTGGATGGGCCAGAGAGTGGTGGTGACACAATCTTTGCCGACACCACAGAAGCCTACGATAGGTTGTCCCCAGAGTTCCAAAAGAGACTTGCTGGTTTACATGTCTTGCACACTTCGGAAGATCAGGCTAAAAACTCCAGAGGTCAAGGAGGTATTGAGAGAAGGAAGCCAGTTTCTCATATCCACCCTTTGATTAGAGTACATCCCGCTACTGGAAGAAAGTCTATCTATATCAACAAGCCATTCTCCAGAAGAATTGTTGAATTGAAAGAGGAGGAAAGTGACTATTTGTTACAATTTTTGTCTAACCACATTGAATCAGCCAATGATTTGCAATTGAGAGCTAAATGGGAACCAAACACTGTTGTACTTTGGGACAATAGAAGAACTGTCCACTCAGCTGTTATTGACTGGGACACTCCTGTTTCTAGACATGCTTTTAGAATCACGCCACAAGCCGAGAGACCAGTTGAGAACATTGAAGACTTGAATAAGGAAACCTACGACTTGGGTGATGTCAATGAGGCCTTGAACAAGTTATTGCCCTAGTGTATGTATCAACAAAGTAGTTTCTTTAGTTCTTATTTTAAAAGTTTGCATTTCAAATGCAGTGGTATGGATATCACCCTTTTTGTAGAGGCTCGTGAGAAGATAATAAGTATGCATCGTAAGCTTATATTTATAAAACATATGTATAATTTGTGGATGAATATATATGGTCTAGGTTTATTTTCATATATATCAAGCGTGATCGAGAAGAAAGTTTGTAGCATTCTGCAAGTCCCACCCTTCCTTTTGTAATGCCTCCAACGATGTCTTTTCATCAAATCCCATTCCTACTAATTCGTCAACCAACTCGCGATATCCTTCTGGTACGTCGTTGCCACTTGGACCAACTGAAGGTGCTTCGTACTGATTCATTGACGATGTTGTACGATGTTCAGTTACTGGCTGTGGGGGAGGAGTAGGAGCAGCATTTGCCAAACCAGCATTACCAAAACCAGCGAAGAGCTGCTCCCATTCGTCATTTGCAGCACTACCCTCATTGGTGTCAGCGTGTCCGGTTGAGCCAAAATCCGGGAAATTTGATGCCGGTTTTTCGCCATGGCTCGTGAAATTCTCATTGAAATCGAATGTGTTGTCCATGGCAAACTCATCATAGTCATCCTCAGGAGCAGCTTCCTGCAAGCCATCAAATTCATCACCAAAAAAGTCATTTTTCGTGCTTGCCCCTGTCTTCTCGGGAGAAGCTGGCTCCAAGTCATCGAACGCACTGTCAAAGTTTGTTGGTTCGGGGTGTTGATCAGTGGAACTTTGAAGGTTTGCTGTAGTACCTACAGCTGTAGGTGCAAAAGGAGCAGGAATGGAAACTTGAATTGGAGTAGTGCCTTCTTCAGATGTGGGAACTGTTGGATGGGGAGGTAACTTTTCAACAGCATCGTCGAAGTTCTCATCAGGTGACTCATCGTCTGAGCTACTCTCGTCGTAGTCAAGTTCTTTAATAGGCGGAAACTCCTCATCAGTTGTCTGGCGTAAACTTGGGCCAGCTTTAGCAGTTTCCTTGCTTTCCGAGAGAGGAGCAACAGTAGGCGCAACATCATTTCCTACAGAAGCAGAACCAGACGCATCCTCAGCATTCACAATTTCAAACGATTCAACGCCTGATGAAAGTTTATCCCCATCGCTTGAGTCCTCACGATGCGAAGTGGTTGGGGCGACTTTATTATCGTCATCCTGTTCTTTTTCTTGTTCTTGCTTTGGATCTTGTTCCACTGCCACTACCTCTCTGGTAAGTGGTTTCTCGGCATCGGAAGAAATACGATTATCCTCTTCAAGAGTTTCACGATCACTTATTCCCTCTATGTTATCGTCACGAACAGATAATGCTGCGTTATTCTGAACACTGGACGTCAAAGAGTCAGTTCTTTGTACACCAACGAGTACAGATGGCATACCAACCATCCCACCGACAAGTCCCGCATTGGTTCCTTCAGGAAACTGAAACTCAGAGTTATTAGGTGACGTCACAGGTGTCTCGCTATCTTGGAATTCGCTTGTAGACGTTGCAGAGGTTGCTGTCGCACTATCAGGGTGGTGGTAAGAGGTAGGCTCCGCAGAAACGTCAGATGTGGCCGTGAAGTTTCCCTCGTTTGATGGAATATGTGGAGCATCGGCTGGTGCAACTTCGCGCTCAGCCTCAGAAGTGGCAATGTAGTCATCAGATGCTGCAGGTTCATCTTGTGAGGCCGCATCGTGGGTGTTTGGCAAATCC
Organism: Dujonia schatavii; assembly: GCA_003707405.2. Taxonomy (NCBI): domain Eukaryota; kingdom Fungi; phylum Ascomycota; class Pichiomycetes; order Serinales; family Debaryomycetaceae; genus Dujonia; species Dujonia schatavii. Next base: position 63,956 of record PPIY02000018.1, on the reverse strand, counting down.
TCCAAATTCTGTGGAGCAGACGACTTAGGTTCTTCATTATTCGAGAGCCCATGAGCTACAGCAACACCGGTAATTGCAGTACCAACGGCAGCAGCAGCAGCAGCAGCAGTGCCAATTGCGAAAGTATGAGATTTTTCAGATTCAGATTCAAGTTTTGCCTCTGATGGGATCCTTGTCTCACCACCTGTTGGGAGCTCATTGCTACTAATAGGCTGAGCTGGCGGTGGAGGCACAGGCTTATTCCGTTCTGCCTCCACCTGCTTTTGTAAAAGTAACCGGTGCTCCTCCTGAGCTCTTCTTTCCGTTTCTTCTGCCTTGCGATACTCTTCTGCAAGGTTTCGATTAGATTCCTCAGTGTCAAGTATTTTTCGTTTGAGCTCTTCATTCTTGACAATTGATACTTGAACTTGAGACTTCTTGACATTGAGCTGGTTCGACAACCTTTGATTTTCAGCAGCAATTTGAGCCAGCTGCTTTTCAAGCTCGACGATTTCAGCATTCAAGTAACCCAATTTTTCCTTCATTACTGAATTTTGCTTTTGCAAATCTTCCATAGCAACTTGCTTCTCGTTCAATTGTGTGGAGATATGGTTAAACTTTGCTTCTGAAATAGATGATTCAGATCTCAAGGCTTCAGTCTCCTCCTTCGCAGATTCAAGATTTGCGACAACTTGGTCGACCTGCTTGCTCTCATTTTCATATGCTGATCTCAACTGCTTTAACTTGGCTTCAATTTCCTTTTTTGTAGATAATATTTTCGTTAACTCTTGCTCAGCACGAATCTTCTTTTCATGCAAATCTGAAGTTTGTCCAGAGAGAGACTTGATCTGATTAGAGTAATTTGCAATGTCTGACGTGGCCTGGGATAACTTTCCTGACACTTCCGGATCAGAATCTGCCAACAAATCAGAGTTTATTCCACGGGAACCTTGCTGAGGTTGTTGGGGTTGCAGGAACAGGAACTGCTCCTGTTGTTGAGATTGGTGACTTGGTGATGAGAAAGAGGATTGGTTCGAAGGAGCCAAGACAGATGATTGTCTATGTGAGGGGGGAGGTGGCGGGACCGAACGTAATGCATCATAGTTAACAGTGTGCTCTTTCTTCATTGGTGCTGGTGGCACTACAGGTGGGGCGGGAAACTGACTTTGAGTGGTAACAGGTGCAGGGACAGGCGGTGGCAGAGCTGCTGATTGTTTTGGTTCTTCACTAATGGGAGACTCAAACTCCTTCTCTTCCCGGGGGGATTCAAGTGACAGCTTCTGAAGCAAGTTTTGTCCAAATGTAGAAGTTGGCTTGAAAGAGCCCGCTAAACTTTTGCGAACCCTTGGAAGATCGCCGGTCGTGCCAGTCGGGGTCAAATCACTCAGAGACGTGACACGCTGGGGAGCAGAGATTGGAGAGGCCGCCGTGTTCGCGTTGAAGGTAGAGTTGGTGGGCGTTGCCACAGGCGAGGAAGTTGTGGTACTACCGAATATGTCAACCAAATCATCCATTGCAGTTTTCTGCTGCTGAATAGGCTGCTTTGGAGGTGGAACCGAAGGCGGAGCCGCTTTCGCTTGTTGCTCATTAGATTGCGGCAAATATTGCGAATGCTGCAGTGCATGAGCAAACTTTTGAGTGGCTGTTTGCAGGATAGAAGAATTCTTGATAGACTCTACCAAAGTGTCAGGTACAATGTTCGGTAAAGCAGCTCCACTTAATCTTTTGTTGACTAGAAACAAAGCTATCGTGAACTCCAACTTTGTAAAGATTCCAGTGTTTTGGATATCGGATAGGTCCCAAACAGTAGCTAGGTCTTCTTGACTCAACTTCGAAGACATCAACACAGAAGCAACTTGATCAGCATTGAGCTGGCCAGTATTGTTCTTATCCAAATTTTCAAATATAGCCTCATACTGTTGCTTGAGAGTTGGTGAAATCACCCAAGAATTGGAAGCAGACGGTTCACGTGATGCTGGTGGCGACTGCGGGTGTCTGACGGTTGTTTGCTGGGAGCTGACTGACGCATATGACAGCTGACGGTTTCCTGCAGACGGAGCTTGCGGGTGATTGACTTCATTGCTGGGACCTGCCTGGCTACCTCTCCCAGAGAATGCAGCGACAGAGTTCCATACATGCTCTGGTAAAAATGGAGGCAATTGCTTAATAAGGCCACTCAAGACACCATGAATCAAATGCATGGCTATGACAAAGGAGTTGATATCTAATTTTCCCAAGTTATCCTTGTCCACAAGATTCCAGATTTGTCCTAAGGTTTGCGTGGGTAATTTTGCCTTCAAGAAAATATCCCTAGCTTGATTACCTCCTAACTCTCCTTGAGGTGAGCCAACTGTCTTGACAAATAATTGCCCAAATCTTTGAAAGTCAGCGCTAGTAATGTTTGAAATTGGATCTTGAGGGCGAGTGTTTAAAGTGGCTGTGTTCTGAGGAATGATTGATGATGGCTGTGTTTGCATAAATGAGGAGTTGTTTGATGGCTGGGAAACTAAAGGTTGGTGTTGCTGCTGCGGGTTGATTGCATTCGGGAGAGATAAATTGACAAATTTTGGAAGAGGACCTGGTCTCTCAGATAATTCCAAAGTTGGGTGGTTTCCAGCTTGAGTTTGTCCGATGAGCCTCATTGCAAGACAAAATCCAAACTGAGTTAAAAACCCCAAATTATTTTCATCAGCAATTTGCCAGATTTCACCGAGAATGGTGGGTGGCAAGCCAGATTTCTCGAACGTTGTCCTGGCTTTTTCACCGCTGACAATGCCAGTATTTTCAGTGTCAAGTGCTTTGAATAGCTGGGAGTACATTTGCTTCTCCTCAGCTGTGAGTCCAACTTTGAAGGTTGGGGCAGCTAAAAACAACTTGTTAGTAAAGAACTGGTAGTGTGGAAACACTCATGCTACCCCACTTTGATTAGCCATTGGAGATGAAGAGATTCGTGAGGCTGATATCAGTGACTATTGAAAACGAGGTGATGAACATATTCGTTCAGCACGCTAAGACTGAAACCTCAAGAACTACCACGATAAACAAAAGAACCGGTAGCCCCGGCTTTTAGAAAATCTTGAAATTCTTAGAGAATCAAAGTCTGCGCCTCACAATATGGTTGTACAAGATAGACATACACTGCGAGATACTCATAGCTGAATTGATTTAAGGACAAGAAACTTCGATGATATAAAACCAGATCTATCTCATGGATGATGTCCAACCAGTGAATTTAGAAAGGAGACGATATCGGTCGTGTCGGAAAACAATGATGTCAGTTCCATGTGCAGGATTGTGGAGACTACAAAGGGGCTCGGTGGAGGCGTAGCTCCTTCGCGATAGGATTCAAGATATGGTGCAAAGGAAAGAGGACAGCTGAAATCAGCTTCTCCAACTAACTTTTGCCTCTAGCTAAGTATCAAGAGCCAATAACTGATTGAAGGAACCTTGGTTTTGTTTAAAGGCACAGGAATCTTGACGGAAGTGCCTCAATGAGAGCAGGAAGAAGAAGAAGAAGAAAAAGAAAAACTTATCTGAAAAATAGAAACAAGAAGACAACTGCTTTTCCTTCTCAAAGTTGCTCTTTCTTCTCAGCCTTCTTTCGTTTCATGTTCACTACCCACTTCCCACTTCTTATATTCTCTCGACATCGTACAGTTTGTTTTGCAGCCATTATTACCTGCATATAAATTGAGACACAAAAGCTGGGTACTCGATGAGTTGACCGCTAACAAAAGGTGAAAAATTTCGATGCACAAAAAGTAGGTGCTAACTAAGTCTTAATCTAATTTTTTTTTTTTCGATTCCCGTTCCGTTCTAGCTTTTTGCTTTCATTTCCACAACCCCCTTGTCTTCAGTAACTAGACAATATCATGAACAGAGGAAGAGGAGGATTTAGAGGCGGCCGTGGTGGTAGAACCGGACCGTCTCAATTTCAACAAGGACCACCAGATACTGTTTTGGAGATGGGTACTTTTATGCAAGAATGTGAGGGCGATGTTGTGTGTCGTTCCATAAACCCAAAGATTCCTTACTTCAACGCTCCAATCTACTTAGAAAATAAGACTCAAGTAGGTAAGGTGGATGAAATTTTAGGTCCATTAAACGAAGTGTTCTTTACAATCAAGACATCTGAAGGTGTCGTTGCAGGCTCTTTCAAGGAGGGCGATAAGTTTTTCATCGCTCCTGACAAGTTATTGCCATTGGAGAGATTCTTGCCCAAACCACCACAATTGGGCTCCAAGCCAAAGAAGAAGTCTACTGGAGGTGCTCCTGGTGGAGGTAGAGGTGGCAGAGGTGGATTCGGAGGCAGAGGTGGTGCCAGAGGTGGATTCGGCGGTAGAGGAGGTGCCAGAGGCGGATTCGGTGACAGAGGTGGCAGAGGAGGCAGAGGTGGATTCGGAGGTAGAGGCGGATCCAGAGGTGGATTTGGAGGAAGCAGAGGCGGCAGAGGAGGGTTCTCATCCAGAGGTGGCCGTTTCTAAGCTCAAGCAATAATCTTCCTTCCAAAACATGGCAAATCAACCCTTTATGTAGGGGGGTTCCTTGTCTACAAAAGGTTCATGTAACTATACGAATTAACTGTCATATACATTAGCTTTGTATACTGCTTATCTACATTTTTTATATAATAAGACGCATTAAGAAGAACAGCAACAGTAAAAAATGTAGATCACTTTATCGCTTGTTCAGCACTAACCCACAGCTCTGCAAAATGGCGTGCCGTATTTCTTTGTAACCATGACGTTTGGTCAATATAGGTGAGCACATGCCGTTGCTAAAGAAGACCCGTGGGAGCGTGGGTACCTCTTTCAAGCCAACGTCATCTACTATTCTGTTGAAGTGGGCAATAATCAATTCGTTGGCGGTTTCGATTTTAGTCGCATTATCAAGACGGTCTTGAGGTGTAAAATTTGCAATTTGTCCCCTTTTCATCGTCAGCAAGCCCTTGGGTAGTTTTGCTTTGATCACCAGGTCTAACTTTGTGAATACGATATCGAATGCAACCCCTTGCTCTATCATAAACTCAACCATTCTAATGTCTAAAGGCGAGAATCCTCGGAGACCATCGACAAGCAAAAATACGGTCCGCAACACCCTCCGCCTCTCTATATAGTCCATAACTGCATCTCCTTGAACCTGTTCTCCAAATTGGCCATATCCTGGAGTATCGATTACACGGAGTTTGTTGTTTACACTAAAGCAATTCAATGTTTTGGTATATCCAGCTCTTTTTGACACAAAGGCATATTCTTGCAGAGCTCCTGCTGTCTTAGAGTCTAGCTTGTTCAAAAACAAGGTGTTAATCAAGGTTGATTTCCCTACGTTTGTGTTCCCCAATAATAACACTTCGGGCAATGGCCGTAAAAGATCTGGAGGAATTCCAAACGTCTTTTTCGATTTAGATGCTGTCTTGAAATACTCCGTGTTCTTATTGTATGACTCCATGTTTCGAAACTTTTCATCTCTATCCTCTTTAAGAAGCTTGTATTTTACATCGGGAATATTCTCATAGTTATTATAACTCCAGTCTAGTTTAATCTTTGCATTATTGAAGAAAAGCTGTGAGCGTGAGATGTCTCCTGGTGTAGGAGGCTGGTACGCTTCCTCATGAGAGAATACTTCGTTGAGAGTCGACGGCGTTAGAATGAGTTCGGAAGGGTCTGCTGGTGGTAGAGGATCCGTAGTAGAGGGCAGCGAGCCTGGTGTCAGCACCAAGCCTGGTGTAGTCGACCTCGTGTGGCTTTCCACAGAAGGAATAGCGGATAATAAGTAGTTTATGGACGACTTTTGTCGGAGTATTCGGCAGGGAAACATCTATGAGTGAGCTATGTACAAGATTAGAGAAGACGAGCTTTATAGAAGAGAACCTTTCTGATCCAGATCGCTTTTCAATGATAGCTGCGAAAAAATGTCAGAAGAGAAAGCAGGAAGGAGGGCTTACATTAAATAGAGCTTGAGTTGATCCGTTCAGACATGTATGTTCTCTTTCATCACTGTTTCACCTGCGAAGAGCTTCCAGAAACGGAAGTACCTCAAGACATTCCTGGGTATCTCATCTAAAATGGTCTCTCTTCTAGTGGTCATCTGCCCCACACAAAAAAAAAAAAAAGTGCGTTATTGCAAAGAATAAGGCTACGAAAATGCATTATCAGTATCAAAAACCTCACCTTCAACTAACGAAAGGCCCATTATTTTACACACGATGGTATCTATCCGGATACCGGTTCTTTTAGGTATGTTTGGAGATCTCGAAAATTGGCATTGATATACATTACTTAGAGCAACTCTTACTAACTTGTAGTGTTCATCATATCCCTTGGTATAGCAGGCTACCTTGGGTTTGCACTGCTACAATTGAACCATGATAAGCTCATACACTTCGCAACCTTTTTCATATTAACTGCTGAGTTTTACCTCATATTCGACACCAAGCATAAGTCCTTAAAGACTCTACGTTACATCACCCTCTTGGTGTGCACATTTGCAGGGGCTGTCTTGCTGGAGTTTATCCAAAGTTTGGTTAACTCCTCGAGAGTTTTCGATGTTTATGACATATTGTGTAATATAGCTGGCAGCGGTACTGCGGTGGTCTTGTGTTCATCTTATGATGGATGGGCGCTTCGCAGACAGAGAAAGAGCAGGTATAGGCAAGTCAGAGAAATTATAGTGGAGGACGACGATTACACGGAAGATGGTATTACGGCTGAGATTGGTTACAACAACACAGAAGGGAGTCCCGCACAGAATGGGGAGGTTGAGAATGGGTATGTGTCAATAAACATGAAAGATTTGCTTCCTGACGATGACGCAAGGTGAGCAGTGGAGGTGTCAATAAGGTTTGTAATGATATATAGGGCTGAAAGTACTGGGATTGATACACTCAGAAGATTGTGAATGGAAACTTGAGGATACTCAATGACGACGATACATCATTAATCTGTAAGCAACCAAATACTAAAGTTGATTAAGTCCTCTGTATAATGCGTGCAAAATGGCCACACGCAGAAGGCACCTGCATGGAAATTGATTGCGGTTTGTTCCCTTTCTGCACCCAAGGCTGGTACGCACATTTCGGTCCTACACAAAAAAGCTGTTTACACTTCAAAAGTTGCCTTGTTTATACCTTTTTTATTTGACCTCGTCTATTCACATTTTCATTTTCACACTTCACTGAGCATCTCAGTCTTTTGATAACGTTTCTTCACCGAGTTTGTCAGAAGGTCCGTATCGCAAGATCTCGTTTGTTTAGCTGCACTACCTCCACTTCCTTTGATTGAGAGTCACAAATCTAGCAGCATATAGAAATGCTTCTGGCTATACTTGGAAATGGCAACCTGAAACCTGAAGCGAAAGTGGACAACAAAGATGTTGAGGACTCCAATGGCAAAGAGAATCATGTAGGAGAAAGTGATAACGATTGGGAAGGCGAGTTTGAAGGGGAAGATACAAGGGGAAGAAAGTCTGGTACTGAAAACGATAACTTGAGAAATAAAGATGCAGATGAAATATATAGATCAATTTCCCCCGGGAATGATGAAACTGACAGGGCATCAACTAAATCGCGCCCTAAGTCGAAGTCTTCGAGATCCAAGAGTAAAATTGGTTTCGCCAATGAAGAAACAAAAACTGTTGGAAACGCCTGGTCTCCCTTCAGCTGGTACAATTCGGATAAGAAAGAAAAACGATACGACACCGAAGATGAAGAGAAGCAGAAGCAAGAAGACGAAAAGCAACTGCAGGCACTTGCCAATGGAACTACGGGTGCTGATAACGAAGATGATGACGAACTTGAGGAGGACGCTGCTGAAGAAGGCGAAATTGACGATGCATTGCTAAACAAGCCTACAAACAACAGAACTCTGTCTTACCGCCCAAGATTTGGAAGCATCACCAACAATAATAGCAAAGGCAAGAAGAAGCCACGGACAAGATTTTTCCGCAACAAGGGCAAACCAAAATCAAAAGGTGGAAGGAAACAGTCCATGTATCTCATGGAAGACGATGCGGAAGTGGACGATTCTGACCGCTATACAGGCATCCGTGGGCAGCTGTTGATTGGATCGCTAGCAGCTGGAACTCCTGCTATTAATATTTTGGCCTCATGTTTATTGGAGGACGAGAGAGGCATTGCTAGAGCACCCCTTTTACTTTCACTTCTTGGATTGAAAGTTTCTGATAGCTCACTTTCAATTCACACAAGAAACAGAAAGTTTAGACTAGATTTAGAATACGGTGTCGGTGAAGATCGTTTAAGATGGACCGTTGAGAGAAGCGCCAGTGATCTTATATATCTTCATTCGCGGTTCAAATTTGACAACTGGAGGAATGAGGTTGTTAGAAACAAAAATAGTGACCTTCCGAGAGTTCCAATTCCTCAATTAAGAAACAATCAAAAGGAGAAGAAAAATCAAAGCCTGAATCAACCACAACAACATCAACATTCTCACGCTCATACACGTCCGGCATTCAACTTTACTGCACATAACGAAGGAGGTACATTGATTGACGCTCACACGAGCAATCAACCACAAAGAAGTCAAGCGACACAGCCAGCTCTGAACCTGGGACAAAACCTGGGTCAGTTACTGGGACGTGAGCTGGCTCTGGCATTGGCCCCACTTGATGAATCGCTTTTGAGCCCTTCACGTAGCGCGGGCCACAGCCACCAACGCCATCACCACCATGAAATTTTTGGTAGCGAAAATGATGGTGAGTCTATCCACAGTGAACATAGTGGCTTCAGTGATCATCTCAAGCAATTGAGAACCTACTTGAGTAACGCTTCAAGTGTCTCAGAACTGTCACCGGAAAAACTTCGAGCTAAAATGTTGCGAAACCAAGAATATATCAATCAGGTTGCGACTTACCTTGATGCTTTAATTCATAAGATTGCACTAAAGCCTCAGTCTAATCGGCTTTTCCAGTTTTTTGAGATTCTGCCAATATCATCCCTTCTAAGTTATGAAACGGGTTATCAAGGAAAGCAGGGTGTTATTCATATCGGTGGAAATACAAGGAAACAAGGTTGGAGAGTTGGTCATTTCAAAGCTACTGACTTGAAGGGAATAATTGATCGAAGACAGGAAAAGTGGCTATTGATCAGAAATACATATTTGATGTATGTATCTGACATCAACTCTACTACTCCTCTTGAAGTATTTCTTGTGGACCCCAAATTCCAAATTATGTACAAGGGTAGCAAAGGAGGCGAATGCGTGGACGATGAGGATGATGAGGACGCAGCTGTTGAAAACTATGATGATTCTTCTATGACGCAAAAGGCTCTTGAGAAGGAAAAGGCCGCCATTGCTGAGCTGAAAAACAAGATATTCAAGCACTTGAAGATCAATCTTAAAAATAGCGAGAGGCAACTCACATTGATTCCAAAATCTCATAAAGAACAAAAATTGTGGATCAAATCACTTGAGGAAATGAAGAATAGGACTGTATGGGCAGATGAACATAGATTTAGTTCCTTTGCACCAGTAAGAGATAATTGCTTCGCTCAATGGTTTGTCGATGGTCGTGATTACTTCTGGGCAGTTTCATCTGCGTTAGAAATGGCAAAGGATGTCATTTTCATCCATGATTGGTGGTTATCTCCAGAATTGTATCTACGTCGACCAGCCAATGGTAACCAGCAATGGCGTCTTGACAGAATCTTGCAGAGAAAAGCTAGACAGGGTATCAAAATTTTTGTTATTGTGTATCGTAACGTTGGTTCCACTGTGGCTAATGATTCATTGTATACAAAGCATTCAATTTTATCTTTGGATGAAGAGAATATCCATGTTATTCGGTCACCAAACCAGCTCTTGCAGAATACGTATTTTTGGGCACATCATGAGAAGTTGTGTATCATTGATCAGACAGTGGCATTTGTTGGTGGAATTGATTTGTGTTATGGAAGGTATGACACTCCAGATCATGTATTGGTTGATGATTCAAAGGTTGATTTTACATCCTTTCGCGGAGATGATAGACCGAATTCAGATGACCACGATAGATTCCAAACCTTTCCTGGAAAGGATTATTCAAACCCCAGGAAAAAAGATTTCTTCGGCCTCGATAAGCCATACGAGTCAATGTATGATAGAGAAACAGTGCCCAGGATGCCTTGGCACGATGTTCATATGGTTACTCTGGGAAAAGTTGCCCTGGATTTGGCTAGGCATTTCGTCCAAAGATGGAACTACTTGATAAGACAAAAGAGACCAAGTCGGTTCACACCTTTATTGACGCCGCCCCCTGATTTCTCAGACGAAGAAGTTAACGATTTGGGAATTGGTGGAACTTGCGAAGTGCAGTTATTGAGGTCTTCGTGTAATTGGTCCTTGGGAATTGCCAATCATGAGCAAAGTATTCAAAATGCCTACCTTAAGCTTATTGAAACTTCTGAACATTTTGTTTATATCGAAAACCAATTCTTTATTACTTCATGTGTTGTCGATGGAACAGAAATTAGAAACCGGATAGGAGATGCGTTGGTAGATAGAATCATTCGTGCTCATAGGGAAGGAACAGCCTGGAGAGCAGTAATTGTCATTCCTCTTATGCCAGGATTTGAGAGTCAAGTTGATGCACCGGAAGGATCCTCAGTAAGAGTTATCATGCAGTGTCAGTACTTGTCTATTTCTCGTGGGGCTACATCTATCTTTGCCAAATTGAAAAAATATGGCATTGAACCGGATGACTACATCCAATTTTTCCTGTTGAGAAAGTGGGGAATCATTGGGCCAGACAGAAAATTGGTAACCGAACAGTTGTACATTCACGCGAAGACAATGATTGTTGATGATAGGGCTGCAATAATTGGCAGTGCAAACATTAACGAGAGGTCTATGAGGGGTGTGAGGGACTCTGAGGTGGCAGCTGTCGTTCGTGATAAAGAAACAGTAAACACTATGATGCATGGAGAGCCATACCTTGCAGGAAAGTTTGCACACACTTTGAGAATGAGACTCATGAGGGAACATCTTGGTGTGAATGTAGACATATTGGAAATCGTCGAAAGAAGGTTCAAGAAATTCGAGACATATGCAAACACAAAGCAAGGTATCAAAGCTGCTACAGGAAAGTTTAAAGTTCGCGAGGATGCTGTTTTGTCTGCCATGGTAGAGATTGCTAGTCGTGATATTCTTAACCAGAAAAGTGGAACCAAATTGTGGCATAACTTCAAGAACAAAATAAGCAAGGTCAATGAAGATGAGGTATTTGAAGTCGCTAATTACGAAGAAATTGAGGCAGAACTTGATGCAGAAGACGGTCCAACTCCGTTAGCATTACCAATCTCATTCAACAATAGAACCGGTACTTACGAAGCAAATAAGGGTATACGTGACAAGAAAAAGCACTCGTATGATCCTAGAGTGCAACAAAATAGTTCCCATAAAAAGGATGTTGATGGGTATGGTACCGATTTCTATAAATCTAAGGCTGCCAAGAGGGCAAGAATTAATAGTTCTAGGTTTTTGCGTGAATTGGCTCACAAAGCTATGTTGGAAAATCCAACAAATATCTTCTTGCCGCATTTGGAAGAAGTTGAAAGCTTTTTGGCTAGCGATGACGCCGATATCATAGAAGAGTTTGGCCCTGAACAAAGTGATTGCATTATTTCGGAGCGGAACAGAGAAAGATGGTTGTTATTGAAAAAAATCTCCTACATGCAGCGCACAGCTGCGAAGGAACAGAAAGATAGAGAAGAAGAGATCAAAAGAAGAAAAGATACTAGGTTGAACGATTACTCTGTTCTTCCTAAGTTTGGCGGAAACTCCCAGAAGGAAACTAACGAGAATGAAACGAGACATTGGAGCTCGAACGGTACAGCTTCAGAATCTAAAAAGGATCATAACAGTAACCATGGAACAGCTTCTACCAACGGAAGATTGCTGCTGTCCTCCGGTGAAGACTTTAATATTGAAGGACAAAAGGTTTCCAAACTTTCATCAGTTCAAGTTTCGGATTCTGGCACAGCGCCAGCCAATGACCTCTCTAATAACAACAATAGAGCCAGAAGTAGAAGCAGTGAAGATAGCAGTGAAAGATTGCAGCAACAACAACAAACAGTTGAAACGAGCAACTCTGGTGAAGAGAGCGTTCCTGTAATCACCTTAACCGAAGAGGGAGTCGTAGACTTGATGGAAAGTATTAATCCAAAGGCGTATGACAACTTTAGCACATTTGTTGATCCATACGGCTTTGAAGACCCCTTAGATGACGAATTTTACGAAGATTTGTGGTTTGAGCATGCGAGAAGAAACACAGAAATCTACCGAATGATATTCCATACACAGCCAGATGATATGGTTTCCTCCTGGAAGGATTATAAGCGATTCTCGAAGTTGCAAAAGGCGTTTGACGATGAGCAGATTAGAGAAGCAAAGTCTTATAAACCCAAAAGTAGAAACGAGAAAACGAAGTACGAGTCGTCTTATGACGAAGACGACACCTCCAGTGAAAATAAGAGTATGGAGTCTTTTCATAGAACATCTATCGTGGTTCTGAATGACCATGAGGTGGGCTTACTCGGGCAACCGCCCGAAGAGCGGTTGCCTATTGCGGAAACCGAAGGAACACCGAATAGAAAAATGTTCATAAGGAGGTTCAGTACAAAAGACACAAAGAAAAGTAGTGATGCAGCTGGTAATTCTGATTCCAATAACGTCTCTAATAAAGAGAACTTGATTGATGCTACAAATAATGAAGACGATGAGGCTACGCAGTACGATAACGAAAATGTGAACAGCCGTGAAGACGGAGAGTTCAATATCGAAGAGCCCAATCGTCAGTCTGAAAGACGCACTGAGAGCCAGCCTTCCGAAGAGTCACATGAGGGTAAGCAGCAAGACATAAACTTTCAGAGAAGACAAAATAGGAAGAGGAGAACAGGTACGTTTGCCACAAGAAGAAAAGCAATCAAAGGCGATCGGATATACGACAGAATCACTTCGGAGCGTATTTTGAATGAGATACAAGGTCATTTGGTGTTTTTTCCAGCTGATTGGTTGATGAGCGAACTAGAAGGAGGAAACTGGTTTTATAATACCGATAGACTCCCTCCTATTGAAATTTACGACTAGCTGAGGTATGTACATACGTATACAACAAGTGGAAGCATAGAATAAAAATCGTTATGGAAAATGTTGCGTATCAGGCGCACGGGCCGTAAGTGTAGCGAAGAAAACGCGCACGCGTGTGCTTAAGGTACAGTGCGCGCAGACCACGCCAGCAAATGTGTACGAAAATTAAAAAACCAAATACGTGGGTGGGTGTGACAGAAATAACATTGCACCAAGGCAAACTTGTGGTACGTCATGATCCTTGCCCTCTTGTCCATTCTTGGTGTGATATTGGGATTCATTTTCTTGGTACTCTCGATTGCCTCTGGACTCTACTACGTGTCAGAGCTTGTCGAAGAACATTCAGAGCCCACCAAAAGATTCCTAACCAAAGTGATCTATGGGATCATTGCTATATTAGTGTTGTTGTGGATATTTGATGGCTTTCCCTTCAAACTCACCACGTTTTCGGTGGTATCATATTGGGTCTACCTTCAGAATTTGAACAAGTTCCCATACGTGCAATTGACATCACCTGTCTTTTTGGCATCGTGTGTTCTTGTCATTGCGAACCACTTCCTTTGGTTTAACCACTTTCACCATCCCTACATTCCCCCCTTGGAGGTAAGAATGAGGCATGACTACATACCACCGCACATTCCATCATTTGTGGAGGTGTGTTCCTTTTTTGGAATCTGTGTGTGGTTCGTCCCATTTGCCTTGTTTGTAAGCTTGAGTGCTCATGACAACTTATTGCCTCACCATGCTGAAGCTCCAAAGAAAAAGAACAATGGGCTTGCAAAAGTGGTCGTCGGAACCATAAGAGATAATGTATATTCGTTAGCAAGAAGTGTGGGATGGGAATTAGATCCAGAGCATGGACGAATTGTTTGAGACGGTGGTGAAAGACTTCAACAGGTACCTTGTATAATATACGACGTCAACATTTACTGAAAGGAAGCAGTGAGCTTCTAGCTTCGTGACTTACTTATTCATTCTTTATTCCTTAAAACGTTTATGTACATAAAAATATGGTTACTCCACCGCATCGAGAAAAGTTTTGATCGGGGGACCAAGATGATCCAACGAAAGCAAAAAAGTGTCATGCCCAAAGTTACTAACTTCTGTTCCTAACTCGAAGTATCGAATATTGCTCCCATCTTTACTCGAGCTCTTAAGCACCTCAGCTATCTCTCTTTGTTGCCAAACGGGGAAAAGGATGTCAGACTCCACTCCCACTACCATAATGTCCTTGTGAGCAATTTTGGACATACCCTCTATCAAATCTTGCAAAGAGTCATCTTTGGAGAGTGAAGCTGAGTTTGCTCTCTCTGTGTAAGGTTTATCAGGTACGGCATCTGCCTTTTGAGGTTCACGCTCTTGTCTTTTCTGAAGTGCCCTTGATCTATTCATGTGGCCCAAATCAAACAAGTCCATAGCCTTCAGAACGTACAAAAAGGAATTTGCATCGTACTCAAGGCAAAACTTCTCACCTGCATGGTCAAGGTAGGTCTCTACAAGGAAATCAGGGCAGAATGCCGGAGGTTTAGAGCTGTCAGCTCTATTACGTCCAAACCTATACTCCCACTCCGGACCAGATCGGTATGTGACTGTGGCAATTTCTCTAGCTAGCTTCATCCCCACGTGTGGTGGCACGCCTCCATAATAAAAGCCTCTTTTCCAGTTGGCGTCACTCATGAGAACCTGCCTCTGAGTGTGTCTCAATGCAATTGAGTACGGGTGCGATCTAGCACAGCCCGATATTGAAACAACCCTGTTCACTTCATTTGGAAATTCCCATGCATAAGCTAGTGACTGCATACCACCCATTGATGCTCCAACTGAAGCATATAGTTTTGCAACTTTAAATTCTTGGCGAATCAACTCTCGTTGGGCTCTCACCATATCATTGACAGTGAGAATTGGGAATCTAGTTGCATACTGCTTTCCATCGGCTGGATCAATGGACGATGGCCCCGTAGATCCGTAGCAACCACCCAAAACGTTCGTGCACACAACAAAGTACTTATCCGTATCTATGTATTTACCAGGCCCAATAAAGTTTTCCCACCATCCTGGCTTTGTATTTTTAGGCTGCGAGTGAGCATGTGATGATGCAGATAGTCCCGTATGTATAAGAATCAAGTTGGACCTTTCTTCATTCAACTTTCCCCACGTTTCGTATGCGATTTCATAGCTTGGCAAAAGTCCCCCATGATCTAAATACAATGGTTCAGATGATATGAAAGTTTCACATCCGGTCTGAGCAAAGGAGTAAGATGGCTCCGGCCCACTTTCCAATGAGCTTATTGAAGAGTCAGATTGCACTCCGCAACTTAATTCCTCATTTTTTGCTTCACTTTTGTCTAAGCAAGGAAACGAAAGTTGAGGGTTAGAACCCCTAGGTGGAGCCTTGGTTGAAGTTGCAGCAGCTGGTATAGTACGTGATACATTGAATTCACGCAGTAATATGCGGAACTGCTTCGCAATGCTCAAACTTCGTCTCATGATGGTTGATCTCGTAGTTATTCTCTGCTTATTGGGGAGAAAGAATGGCAATCAGAGACAAGTGAAGTTGAAACTCGCAAAATACCAACTTTTAGACCAAGGACAAGAGATTATGTATAATCACCAGTGAAATCAGGTTCTCTCGGTACACAGAAGTATAAAATGAAGAGATATTAGTAAAACTAAAGGTGATTATTAAAAAACCCAAGACCAGGATGATATGCTACAAGTCACGTGTTATGCGACAAGCTGCAAGTGGATTCCCGTGAGTGGATGGATGAAAGAATTACTCTTTGTAATCCAGCACTATTTGGTTGCTGTTGTACAGGAAAAGGGTTGACAATAATTGCTTTACATTGAACTTTGTTAGCTCATGTACATCTGTTCCCTCACCTTGGAATAGGTATGTATAGAATTTTTGTGTAACACTTGCCTCCCTCACGAACAATGTATTTTCTAGTATAGCGTCAAACTATAAGGTTGGATAAAATTTTCGGTGGAACACTCCGATCTTTTTCCTAGCACTTGGGTTCAGCAGTAGAAATAAAATGAAGTTGGTTATTGTGGTGTATGGAGTAACTGTGCTTTGTGGCTCTCTTTTGAACCCTTTCATTACACAGTATCAAGCTGTCATACTTGCCAATCACTTTGAAGCGACATTGAACAGATTAATGGTGTCTCCCCTAGGTTACGGGTTATTTGCAATTGTGTATTTATGCCATACCTTCACTAACTTGAACAGCCGCAAAGCAGTGAAGAAACATCTTTTGTTATTTATTTTATACACTATCTCAAGCTGCTCCTTGGTGATGTGGCTCTTCGGGCCTCTGGTATTCGACATCGTAAACCGCTTATCTGGTGGATACTGCAAAGAACTCGATTTATCTCAGTTCCTGTGCATGCAGGATGGATCTAATTGGGTTAATGGCTTCGATACCTCCGGTCACACATTCATGCTCTCAGGAATGTCATTATTGTTGATAAGAATTTTAAACGCTTCAAGGGGGAAGGATTCGTACGCTATACTCGAGGAAGGAGATGTGAATCTTGAGAATAACACTACCATTTCTAGTGGCAGTAGCTACACCTTTTCGAAGATGAGAAACTTTTGCAACCATGTTCGCGCGCACAGCGATATCTTGGACTATATCAGCATATTATTGATTCTGCTGTGGTACATAATACTTACAATCACAGCATTATTCTTCCACACACTATTAGAAAAAGTTATAGGCTTTTTGTTGGGAATAGGTGTACCACTATTGTTAGAATACGTCATCGACAAGAGAGTATCTTGATCCCCAAGCTATAGAAAATATATATGTACAGTTTGAGCATATTTCGCTGTGCGGCTCACACGTAATCTTTGTTCCAGTAGCACAAATCTCGCAGAAAGTAAGAGCATACGAGTGCCTATAAAGTGAAAAGAATGCCAGTTTTTTATGCGTATTATTCAGCTCCCCTAACGCTAGCTTGTTAGTGACGTGATCTACTTGTAGTAATGCAAAGGCTTACAATCAGGGTTTCGAATATCCATTGTGCGGATTGTGAAGTCGAAATTGGAAAGGCTCTTTCCAGGGTGGGAATCGGCATTCGAATTGCCGACGATGAGGATATCCCAACCAATGGCCACCTGACATTCAAAATTGATAACAACGATGTCTTTGTATATGGTGAGCAGCTTGACCTGAAACGCATTGTAAAGACTCTTGCCAAGGCCGGATTCAAGGTACTCTCATCAGAATTGACAACGAAAGGGAATGGTGAGGACGAAGAGAGCGTCCACGAAGAGAATCAATTTGACTCTCATGTTGCTATATATCGGATATTCAAGTGGTGGTCAAGATTTGAGCGTGCAAACATGGATCGGCACCACATTAAGACGTGCACCAAGTGTCAAGAGGAGGAAGCTGAAAGGAAGAGAGCCCAGATTCTTGAAAAACATGAGGATTTCGATGGTTCTACAAGCTCTGACTCTGCCACAATAACAGACGTATCAGCTTTTGTGATTGGTAAGGAGTCAAAAGAATATAGAGTTGTCTTTGCTATCGAAGGGATGACTTGTGCTAGTTGCGTACTGGCGGTTGAAGAACAGATAGGAAAAGTCTTTGAAGGTGCTAAGCTTCATGTCAATAAAAGCGATTCAAGTGGTGACAATGGAGGAGTGGGAGATGGTCGTAACTTTTCAGTAAATTTACTACTGCATTCAGCGGTTGTTATCTTGCCAAACAAGCAACTAATCAACAAGATCATTACCAGCGTCGAAGACGGTGGGTTTGAATGTAGATTGATTGAAGCATTACCCATTGAGAGAACGATCAACAAGAAAGTCACTGCTGCAATTGGAGGCATAACATGCTCGGCATGTGCTCTAGCTATCCAAAGCGTTGTGACGGATTTACCATTCGTCTTGGACTCTGGTATTAACGTTGTGACTAAGACTGGTACCTTCGTCATGGAGGGAGGTGAAGAAAATATGAGAAAATTGAAAGAATCCATTGAAGATGTGGGATATGACTTTAGTGTTTTGTCTGACCAAAGCATTAACTATAGCTCCACAAAAAAGAAATCAAGAAGCATCAACATAAGTATTGAAGGTATGTTTTGTGGACATTGCCCTGAAATCATAACAGATTACCTTGCCTCATTCGGAGAAGCAGTTATCATTGAAGATCCCATTACTTTAGATCGGCCATTTATAAGACTAACGTACTTGCCTAATCCGGATAGAAATATCACGGTCCGGAGATTTTTACATGACATAACATATTTGCAGTCACTGGAAAATGACCAGCGTGGCTTTACAATCAAAGGAAAAGAACAAGGTAAGGGTCCTTTTCGGGGCTCATTAGTAGAGCCTGTTTCAACTGAGGAACACTTGAGAATGCTTGGTCGTAAAGAAGTGTTGAAAATTGCTCGAAGGCTCGTTCTTGCTACTGCATTTGCAATCCCAACATTTGTATTTGGTGTTGTAGCGATGTCATTGATTCCAAAAAGTACTCGTTTCAGGAAATGGGTCGAAGAGCCAGTATGGGCAGGGAACGTCTCCCGAAATACATGGATACTTTTCCTATTAAGCAGCCCAGTATACATCTTTGCCGCTGATATATTCCATGTTAAGGCATTCCACGAGTTAAAACTGCTTTGGACAAACAAGAATCCATATTCTAGACGATTCTTCAAATTTGGCTCTATGAATTTACTCACAAGCTTGGGCACTTCAGTAGCATACTTTGCCAGTATCGCTCTTCTTATTTTAGCAAGTCAGCAAGAGCCGAACTCGCAAATTGGCGTGGAAACAACTTACTTTGACCTGGTAGTTTTCCTCACATTTTTTTTACTTATTGGAAGATTATTGGAAAGCTATTCGAAGAGCCGAACAGCAGATGCCATTTCAAATCTCAGCAAGTTGAAAGTGAGAGAGGCGCATCTTGTACGCAAGAATGAAGATGACGAAATTGATGAGCTTGTTGGCGAAGATGGTCTCATAGACGTGAAATACTTGGAGATTGGGGATCATATTCGAATTGTATCTGGAGATTCTCCTCCTGTTGACTGCACGGTTATTGATGGTAAATCTGAATTCGATGAGTCTGCCCTCACTGGGGAATCAAAACCAGTGCGTCACGGCCCAGGACATCAAATTTTCTCTGGTACAACAAATTCAGGGAACACGACTATTATTGCTAAAATTACTAGTTTAGAAGGTGACTCCCTTATTGATCAGATTGTTAACACTGTGAGAGATGGACAGTTGCGAAAGGCACCAATTGCGCGAACTGCAGATATCTTGACAGGGTATTTTGTTCCTGTGATCACACTCCTTTCTGTTGTTACTTGGGTGATATGGATATCTCTAGGATACAGTGGTTCCCTTCCTAAACATTATTTAGATATCGACATTGGAGGGTGGGCAATCTGGTCTCTTGAATTTAGCATTGCAGTTTTTGTTATTGCTTGCCCTTGTGGAATCGGTTTGGCGGCCCCTACAGCTATGTATGTTGGCTCTGGTCTTGCCGCAAAATATGGAATTTTGGTTAAGGGAGGCGGGGTAGCATTTCAGGATGGAGCAAACACAAATGTTGTGTGTTTTGACAAGACTGGTACACTAACATGTGGAGAAATGAAAGTTACAGACTATTCATTCTTGGGACGTGGTGGAGAAATGAAGCAGGTAACCCTTCAAGTGGCAAGGGATTTGGAGTTGGCTTCAAAGCATCCAATTGCATATGCTGTTAAAGAATTTCTTAATTCCAAATATGGTTTCGAAAGCATTGTTGGTAATTCACTTCTCAAGAACAAAATTCCTAATGTTGTTTCTCTTCCAGGAAAGGGTTTGAAAGGTGATATTATTATGGACAATAGTGAAAAAAACATAGACGATATATGGAACAACTTCATGCAGAAATCTGAGGCAATCTTGGGTAATGAGCAGATGATGAAAAAATATGATGTTGAAATTTCTGATCAAGAAACAAAACTCTTCAGGAAATGGAAACTGGAAAGTAAATCAATTGTTCTTATTGCGATAAAGTCGCATCAATTCTTTGGTGATGAAGGATTCCATGTGATATTCGGATTGGCATGCCGTGACCAAATAAGGCCTGAAGCTAGCATGGTTATCAAATTTCTCCAGAAAAAGAATATTGATTGCTACATGGTTACTGGCGATAATAAGCTCACTGCTGAGGCGATAGGAAAAGCGATAGGAATTACAGCTGGGAACATTATTAGTGAAGTCTTGCCCGATGACAAGCAACTTCATGTGCAGAAAATTCAGAGTAATGCAGGTAAGATTGTGGCCATGGTTGGAGATGGTATCAATGATGCACCGGCATTGGCCTCTGCGAATGTAGGAATTGCATTATCTTCCGGTGCTGACTTGGCGGTTACTTCAAGTGATTTCATTATTCTAAATAAGACGAATCCCTTGATTACCGTTCTAACGTTATTTGACTTATCTCAAGCTGTTTTCAGAAGGATTTACTTTAACTTTGCTTGGAGTTTGGTGTATAATATGATTGGGATTCCCATTGCCGCGGGTGTGATTTACCCACATAATAATTTTCGCTTAAGCCCGGTGTGGGCAAGTGCTGCTATGGCTCTTTCGTCCATTAGTGTGGTCACCAGTAGCTTGGCCTTGAGATTGTACAGACCGAAAGTTGGTAGTATCGATGTTAATACTATTGAAGAGGTGACACCGAAAGAAACAGTACTTTAACTATATAACTTACGCATTACATATCTATTGAAGGAAGTAACTATGTAAAGCTGAACACTACACTTTTAACTTCTTTACCGCTTCTCCTAGTGTAAAGACGCTCCGATCAAAGAGTACAATCATGATAGTCACGTTATCTGTAGTGGAAGACTCCATGGCTAACTGACATAACTTTTTGGCTGCAGTTGCTGGATTTTCGTCGTTTTCCAACGCCTTCGAAACGAATTGCACGGCTTGCAAATCGGAGACGACATCCCAAAGTCCATCACATGCCAAAATTAAAAACTCATCGTCTTCTCCAATCTCTGTGGCGGTGGTGTAAGGTTTACCAAGAACCAAATCCTTCATGTATGAATCACCAAGAGATCTTGTAACTGCCAATACTCCATTTACTCTATTTTTCATGATCAAGCCTCCTGCATCCCGAATACGGTTGATTTCATTAATATCGGAAGCTTTGTGGTCATATGAAAGACGGTAAGGCTTTCCTTTACGCGAGAGAATTATTCTCAGATCTCCCACATTTGATGTGTAAAGCATGCGCTTGTGGTTCTTGTGTGGTATGAAATCAAATGGCCATGAATCATTCTTTTTGTCTCTGGGGACAGCTGCTGATTCTGTATTTCCTGGTGTGCTAACCGAATCTTTTTTAGCATCAGTATTCACTTTCTCACTATCAGTTTCCCATCTCAATACTGCAACTGCTGCAGTAGATCCTGAGGAACCCGTTACTTCTTTCAGAATTAATTCATCAGCTCTAACAAATGCTTTATGCATGTGGTCCCTCATATCCGAAGCATTGCTCAATGGCGCTGAAGCATCAAGGGTTCTGTCGGAATGTCCCTTTTCCGACGTATTTACCGAGTTGCCGGCACTCTCAGTTGGTGGCAAAGATGACAATGATGACGAATTTGAACGAGTCTCGGCTTTTTGAATTTC
Source organism: Dujonia schatavii (assembly GCA_003707405.2). NCBI lineage: Eukaryota > Fungi > Ascomycota > Pichiomycetes > Serinales > Debaryomycetaceae > Dujonia > Dujonia schatavii. The sequence continues at coordinate 42,248 of PPIY02000018.1, read as the reverse complement.
TTTCTCCAAAAGTGTGTGGAGATTATTTCCACACCATCTAGCCGTTTGTTTTCCTGCGTGTCCATCAAAGATGGCGAAATACCCCCAGTCAAGTCTCTCAGCAAAGTTTGCTACGTACGTATGCACATCTTCCATCGTTGCCCTGTAGTTAACGTTTTTGTTTTCAGCAACGCCAACCTTGAACGAAAGACCGTAGAATGGGTCCTTGTCGATATCTTCTGAAAATCTTGAGGACGATTTTTCCACTTCCTGGTCATTTGTTGTGGATGCAGTTGTAGTATGTTCTTTCACGGATGATTTTATGCGAACGGCATCAGAGTTAGATGATGTTGTAGCACTTGAAGTCCCCGACACGGAGGAGCTTGACTCTGTAGCTGCGTATCCTAGCACCATTTTATTGAATCTCCAAAAAGACGAAGGAGGTTGCTCAGAGGAGAATGAGCGAAGTATCTAATGTGAAATGCAGCAGCCTAGTGCTGAAGAATGATATGGAAACCTGGATATGGGTAAGAGGGAAGCTCAAACTGGAGATAACGCGTGGAAGATAAGGTTGCTGACGTGTTTTGAAGAAAGTCGCCGCTGCTGCCAACGTACTAGATGAGAATATGATATTCGCTCTTCTAAGAACTAATGAAAAGCAAGCGAGCTTGGTGAAAGCGATAACGTCAATGAAGCGAAATCTTGTACGTGAAAACACTCGTATTCAAGTGATCCCTCACTGTCGTTTGATCTGAGCTCAAGAATATCCGGCATATTGTACACAGTTGCAAATCGTTTGTTGTGAAAGCCAGAGTAACAAGAATGGAAACACAGCACATAAGCGATATCGGTATATGGTGACTCAAGCACATGCTGTCAGACACTGTCTTCGTCTTATGATGATGATTTGCTTTCATTTACAATTAGAGGGGAACTAAGGACAGACAAGTACGAATCTCAAAATTGTGATATATGCACGAAATGAGAAACAATGCTCTTCTAACTAACTTTGAGTACAATATCATCATTGTTGAGATAGGATGTTCTCGTGGTCTGACCACGTTACCAGTAATCAAGGTGTCCCGTTGGGGGGTAAGTGATATTGAGTTCGAATGAAAGTATGGCCAAGCCCCCTCATTTGAAAATCACGTGCGTTTAATCTGCATAAAATGCTTTTATAAGATGTTTTTAAATTATCTGCATCCCTAGTCTTCACTAGACGATTTGTGACTTCATCACAGAATTGTACAACCGGTATCACTTCTAAACAAGGTAATGTCAACAGATCACTCGAGCACTAAAACATCCCCTGCGGTTGCTGCTTCCGCAGGAAATGTTATTCCAGAAACTGCTGGAAGCACTGCCAAAGCTACCAACAACCCAGTGCCTGTCCCTTACACTCCCAAGGGTACTCCCAAAATCAGTAAAGTAGACTTCAATGGGGCCAGCTTTAAGACTGTAGAGTGGGAGCACGTGGGTGAATACCGGGGTACCATCATTTGCCTACACGGATTTGCCGAACAGTCGGGAATCTACACTGAGTTCTTGGACAGACTCTCACAAAGAGGCTACGACATTTTCTTCTTCGACCAAAGAGGAGCAGGTGAGACATCGCCCGGTAAAGAGTACGGTAGAAGCGAGGAGCGGCATCAAATGGGAGACTTGGACTTCTTCATTGACTACAACACTCGCAACAAGCCTGGTAAAGAGAATGAAAAGGTTATTCTCATGGGCCACTCGATGGGGGGAGGAATTGTGTTAAACTATGGTATCATTGGTGCAAAGAAAGACAAAGTGAAGGCTATTGTCGCAAATTCCCCATTGATTGCTTTGCACCCGTCTACAGCCCCCAACATTATCGTTACCACTTTCAGCTCTATTATCAATAAGTTGGTTCCTAATATGAAAGTTGATTCCAAGTTGAACTACGACTACATCACGTCAAACGAGAAATGGAAGAATTATATTAAGGCACATGATGCCAAGCTTATTGGGACAATCAGACTTTTCTATGATATGATTGAAAGGGGTGCTTTGTTGGCGAAACCGCATCACCATAACAAGTGGTCCAAAAACATTCCTGTTTTCATTATACACGGAAACGACGATAAGATAAACCACTTTGATGCATCAAAGAAATTGTTTGACTCTTTGCCTGCAGGCGTTGACAAGGAGTTTTACGAGATACCAGGCGGTAGACACTCGACCTTTATTGAAAAGGAGGAGATTGTCGCCACCGTGTTGGACAAGATTGACGAGTTTTTGAAAGCACGCAAGTAAACGGGCAAGGCCCACGAGAATGAATAATAAAACTGAATACAAATTTATGACAATTTCAAAGATATGAAAAAAATATGTTTACAAAGAAGAATTCAAAATGCACTCAATTGTTCAATTTGACCCGGATCACCATTTGTTCACAATTATTGGCAACTTGGTGAAGTTCGATATGAGCAGCTCGAGTCTCACCGTGGCTAATTAGATTGTATAATCAGATACCCTTTAGTGATGCACCAACCTCTCACACGACCTATGATACATTTTATGCGATCGAATCTAGCGTAGGTTTTCAAAAAATGCAGCTCCGCCTGCATTTGATGGAGTTCCAGATACACAGCGCAGACGCGTATTCTGGTTGGTATGTTATCTGACAGAACATTGAATTTTATTTTTATCTCTTTATACGTAGCATTCCAGAAGAATTAGAGTTAAGCTAAAGCTAATATTTGTTAGCCTTTTTTAATAATTGTGAAAAATAGCATCTCTTCAAAACCATAATAGCAAATTATTTGCCCTCTGCTCGCATAGTGTAGTAATTTATAATTAAAACGAGAAAGATAACTACTCCAACATATTACTGGGCGCTCGCATTTATGCAAAGCTGCGTTCTCGAAGCTGCACCTCATCACCACTACCTAGTGAGAGCAGGAGAATGGAGATTGTTGAGAACGCGAATAAAGTGCCTTAAAATTTGCACATAAAAAATAACACGAAAATGTGTACAGTTTGCGACTCTTGCAGAGTTAGGCGAGAAGACGAAGAAAAGGCGGGGGTCTATGTAAACAAAAGATAATTATACGCCGAAAAACTTTAAGCTTTTGCACATCCTCGAAAGAACAGCCAGTATTTCGAACAAGTCCGATATTAATCTAGGTGTTGTAGGGAAACGTTCCCACAGTTTGTTGCTCTTTGGTGCGTCGGTGCTCCGTAGAGCTAAGTCCGTCCATGCTTTCAGATTATTTAAACTTTTTTCTCTTGTCTCCTTATGACCAAACTTTTTAGCAATGAACTGATGAGCATCTTCAATTTAGGCTAGTTAACGCCTGCATGAATTCCCGGCTCTTTGCCATGCACCTGCAAAATAATCATGTCATGATCCACACATTTCACACATACATGCCATCTATAATCTCTAACCCCCGCCAAGGGGCCTAAGTTCAGTCTGAGCATCGCTTAGCAGGGCGAGAACAGAGGCTCTAGAAGCTCCTTCAGAGCAAAATAATAACGCATGTTACGGATTAAACCAATGCAAGACTGTTCTTTGACGTGACTCTCATAAAAAATAGTATTTCCAGTAAAAAATAAGCCTTACTGATGCAGAGGAAAGTCTGGAAAGCAATTGTATATCAATGATAACTTAAACCTTATGAAATACAAAATTTAAAAGAAAAAACAGGAATACAGAGCAGGAAACATTAAAAAAAAGAAAGGTAGAAGACCAACCATTCCATTCCAGAATTAGTTCTTTATTAGTAGTATATATATATATACTACTTACAGACAAATACCTTTGGGAGACGGAAGCAAAAGTATCTTCTTTTTGCACATTTAAAATACACACTACTTTTGTGAAAGAAATTTATCTCGACCCCAACACTTTTAATATTGAGATGTCCACTACATCTGTAGATGCTTATGTGACACCTAGCATCACTCCAAGCTCCACCACAACGTCTATGCTCTCAAAATTTACCTACAAGAAGTCATCCAAGCCACCCCAGGCGCTAACTCCGCCTCCGTACATCCCCATTGGTAAGCCTTTCACATATAGGCTCGAGCAAGACAACGTTTCATTCAACATCATTGAATGGCCACATGCTGGACCATACCGTGGTAAAATTATCTTTCTACATGGCTTTGGTGATCATGCAGCAATATACACCGAATTACACGACAAAGTCTCCCAAGCTGGGTATGAAGTATTCTTCTATGAACAAAGAGGTTCTGGAGACACCTCCTGGGGTACTAAAGGTTTCGGTAAAACAGATGCTAAACGGCAAATCAGTGACCTTGACTTTATTATAAAGTATAACTGTGAGAGAAGATTCATCATGAATGAAAAATTTCATCTAATGGGCCACTCCATGGGAGGAGGTATATGCATAGACTATGCTATTAAGGGGAAGTACAGAGAGTACATCAAAAGCGTAATAGCTTGTGCTCCAACCATAACGTTGCATCCAGAGATACAACTTGCACCAGTTGTAACTATGCTACAACCCGTTATTAATAAGTGTGTACCAAACTATAAGTTAGCTACATCCAACTATTATGACCCCACAAAGTTGACCTCAAGTACCAAATGGCAAAATTATCTCGCCAAGTATGAAAGAGACTTTCATGTTGGAACCACAAGATTCTTCCACGACATTTTCAAGAGGGGGGAAGAGTTAAATAATAAGTCTTATGTAGCTAATTTTCCCAGTTCAATTTCCATACTACTATTGCATGGTCAAAGCGACACCCTCAACTGGATTGAAGGTAGTCGCAAGTTTTACACAATGTTATCAAATAATGTTCCGAGAGAATACATTGAGATTCCTAGAGGTAAGCATGCCTTGTTCATAGAGAAGGAGGAGATATTTGAGTACGTGCTTAGAAGAGTGATTGACTTTATGAACTCCACTCATTAGTTCAGCTCATTCCAAATGTCAATTTTCAGGACAAAATAAGAAGAAATGGGATTTTTGATCTTGACTTTGTGGGAGTGCAAATTCTTCCTGCAAAGTACTTATCTCCATCCATTTAGGCACTGTGTAGTGCCACCACTAATAGCTAATACCAAATGTAATTTACTTTAACAAAGTTAAAGGTTAGAGGGAACTTCGTATCTCCTGCATACTCGATGTTACACGTAGTCTATGTAATTCATCTCCACGTATTTTCGCTCTCGCGAAAAACATTTGAAAGATACAACTGCGTCGGTATCTTTACACACATCACACAGCATACACAATGACTAAGGCTACAGAGACCATTCTTGCATTGTTCACAGTATCAGCTGTATACTTTGCCCTTTATGCTAAAGTCATTCCCTCAAGTGAAAAGTTTCATTCTGAGATCTTACCCTTCGTTCCATGGTGGGCTCTCGTCACGTTCGGAGCCTACGCGTTGGGAACCTTAGGATGGGGAGTTTTCACCTTCAAGGATAAGGAAGAAAAGTACAAGGAATTGTTGGTACAGATAGACGAGGCAAAGGTGTTTTACGAAAAGGAGGGCGTTGCCTTGGATTGAGGGCAGAGTGAACCTCCTAACGGGGTAGAGAAACAATACACATTAATTACCATAACATGGTCTCTTGATTATATGCATTTATGTAAATATTTGGGTTTAAGAGGGTTTTTCTCTTAGAAATTGGAAGAAATTATTTCACTGAGAAGCCGATGCTTGTGTAGTTGGTTCTTGTGATTGCTGCTGTTCTAAACGCTTCCGTTTTTCTTTCATTTTCTTCTCGAATTCGGCGAACACTCTGATACTCATCGGAACATTTCCCCATCCACTCTTCTCAGCGTATGCTTCTGCCTTGTTTGGATTTGATCTCAAATTCTCTGGAAGATTTGCCGCTTCCAAGAATTGTACGGGTGGATCAAAATCCTCTGGCCATCTCCCGCCTTTACTTTTCAAGCTGATTGCCGCCTCTTTCCGTTTGGCATTCCATTCCTTTATGTCGTCGTTGAAGATCTCCCAAACGCAGTTTATACACCCACTCATGCAGCAATTGTCTGGTTCTATTGGTCTTGAGGGTACCCTGATTCCAGCAATCATTCTTGGTTCACCTCTTAACGTTCTACTTGATGATCTGGGCGGTTCGCCTTTGATTCTGCCACCAAATATTCTATTGATTCTCTCCTCAGCAGTCTGTTTGTCTAGCTTGTAGTTACCTTCGAAAACAGGGCTGCCACCGCTTCGCCTTGATTCTTTCTGTTTCTTTTTCATTGCCTCCAAAAGGGCCCTAGACTCAATGGGCTGCGTTGGACGTGTTGGTGTTGCCAATACAAGGTCATAAAATTCAAATTTGTTACGAAGTATGGATGTTCTTAGCATTGTCTATGTTGGGATTTTAAAAATATATGTAATGCAAAAAGGGAATCTTTTGGTAAAAGCTCTAGTATCTATAAACCCGTAATCATATAATTGTATCTACTCTTCACTTAAGACGACGAACCTATTGACGTCGACTTGAGTTCTTCCGCACCTTTGCTTATCAATGGAGCAATAGTCTGGACTCTGTTTTTCCTCAGCAACCCAATCGTGATCATTCCATAAGTAGTTTCAGTTAGGCGCTCTCATGTGCAGTACAAATACTGGCTGCAAAAGGTAAACGCAGGAGAAGGAAAATGAAAGCTAAGCTCTGATCTATTTGAATACAACTACTCTATTTGAACAGGCCCACTTCTTATGTCATTGGACCACAAGGCATCATCTATACTGTTAAAAAATCCATTTCCTAAACCAGAAGCAGTTGCTATTGGGCTACTAGTATTGCTGTAGTGGAATGACTCATTAACTGCTCTTGTTATACCCAGAGTGTTGAACACATTTCTAATATCAATCGGTACTCGCGAGAAGCAAATCTGTATACCCTCTTTAGTATACTTTGAAACAATTTCGTAAAGAACCTGTGTTGCCAGTGAATCAATGCCGGACATTCCTTTGCAGTCGACAATTATGAACTGAATATTTTCAATATCTCTGGTGGTTGGTTGCGAAGGGTGAACTAAGATGGATCCATACTTCTCTATTCGATTCAATTTATTCTGCAAGTCACCAACATTTGCAAAGTTCAAAGCCTCAGGGATTTTGATGATGAGAACTCCTTCTATCTCTTCAATTTCGGAGATCAAACTAGATAGTTTATCCGATGATGGCCTAAACGAGTTGAAACTCTCTTCAATCAATTCATCAGCATTACGGAAAACAGATGAGTTAGGGATCCTGCCCATTACCTGGATTCTGGAAATACTCGACTTCTTTATTATTCTGATGATAGCAATGCCAACTCCAAGTGAAACTCCGGCTTCCGCACTCCACAAGAAGGTTGCCAAGAATACAACAACAAAGCTGAAAATTTCATCGTAGCCACCAATTCTCCAGAAGAACGACAAATCTGCTGGTACTTCTTCTAGTACAGTAATACCTATAATGGTAGTCAGCAATGCTAACACGCATTCTGGCAAATAGAACAAGTAGGGTAATAAATACGATATCGCCAAAATAGTCATTGTCGCCATTAAAACCCCGGACATTGGTGTCGTTGCCCCTGCCATAACATTGATCTTTGACCTACCTAAGGCACCAAATGCTGGAATTCCACCCAAGATACTAACTATCACGTTTGTGGCTCCAAGAGCAATTAGTTCTCTGTTCGACGATACATTGTAGTTAAATCTTGCTCCAAGGTTCTTTGATGCAACCACGGAATCAAAGTATCCCAAGATGGTACAGAGGAAAGCCGTAGAAAAAGTTTTCTTTATAAGGGGGAGTTTTTTCCACTCCAAAGGATTAAACGGAAGAGAAGGAGGAGACTCAGTTCGTGGGTACGCACTATCACTATCACCAATTGCTACCTTCATCTTAGGCGTAACCAAATCTCCAACAATCTCAACGCCCTTCTCGTACCAAGACAATTTCCAGCTCAAAATGGTAGCTATGGTTACCATGAGCAATAGCTCAGGTATGTAGACAGCATTTTTATAACCACGTCCGACGAAGCGCATTTTGACGGTCCTAATTAGCATGACAGTCGATAATGCAACAGCAGATATGTAAAAGGTTAATGGGTGCATATCGGACAAATTCTTGAAAATAAAGACTATCTTTTCAATGTTGCCTATATTTTTCGGCATAACGTCGTTCATGCCAAATTCTGTAGATATTTCACTGATTATCATGATAATACCCATGGCACCCAAAAAGCCCTTGAGTAAAGCTCTCGACAAAACATTCTCCAAAAACCCAAACCTAAATATCCCTGCAGCAAGTAACACTCCAGCTATAGAGGCGGTTGTCGTGGAAGCGATTTCTGCTGTTGTGAACTTTTCAACACTGTGGTGATCACTCAAACTTTCTATGAGCTGGCCAAATAGGAGTGCCAGTGATGGAGCTGGACCTACAATGAGCACTGGAACGCTACCAAATACTGCATACACTAATGAGCCGGTAATCATACTGTAGAGTCCCGTAATCGGCGGAAGGTGGGCCAAAGATGTGGCAAAGGACATCACAAGAGGAATTTGGAAACTTGCAATAGATATGCCTGCCAAAAAGTCCCCTAAAAGTGATTGCTGCACTGAGTATTTGGGCAACCATTTTAGAATGGGGACATAATAGGAAATGTAGGAGTAGCGATCAAAGTCGCGCTCTGGGATTGCGATGTCATCAGTATATCGATCCACGACTGGATCGTTAAGACTTTTAAGTGATCTTAACGACTGGGTTGATGGTATAGTAAATAAAGGCGGCCGTCTAAGTGTAACCCCAGATCTAGATCCACTTAACGGCCCACCACCCCCAGAGCTTGACTGAAGTTTGGAAATGGACGCCAGAGGAGATAGGAGCCGAGACGTCTCCAGAACATGGCCATTGGTATCCATATTCAGTGTGTGATCGATTGGTGCTTGGAGTTTCCGTCCGAGCAATCAACCTTACGTCATGCACTTACCTTTCTTTCATACTTTCTGGCTAACACGTGACGGCGCATACGAGACAGTTTTTTTGGTTGCAAAGGTACCAGTACATGATCTATCTCCACAAATGAGGAAGCAATGACGTGATGCTCAAACAAATCACTAGTTCTCTATTAGCGAGGCACTCAAGGTGAATATGTAACTTGAAAAAAAGTTGATCAATGTATGTCTGTCACTGTTGGCGGAGTGTGTACAAGCGTACGACATAACGTCACAAGAGAAGGCATCATAAAGATGGGCCTTCTGTATCTCCAACTTTAAAGTACAACGGTCAGCTCTCTTGGCTAATTTCATCTATTGCCCATAAATGTCAAGTTTCAATACCACTGGGCCCCGTAAATATCGCCCTTTATTTAGATCGTCTTCTACTTCTTGTGTAATACTTCTTTAGAGCTGCTCCAAACAGCCTTGGTAAAACAACTACTGAAACTGTATATATTCATCGAATCATTAGAACACATCCAGTGTAAGTCACCTTTGTGTTTCCCCGAAGTCTTTGCATTTGTTTTAGGTTTGACTCAGGCAAAGTGTGCTACTTGTCCTTCAGAGGTGGGGGGCTAAGAAAATAAGACAAATATACGACAGCCTACAGCCTACAGGTGCTGCAATTTGCATGGAGACGTTCAATCCCGCCCACGTGGCTCAAGCCGCAGCGAGTAGGTCCAAGTATGGATGAAACCTATCACAGCCCGCTGAGATTGTTTCAATGTAAAGTACCCTAAATACCCTATCAATCGGTGATTTTTGCTGCATTTGGTGATTCAATAAAGTCAGTTCGTGGTTGCAAACGTTCTGATGTTACTCACTGTAGTCGTTAAAGCATTTGCGTCACCACAGAAACATGGCTGAGTATTTCTGATTATGTTATAAGGTATCACAGGAACGCTCAGACGTGCCCACGTTTTATGTCTAATGCTAGACCGAGTTTATTAGTAGCGCCAAGAGAAGGGATAGAGACCAAGAATTTTTTTTTTCTCTGTGGGTGAGATTAGTCCTTGGCTGCGCACCGAACGTTTGTAAGTGCTAGAAAATTAAAGCTACTCCAACACCAACTAAGACAGTGATACTGGCAACCACTCCATATTTTTGATATAAAAGTGAAGGTAATCCTTTGCAGCCAAAACTTTTTTAAAGAGTATATTTTACCAGCGCTCGAACGAACACTAAGAAAGTGGTGAGGCAGAGTTCTTTTGACTTGGATACCTTGTATACAAAGATTTGTTCGCAATTATAAGAAATATTTACTTGACAAGCAGTGGCTGCAAAAATAATTCATAAATCTTTGCAATGGTACTTCATCAGTTTGATTACATTTTCGCGATTGCGATGATCTTCGCTTTCCTCGATGCATGGAACATTGGAGCAAACGATGTTGCCAATTCGTTTGCATCGTCCATATCTTCAAGATCCCTCAAATACTGGCAAGCCATGGTACTTGCCGCTATTTGTGAGTTTCTCGGTGCTGTACTTGTTGGTAGTAGGGTATCTGATACTATTAGGTCTAAAATTGTCGACGTCAGTGTATTTAATGATGAGCCTGCAGTGCTTATGTTGACTATGACATGCGCCCTTGTTGGCTCTTCAGTTTGGTTGACTATCGCTACGTCAATTGGAATGCCAGTATCCACTACCCACTCTATTGTGGGTGCAGTTATTGGCGCATCAATTGCAGCTAGAGGGGCAAAAAACATACATTGGGGATGGAATGGTGTCTCTCAAATCATTGCGTCTTGGTTTATTGCTCCGCTTATTGCTGGTGCCTTTGCGTCTATCATCTTTCTCATTTCCAAGTATGGTGTCTTGGAAGTGAAAAACGTCGAGACGTCTATTCGTAATGCCTTCATATTGGTGCCAATTATGGTATTTGCAGCATTTGCCATCTTAACTATGTTAATTGTGTGGAAAGGGTCACCATCCTTAAAGTTGAATGATTTATCTCAACCAACTATCGCTGCTGCTATTCTCGGTACTGCAGCAGTTGCTTTGGCCGTATACATGTTATTTTTCTATCCAGTCAATAGAAGAAAAATTGTCTACAAGGACTGGACTTTGCCGTGGTGGGCATTTGCAATTGGGCCATACTATTACTTCAAGTCTACCGATGATATTCCAGAACTTCCAGCTGGAAAACATTTAACCATAGACTACTATAAAGGAAGGCGATACAATAGTAACAATGTCCTTGTGAGAGGCTCTGATACTGAATCTGTCGATTCTCAAATCAAGGAAACTTCCCATACTGTTGATGTAGAGGATATTCTGCATACGGAAACCTCATCTGAGATTAAGGCCAAAGACACTAGGAAGACAAAGGAAATTTGGTGGGATTTATTAAAACAGGGGCCAAAGAAATGGCCGTACTTGTTTTGGTTGGTAGTATCGCATGGCTTCACTGTTGATATCATCAACAATCAGGTTTCAGCGAACGACATGCTCAGTGGAGACATTCAAGGGTTGCATTCGAAATCTAAGTACTACGACAACAGAGTTGAATACTTGTATTCTTTATTGCAGGCAATTACTGCTGGTACCATGTCTTTCGCCCATGGTGCAAACGATATTGCCAATGCTACTGGCCCATTGTCAACTGTTTACCTTGTTTGGCGTTCAAACACCATTGCTAAGAAAGCTGATGTTCCTGTCTGGGTTCTCTGTTATGCTGCTGCTGCTTTGGTGTTAGGGTGTTGGACTTACGGATATAGAATCATGGCGAACTTGGGTAACAAGTTGATTTTGCAGTCGCCATCCAGAGGCTTCTCAATTGAGTTAGGGGCTGCTGTCACCACCGTTATGGCTACTCAACTCGCAATCCCAGTTTCCACTACTCAGTCTGCAGTAGGTGCCACAGTCTTCATTGGTTTGATGAACAAAGACTTACGAGCCGTCAACTGGAGAATGGTTATCTGGTGCTATTTGGGTTGGATTGTCACGTTGCCAGTGGCTGGTTTGATTGCTGGATTGATCAATGCGATAGTGTTACATGCACCAAGAGATGGAGGAAACTATCAAATGAGCGGATGAACCTCTTTTTTATGTGAAAAGTGAAATAGTGAATACAATTCAGAATTAGTGTCTTGTGTGTTTTTTTTTCTTCTCTTTTGCAGCCTATTTCATTAAAACGGATCACCATTCCCTCCGTTGTTAATTATATGCAGTCTTTCGGTTTATAGCCTGTATCGATTTCTTGACCCACAACGAATGTGGGTTGATTAGTTTGTGATCATCAACAGATAAATATTGCAAAGACTTTTGATAGAAATATGTCATACGACGAAAAATTCGACGCGGCTCTTGATCTTCTTAGAAGATTGAACCCTCAAAAGGTATCATCGCATTTGAATGACATATGTAATCTTGTAAACGACGAGGACCTTAAAGAGGATCTTCTTTCATCAGTCGATGTTCCCTTACAAACACGCAAGTGTCCAGAGTCGGGCAAAGAATTTCTTTGCTGTGACTACAACAGAGACGGGGATCTGTATAGATCTCCCTGGCTGAACAAATATGTTCCTGCAATTCTGTCAACCAACGAAGATGATCAGCCTCCCTTCCCCTCCGACACGCTTCGTGAATTAGAGGTGAAAGCCAACGAAAGCTTCGACATTTACCGCGACTTGTACTACGAAGGTGGAGGTGTTTCATCTGTGTACCTCTGGGATACTGCTGAAGATGAAGAAGACGCTGCAAAATTGGAAGGGTTCGCTGGCGTCGTGTTGTTGCAAAAGCAAACTGACGACAAATCTGGCAAATGGGACAGTATTCATGTATTTGAAGTTATCCCGGAAAGCAGTAGCAGTGCACTCTACAAGGTTACTTCTTCGGTGATACTTGACTTGAAAAACACCTCCTTGAACTTATCTGGTAGCCTTACAAGACAACTCGAGCAATCGCTGGCGTTTGGCTCTATCAACCTTGAAACATCGCACTTGGTGAACATCGGTACGCTCATCGAAAAGAGTGAGTACAACTTGAGAAATTTGCTTCAGGATGTTTACTTTGATAAGCTTAACGACATAGTCATGAAGGATTTGCGTTCTGCAGACTTGGCCGCAACTAAGGATGAGGCAGAAAAACAGACAGAATTGATAAAAGGCTTGAAGGACTTGTAAAAACATTGTCTTTTTATACAACCACACATACATATATTACTTCTATATATAATAAATAGGATCAAAGACACGGGAAAAATCCTCTGCTAACTTCAGTTAATTTTGAGATGCCTCTCTTTGGAGCGAGTCAGAAGTGTCAGCGGTAACTCTTGTTCATTAGGGTTAATTATCTCTATCGCTTCTTCGGGCTCGGTTTTCTTATCCGTGAGGGTATTTTCCAAGCTAATTGTGGAGCCCGTATCTAGATTATACATTATTTCTGTTCCTTCGTCTGCCAAGGAGGACATAACGTTGCTTCTCACGTCGCTCACAAATGACCAGATTGACAGCGATACATTTTGAATCTTCTCCTCATACAGTGTTTGCACAAGCGAGGGAGATGAAGATGCGGCTGTTGTTGGAACGGTTGAAGGTATCAGGATAGAATCTCGTTCACTTGCCTCAGATGCTGGTTTTTTGTCTTTGAGAGGCGACGATGTGTCAGATATGCCGCTAGAATTCGAATCTTGTGATAACTGTGATCGCCTATGAGAATGCGACGGCGATGACTGTTTCATGTTGCCTTGCAGTGCAGAAGGTTGCTGTGGCTCATGAGGTATGAGAGATTTTTCGAATTCATTCTGAAGCATGGTATCAAATTGTTGAATGAGGTTAAGCGGTTTAGAAAGATTACTCCACAAGCTTGATGTCGTAGTTTGGGGAGCAGGTGTAATACCATGACCTTGCTGACCCGTTGATCGTATTACGTGAGATCCTGTATTACTGGTGGACGGGCTGCGTAGTGAATCGGCCTTTTCGGTACTCTTTCTGGGACCTGACTCATCTTCTTCTGATATAGGTATCGATGACGCAGATGTTCCGGTCAAGGAAAGAGTTCTACTTCGTCTGCGGGTAGATCTGACAGCAGCTTCACGTGGCTCAGACGCACTGCCATTATATCCACCAAGTATGCTACTATTCTTGTTATTGCTCCCTCCGATTTCCTTGTATAGTGTTCTCTGGATCACTTCACGCAATCTATGCAACTCCTCTTCATGTTTCTTCAATTTGTTTTGAAGTGTGCCGATATGATCTTTAATCTCCACCACACTCATTTCTTTGAATGCAAGAAGCCGCAATTGCTCATCAATATCCATCGCGGTGAGCTTTTCATTCTCTGGCAAGGGTAAATCATACTTGAGCTCTTCCAATGGGCTTTCCGAAAGTTGTGGAAGAGTGGCTGCCAGGCTCGATCTCCTGTGGTGACTCGCGCTGCCATTTGAGACAGCTATATGAGTATTCACGTGAAAACTGTTACTGCTACTGTTGCTATTTGAGTGACTATGATTCACACTTGAGGAGCTATGTATCTGGCCAGGCAATGGTGAAGCAGGTGACACAGCCAAATTCAAACTGATACCTCGGCCCCTCTGTTTCATAGGCGTGATAGTAGTAGGTGCCAGCAGCGTAGGTGCACTCTTAACAGGTGATGGAGTGAACACTTGTGGAGGATTATCTTGCATAGGTTACTTGGGAGTGTGATGTGGAAAATAGCAGATGTTGGTTGAGAAAGACCGGGTTGGCAGGTGTGATGTGTTTACTGAAGAGCAGATTAGCTTATTCTCTTTAAAGTCCCAAGTCTTGCACTTCCTTTTGCAGGATGAGCAAGATATTACACTCTAATTGAGCTTGTAGAGAAAAAGATCGCAAGAACGCTCAGCAAAGAGTAGTCAATGGGGTTAGTCCAGCAGTATCCAGCGTCTTTTGCAGAATATATGGGCATAAAAAAATACAGCGTATATCTGGCGAGTATGCAGGTGAGTGATAGACGTGTTTTTGATATGCAAATCTGCAGCGCTCACAAGCGACAGATCGGAATTACGCAGAGAAACAAGATATCGACGAAACTGCCTGGATGCAGACAGAAATATTAAGGAGATCATGGCTTTTGACACACAAACTCGTTGTACAAGTCAGTCTCAGAAGTGGTTATGCTACAAAAACAAAATACGCCTATACCGGGCTTATTGACGTGTCTAGCGAAGGCACTTTTCACAATAAGATGCATATATGGCACATTTGTCGCGTTCCGCTGCAGAATTTACGAATAGTCTACTGATCTCCAACCGCACCTTGATACTGGAAACAAAGCGTAGCTTTTCATGTCTGGATGACACTTTGGATAATCAGCACAAGATAATAGATAGTCAGTTTGCGCAGGTAACTAGGATGTTCTAAACAGCAACGGGTATTGACACCGAGTGTGGATTATTTAGCATTGCAGGCGACATTACGTTTTTATTTGATTATAAATTTGATGATGGGTAGTTTGGTATTCAGAGCTACATGTATCGAGTAACAGAACGTCTGTATACAATGTGTAGCCGGAACGACAATGAAACGAATTAGAGCAGGTGGCCATCAAAATTGGGTGTGCTCACTACTCAGTGTTAGATCTTATTTGGAAATCTCCTGCGACGGCACAGTGCACCAAATGACAGAAATATCCTTCTTGGACGTGCCTGTGGTCAACCGGAAACCCCAGTATTCTTGCTTAAACAAACTTGGAGAAGTGAGGTACTTGCAGAACAACCTATAAATGGCTGCGAATTTTTTTTTTTTTTTTCGTGGAACAAGTGCGAGCACCGATACCCCGCAAGTATTGCCAGAGCGCACTTCGGCGGCCATTGGTATTGAAACTTTTAACTGGAGAATCACAGGACAGCAAGTTCGCTACTTAGCAATTAAAGAGAAAGAAAAAGAAAAAGCACTACAGTGGGAAGTACATCTGCAAAATTTGGTCTTCCCCATGTTACTTGACGAAATGATGTGTCGCTCTACCAAATTTGTATGAAGATCCCTAAGGGTAATCGAGGCTGGAATACCTTGCAGCCACTCGTTATGCAACCTTATTTTCTCATTTTGCTTTACCGATCTTCACATCTTTTCCCCACCAAAGATTTGGAGTGAGCATATTCGCACCAAAAAAAAAATTATTGTCGGTTAAGTGTGGGGAGTTGCAGATTGCGGCTTTAATAATTGCCGTCCTCTCTTAGTACCAAATTTTTCTAGGATCTTTTCACAACTCAATCTCATGCCTTATTTGAAAGTTGTGTGCAATTCTTCAGCATCTTTTTATTCTTCTTCTTTTCTTTGAATCCGTTTAAACTTTTTGATTCTCCGTTCGATATACATTTAAAATGGAAGTTGCTCAGATCAAAAGTACTACAATCAAGTTCGCTGCTATATTTGCGGCATTGAAAGCCCTCAAAAATCAAAGGCCAGTTCTTTGGGCCTCATTTTTAGCACTCAATCCGCTTATCAGAACGGTTTTGCAAAGCATTGTCGGAGCTAACAACCAAGGTTGCTCGAACAAGGTGTCCAATGCCGTCACAGCTACCTTACTTTACAAGGCCTCGATCAACAGTGCTTTCCCCAAGGACTACGCTTTGCTCACCCTTTGGATGTCTTACTTCATCATGTGGGGTCAAAAGAAGGCTGATAGATTAAGAGGCAAGGTTGCAGCGCAGACCAACACTACAACTTCAGTTGTTCCTAGCAAAGATGGAGGCTCAACTGCCATTAAGTCGTCTTCATGTGGCAATGGTTACAACCTTTTAAGGTGTGCAATCAGAAAGTACGACTCACTCAATATTTCACTGAGCACTCTTAACAAGGTTGCTTTCTCAGTGATTTTTGGCCAACTCATGTCACACTACCTTTCTCACCCTTCGCATGAAAGCAACAAATACCTCGCCAGTTTTGTTACCACGAGAATATTTAACCCTGTCTGGTTGAATTATTCCGTAATTGTACATGAACACAATCTTAGGTTCAAAGGTGTGATCAAAAATTATCTCAAGACCAACTTGGTGTTTGCAGCAATCTTTGGTGCTTTCTCTTATTCGCTGCTCAAAGAGAAAATCAATGCCAAACGGAACGGAGTCTATCTTGATACTGTTAACAGACCAACATTAAAACAGATTCTCCAGGGATGGATAAAGGCAACATTTGCCAATGCCAACTCGATCTCCAACTTGATCTACTTCCCAAACTTGATTGCCCTAGTATTATTCTACTTCACTACTTCGCCAGCGAAGATTGGCTCTAAAGACGTGTACTTCAGAAATTATGCCAAATTCGTTGGATTTGCTCTGGCTCTTGCTGCCACCAACTTGAACTTTTTCCCAGTCAATGAGAAGCTCTTTGGAGCCATCAACTTGTACTTGATCAGATTGGTTATCTTGTCCAGATGGAGAATCGTAAGAGATTTGAGGTTGAGGCTCCCACACTGGGACCAAATCGAGGCGGTGATTATGAGTTTGGGGTTGTTCACCTTCATGGGCTTGAAGGATAAAGGATCGGATGAGAGCTTAGTCAAAATCATTAGTAAATTGATTATGTGAAGAGCTCTCCAAAATTAGCGTACGTACAAACATGCGTAACATAAATGATAAATCGCTCATATAAAACCAAAAAAAGTTACAATGTAGAGCCTACAATTCGAAGTTTGTTCTGTGCGCTTATTGAATCGTATGTATGTGACAACTTTCCACATTCATTTATCTTCTACTTTCGATCTGTTCATTTTAATACCCTCCAGCACCAGGAGCTTTTTCGTTGTCTTTCAATTTTGTCAACAAGCTCTTGAATCTGCTTTTGTCTCTTTCACCTCCAACCTCACCAACGTCTGTCACCAATTCATTAACTCTGTCCCACAAAGTTCCTCTCTTCAAGAAAGTATCGCGCTTTGCTAAGAACTCTTCTTCTTCTTTCAATACCTCCTTGGCGCTCTTTTCTTTTTTGGCGTTGTAGTTGTCATAAAAGTCGTCGATTGTCTCTCTAGCCTTGGACACTATCTCCTCCTTCTTCTTGGAGTTAACAGCCTCTCTTTCGCTTATTTCCAAGTCACGGCGCTCCTTCCACTCCTGGAGATGCTTCGATTCACCCGAGGTGGAAACATTGCCTGATGTAGCATTTCCAAATTCTGAGAACTCTTCGTCCTCGTCGGAGGGGGCAACATTATCAGCTTCAGCTTCATCACCCTCTCCAACTTCCGGGTACTGTTCTTTGAATTCATTTATTTCGTCATCTTCGCTCTCGGCCGCCAATACCGCCTTATCTTCTGCGGTTTGGAACTCATTGCCTAATAATTCTTTCTCACGAGCAAGGAAGTCCACGCCTCCGTCTTCTGCGCCTTCGGCAAACTCTTGGTTGTCTGCGTTGTCTAAAGCAGGGAATTTGTCGGCCATCTTGTTTTATTGCCCTTCACTGTTACCTAAAGATCGATTTAGTATTCAATTACCAAAACAAGACTAAGGGTAGGTTTGTTTTTTAATCAGATCGAAATGGTCGACTCTGAATTCGAGCGTTTTTGTCTAGAGTGGATAATCCGGCATATATTTGTACACGTACCTAATTTAGAAGTACTGCATATAATCCTCACACTGATAGTGCGCTAGCGTAAATAACCAACTTGATAGAGTATGTTCTACTTGTGGTGTGATGAGTTCTCATACGATCGTTATTATATCGGATTTTCCCATCAATCTGACCCATCTTCTAGGTTCTTCTTACCCATCCTCTGCCGCAGAATAATACGTACGCAGCTTATTATTGTTTACTGCAAATCTTATGCATCAAAGCCTTATTCTATCAAAATGGGCTGGTCGTTAGCTGAACATAAGTCCATATCCTGAGTGAGCACTGTAGAGTAAAATTTGAGCAGATTACCAAATGAGGTTACCTCGGCACCATAAATCCAAGAAAGACAATACAGCCAAGGAAAGCGTTAAGTATGTGGATCGATATTGACCTACTATTTGTGGCTGGCCTGATAATTCGCATTGCTATCTATAATTCTATTTGCGCGCTAATGTCCTATATAGGTACCAGGTACAATCTAAAGGAGCAGTCGCTGCTTGCAACAGCCAAAATCAATTTCTGTTCTCTGGCTTTGCCCCATGCTAACTTTGTAACCTTGTCTCCAGGAGTGATACTTGGATCAAACGCAGCAAACTCGGACAATGTATTTCCTTCACCAACGTTGGCTATGTACAATTTTATGCCACCGTCTTCCATTCCAACTGCAATGTAATGCTTGGCTGCTTGGTAGGTACTGGCCACAGAAGTCACCGGCAGCAAGAATTTCTCGGTCAAAACATTTTTAAAGCCGTCATCCTGATCTATAGCCCACAATTTGATCTGTTTATCCCTTGACCCACTAATGAAGTGCGAATCGTCTAGCCAAGCACAGTCCCATATGATTCTGCTATGTGCCTGCTCAATCGACACTAGCGTAAATCCAGTCTCGACATTCCACAAGCTCAATTGTCGGTCTCTTGATACTGCTATAAGATATTTGCCATTGGGTGAGAACGCCATGCTTGTGACGGTGAGGTTATGTCCTTCAAGTACATGCTTCATTTGAAAGTCGTTTGTGTCAAACACACGAATCACTGCATGTCTTGCGGTATTAGATTTACAGGCGGACGCAATGTAACCAGGAGTTGTGGTACAGCATGTGAGTTCATAGCCATGACCATAAAGCTTTTCGATTTCTGGGAAGAGAGTCACTCTTTGGAGCTGGTCTTCGAGAGGGGGGTCGTATTCTGTGGTGATATTAACTCCTCCCTTCGGTACACTCGTTGCTTCTGAGTCTATTTCTTCTTCGTGTTCTTCTGGAGCCTTTTGTGTTTCCTCGCCTTCTGCTGCTTCGTTGTCTGCCTTGTTAGAAAGGCCCAATACGGGCAAGCTTGCTGTTGCAGGGAGTGTCAGCATTTCAACCAGGTTTAAATGTACTTGATTCTTGGTCAATAATTCAGCAGTATTGTTTGTCATTTTAAAAACTCTCAAGACTTTTTCGTCACCACCAGATACAAACATAGTGTCTGTAATATTGGCTATGCATTTCATATCATAGCCGTGGATTTGTGGTCTGGCAAATTCTCTCCATGAGTGCCAATCGGGTGCGTACGAAAAAAGTCTAGTCGTTTGATCGAGAGATGTCGCGTACACGAATTCACCATTTGGTGACCAAACGCAATCAGTAACCTCTTCTGTAGGTCCAGTTATGCCAACTACACTTGACCATACTTTATTGGTATTGCTATTATTGGGCTCGCTGGTTGATTGATACACCCTGAATGACCCAGTTTTACCATTTGCAAGAATGTACTCCCTATTCTCCTTGTTAATCCACAAACATGACCAAAACCCTCCAGAAGATCCTGTCGCTGTAGACGCACCTTTGATAGACATTTCACCTAAGCGGGAAACGCATACCCAAATTCCTGAGATAGTGTCCATTTCCCAGATCATGAGACCTGTGTCAGCAGATGACGATAACAACTGCTTGTTATCATTCCAAACCAAGCCTGTAACCCAGTCATCGTGGCCCATGATAAGAGCCTCGAAGAAAACTTCAAGTCTAATCTTCTCTAATGGAAGAATCTCCTTCTTGTTCGCCAAAAGCACTAGCTTTTTGGAATCTTCTTCGCTTTCCGGTACCTCCTTGCGGACTCTCCACAACCTAATATACCTGTCTTGAGATCCTGATGCCAATATCCAACCTCCTTCTGCAGTCTCGGTGTCTTCAGTCCAAGCTAAAGTTTTCATCCAGTCTTCGTGTCCTTTCAACGTAATGAAGGAAATCTTTTCATTCTGAGCTTCCATATGAACTCTATAGAGGTATAGGTCACTGGAAGTCCCTCCAATTGCTATGAGATACTCATCATGATATACCTTCTGTAACGCCAAGCATGTGGGATAAAATCCTTTCTTGATCAGGAAAGAGTCATGAAGGTGCCACTTATCATCGCTATCAACCCTCCATATACCCACTTGTCCATCAACACCACCAGTTGCAATGATACCTGAGGCAGTCGAAAGTGCGGTTATTGAGCCATCGTGGAACTCCAAAGACTGGTGTTCCGCATATTGTACAGAGGAAGTGGTCAGAATATTTATATCTTTCTTTTCTGTCCAAACAACTACTTTTCCATCTTCAGCTGTTGAAACTAAAAATTTGGAATTTGGCACGAATTTGACGCCTGTCACCTCTTTGGTATGAGATTTAAGGGTGGCATACACTCCAAATGTAGAAAAGGGCTCCCAAAGAGCGATCGTAGATGAAGCCCCAAATGCAACGATTTCGTTCTCCAGATTATAATCCAGAGAGTGTGCTTGTTTGTTTGCACCTATGAACACAGAATCCTGGTTAACGATACTCATTCTGGTGCCAACCTTGTTTCGTGACTTGATGAAGGAAAGTAATCGGGAAACTGATCGGAGTATAGCTGTTGCCGTTTCAGCAGTTTTTTCGAACGCAGCAGAGATGAGGCCGACTTGAGACTGCACAGTGCGACGAATACTTGGATTCATCTTGCAGCCTTTATACAAAAATCCAACACAACAAGACACATTTTCACCTACCAGATATCTGGAAAGCATGGTTTCAGCGTAAGTTTGTTGTTTGATGGCAAAATTTTCAGCAATGGCTCAATACTGACATTTTCTTAGAGTTCTCTTGGTAGATGCGTCTCCTGACTTGATTCTTCAATTTCATGATCAACTTTCCAACGAGCTTCCCACTTTGAAAGGAAAGTGGAGTTTTTCCTTTAAAGTATTTAGGTCTAATCCTTACTCCTTCACAGATGGAAAGGCTGATAATAAGTTCTTGCATACTTTGACATTATCCTACTTGCCAGAGACAACGATAACGCTCATCAACAAAAACACGAGTGGGACATTCACGAACATAATTGAAGATGATGTTACCAAAGCCGATCGAACGCCACTGAATGTTAGACTGAATTTCAATCAAAAGGTGAATAACAGTAATGCTTTACTGCGACTGAGCTATCCTGAGAGTCACTTGCATAAGGGTGCAACATCAGGGTTCAATGACCCTTTTGATAATATAGTAAATGCCAAACTTCAGTCACTCTGGACTCAGAGACAGAACATAAAGGGTGATGGGGGTCAAGTTTACGAGTTGGAAAGCGGTAACTTGATAATACGCACGTCCAATGTATTCCTTCATGGGATATTCAAGGGACTTTTGATCCAAATAGAGATTGGTGATGTCTCTGGTGACTCTCCAGATACAGCTATAGAGTCCGTGATACATAAATACAGCATCCCTGGCGGACGGTTGTGCAAGTTAGCCTTGGACAAGAATAATTATGATCACTACGGCGACTTGAGTTTGCAGTATGCAGAGATATTGAATTTTTAATACACACTGTGTTTACTTAACCATTTTGCTTATGTGTATAGTCTGATGATATAATGTACGAGGGATTCGTTCCCTCATGCCACTTGCAGTTAATTGAAGTATGTGTTTACCATTTTTGAGGCCACGTTAAGCCCAAAACAGATGCTGAGAAACCATAGGATGGCCAACACGGGTAAAACGCCACCCAAGATCAAAAATTGTAATTTCTTTGCGCCTTGTCCACCGCTTATGAATGGCAATGAATTGAAACCGTAGAAGGTAATCACAAAATAATGGCCCACTGCTCCAAAATATAAGGTGTTACCCAAGACTAATGCTATGATGGACTTCCTGAAATTAAGGAGCGGCAAGAGGAAGAATTGAAGCAAGTACAAAAGACACCATATTATCACAAAGGCGTTGCAATGGACATCGAAGCAAAAACCCCACTCTATATAGTTCACTTTGTACCGATTGTTATTTGATGATCCAAAGATTCCGAAGCTACCGTTGAAGAGTCTGTTCGTCACCAACCAGGACACTGTTGATATTGCGACACCTGTCAAGTAGAAATCAACCATCACCATATAGCCTATAAGTTTGAATATGTCCACAATGCCCGGCGAATATGCAAGCCCCCATGCAATTGCTGAAATTGATAGGAAGCTGGTCAAAAGTATGAGAAATGAAGGGTCATCTCGTGTGTATGAGGCTTTGCCTTGAAGCTTGTAATAGTGAGCTCTAAACATCTTTTTCGGATTTATCACCAATTGAAATGTTTCCCAAACCGCTGTCTCGAAGTCTAGACTATTAGGACGGAAAATCCGCCTGACAAATCTTTGAAACTTCCTAATACTGGATTTATTTATGGTGGAGTTTGAACTATTAGCTGCAGTGAACGACCCTGCAAGATGGCCCCCATGTGCCTGTAGTACTGACTCAATAGTAGATGACCCACCGATCTGCAGTGGTGGAGCCTTGGGGAAGAGGTCTTGAGAGGAATATGGCAATGAAGATCTGTTCATCGCAAATGTGGTTTTTAGTGGTTGTGGAGCTACAACTGAGAATGACGACTATATTTTGGATCTGTTTTTGACAACGTTTACCTAGAGAAGCGCGCTACAAAAAAAAAAAAAAAGCTGTTGCAACTTGAGAATTTCGCAGCTATTTTATTAGCCTACCTAGTACACCATTACTCTTATATCTGACTATTTGCTACTATTCTCCTCTATATGTATTCAAATGAATATTCTTTGCCATTTCTGAGAAGTTGCTTTTACTACTTTCCTTGTTCTCGCTTTTAAGCTGACGAACCATTACTTTTTCACTCTCTTGTGTCCTGGATACTCCACCTTCTTCGAAGCGTGGGTCATGGTTTTTCTTGGTTGATGGTGTACTGCTATATTCTTTCACTCGACCGATTGTTTGTATGTTATCATTCATGGGAGTATGATTTGTTGTGGCTGGGGTAATAGTATAAGTACTATTATTGAAGTGATAGTGGTCATCAGTGACACTCACTTCAGGATGCTTCAACGACTGATTTAGTGTACTGGGTATTGTTATGGTTGAAGTGGAGCTAGATCCCATTCTAGCTCCCGAAAAAGAGTCCCTGATTTCCATGGTTGGTGTAGTTGGTCGACTTGGCCTCATGTCGTTGAAAGCTTGCATTTCCTTTCTCCACAATTCTTGAATATAGGAGTCTTTCTCTTCCTTGCCAACTTGGAACGAGCTTTTTTCATTAATATTTCCTTTCCAACTGCTGAGGCGGCTTAGATATCCCAATGGTCCTTTGTTGTTACCGCCATTAAAACGTAGTCTGATAAGCGTGTACTGAGACGTGATGGTTTCATTCTGGATCTTCATATTATAATCAAAGGGATTGCTCCTGTTATTGCTGTTGCTTTTGCTGTTTTTGGTGCCATTGTTAATGTTGTCACCTTCCTGATTAAATTCTTGCAATTCCTTATAATCCAAAATCTTCTGCTGGATTCTACTTGTTGGAATCTTATTCACGCTTGATATGTCTGAGTTGTACTTTTGAACAAATGTGCTTTGGAAATCTGATATTTCTTTTAGTACTTCCTCAATGTCTTCAATCGTGTCAATACTTGTTGATAACTCTGATTCAATTCTGGACTTTCGTCTCACGGTCATTTCACGGGTTGAATTATCAACAGATGGCATCCACATATAATTCGTTTCTTCGTCAGAGTCATCCAGTTCGCTCTGATAACCTGCAATCTTTTCCTCATATAAAGGCATAGGGACAAGTGAATGCATACTACTATGAGCAATAGTGGAGATGGGAGTCGCTGTCGTAATTGTCCTATTTTCAAAAGAAAGCTCAGAAGTCTTTGACGATCGTTTTGCGCTTATATGATGCTGTTGATGTACTGTTGTTGCAGCCAGCTCTCCACCGGGACCGCTCAATGGAGTGGCATTGTAGTCGAGGTCGTGCCTCTTTGTCAAGTCGTGAACTGTATTCCAGCGCTTCAATTGTGGTTGCATTGGAATATTTTTGGTCCTATGACCGGCTCCATCGTGAGAAACTGTCTGAGATGATAACGACCTTGTCAATGTGGACGAGGTTGAGCCTCTGTTACTGGTTTGTACCTGATGCAGCGGATGATGTTGGTTTTGTGAATGTTGCTGTTGTTGATGTTGATGCTGTTGGTGTAGGGCAGTTAGAATCAACGGCTCTGGCACATTAGACGGTGCATGGTTTTTGAATGTTATACTGGAGCTTCTTGCCCTATCAGCACTCTGGTTTCTTCGTAGGGAACGGCTTCGTTGCATAGCAAAACACTTATATCATTTGTTGATGCGTTGAACTTGTCATATATTGCAAAGGCAGGTAAACAAGAAGTCATCAATTACTCAGTATAAACGAAAAGATAAAACGGCTTGATCTCCCTTATCGACGGATATTCTCTCTTCCCCTGCATCCCGCCCAAAGGAGAAAGTTTCGCGATAAGAAGCTACCAATCATGATATACACGCAAAACCCACGCGCATGCAGCAAAAAAAAACGGAAATTCACAGCGGGCAGTCGCGGCCTTAGAGCCTAATTGTCTTGTCTGATTTCTATGTATTGAAAAACTGCCAGGAACCAGCTTTCGAATGAAGTGGATCGAAAAATACGTCAAAAATCTGTTTAGAAAAAAAAAGTACGTTGTTCTCGTATTCGATATATGCCTAATGTGTGAGATGAAAATAACTATGTGGGCTCTCCTGTCTCTAGTTTCAACAAGTTTTGGTTTAAGCCACTGAAAGCACATTCAATGAGCTTTTCTTGCCTCTGTGCCACTAAATTACTCAAATTTATAATGTCTTGCTTGTGTTTCATGATTAGCTTACTGCTGTTCCCCCTGTTTTTCTTTTCATTGATTTCTTCAAAGATTCTACTCAAATCCTCGACTGTCTTGTTTAAATAGTCCACCATTTGCTCAAATATGTCTGAGAAGTTTGATTTAGAAAGATAAAAAGCAAACGCGTATGTCCACTTCAAAGTTTTTCTTCCGTTCGTAAGCTGTTTAATCGCATCGTGTAAGAACTGTACGTCGATCCATGACAATGCACTACCAGTAGCGTCTCCTTTATTCCGTCTTTCCAGCTCTTCACTCATGTAGATTTTCATCTTCTGGTTGACTTTGTCAAGAGTTTGCTTGTCACCTCTCATTGAAGTTTCGTGTACTGCAAATCTCTTGTAAAAGAATAAGTACCGCTGAAGTGACAACCTTTTCAGTTGCTGCTGCTTTTGAATAGAATTAGCTTTTTGAACATCAAATCTATTACATTTGTAATACTGTGTGCCATGTAAGTCCCATAAGGTTAGGCAGATCCAACAAAAATCAAAGGCACATTTTTTGCAGGTCATATGGTTGCAACCACCATTTTTCTCAATCTGTGTATCACATTTCGGGCAAGCTTGTGTATTTGCCTGGATCCAGTTGGCAGTTTCTGAATCATCGCTACATTTCTTTATCCAGAGTTTTACGAGCCAGCATGGACAAGGAAGATGGTTCTCGTACAGACACTCGAAGCAGAACTCATGCGAATCCGCACAAGTGACGATAGGTACCTTGTTCAAATTCGTAGGACGTGAATCGACGTTTGAATCGTCTCTACTTATTGGAGTTATGAGTTCCACTAGGAGATTACAGTCCGGAGCAGGACACCACTTGATTGATGCACCGTTCCTCTTGTTCTGTCCAATGTCTCGTCTAGCAGCATATCTCAATATTTCGAATTTTGTAGGATCCAAGTCATCTTCATTTCGTCCCTCGCCAACATAATCGGAAAATTTTGGTTGCCGATTGATTGGGCTCAGTGTAGTTGTAGAAGGAGGTCGGACTGCTGTGTCGACGGGTTTTGATGCATCCACGAATCTTTGAATATCAGCATGCGGGATTACAAGGCTACATTCAGGGCAAGTAATCAAGTTACCCTCATGCACCAATTCAAGTATGTACCGTGAGTAGCAAGATACGCAATACCTGTGGTTGCAGGATAATGAATACGTCTCTGTCAGGACTTCATCATCATTATAGCAGATGGAACATTGAAAGTTAGTGATTATCTCAAACTTGTTACTCTTTCTACGAAATGAGGAATATGGTAGTCCACACTGTTCGAAAAGTTTGGCCAGATTATCGTAGTACGCATTGACAACGTCATCCACTTTCCATCCATTCTTTTGCAACAATATCAATAAATCTTCCGAGTCCAATGTAGGCAACTTCATACTTTCAAGTGTCTTGCATTTGCTTATGTAGTTAGTGGAGATGAAGTCTTCCATTGTCCAAGGTTTATACCGAACGCTAACATATCGCGACATGTCATCGGTTGTGTCGGTTATTTTTGATACTTTGTTAAGTTTTGACAAGCTATCTTTAATTTCATTCAAGTCATAGTCAATTCCGTTATCAAGATCAATCCCGTCTTCTCCTTCGTATTCAAACTCCAAGAGCGAATTATCGTCGTCCTCGTCCTCGTCGTACTCGAATTCTATGTCTTCACTTTGGTAATCTTCGCTTTCCGTCATGTAACTTATTTTGGACCCGTTATCGAGATGTTGAAAAAAGTAACTGAAGCAGACAAGTCTAATGAGAAAACTCAGTTACTTTATTTGGCTGCTCGAATTGAAAGCCTAACCTATAAATGAAGAAGCAATACTTGATATAGTTTGGGTTTGATTGCCACCTACGGATGAGAACATGCATGTCTTGAATCGGTCATGTGACAATCTGATCAGTGTCAGACAATCAGAATTGGTAAATGCTGCTTATCGCTTTTCGGAAGTACGTGGTAATATTATTTTGGAACTACTCCATGCAATGGTTCTCTCCTTACCATGCGTGTCTAATTATCTATCCATACATCTATATACTCATAATTCAACGTAAAAGTCATCAATGGTTATTGTTTTCGACAGTGAATGTGCACCCTCTTGTTAATATTTGTTTTTCTTGTTTGAGAAGCTTGAATATTGTTCTTTTTCTCTTCGAAAGTGTGTCATCCTTCAATAGTTTGTCCAAATCAGAAGTGGTAAGGCCATCATTGTACGAGGCTAATCTATTCTTGCACCACGAATTGAAAATTTGGAAAACCTTTTCGTGTTCGCGCTTTATCCTTGGATGTGATATTGGAATGGCATTTGGTAGAAGCAACGACAATATCCTTCTGCAAAGCTTGTTTTCGCTTTGACAGTGGAGAAATTTGGCCTGAAAAAGATTAAACGGCATCAAGAAAAGACGCAACAATGCGTATGTTTGAGGAGTAGGAGAGCCATCAAAATTGGCTTTAGGCGAGAGTTCCCATGAAAGAGGCTCCTCCGTTTCGTCATGTTCCTCCTCGTGATCTTCGTCTCCATGACCTTCTGCACAGCAGCTTCCATTTTCCTCACAGTGATCATCCATGCACCCAGCCTCCAGTCCTTCGCTCTCTGTTTGTAAACCAATTCGAAGAAGATCATTCACTAATTCGAAACCTATCTGCTCGTACCATTGTACTTTGATATTGAGCTGCATTCCTCGTTTCCCTTTGAAACGCTTCATATAGGAAAACATTTGGACAGTGAGTAAGCAAGAATCATTCCAATTTTCGTCCCCTACAAATCCATATTGTTGAAGCAAATGAGCACTGGACATGTTATCATAAGCCTTTAGAAGTTCTTGTCCTTCTTTGGGATTAAGTAAAATGATGTCACAGCATTGATCCGATGCAAGTTGTTTTCCAAGCTCTTCGCCGTCAGCATCGTCGTCGGATAGTTCCAAATCAGAAGTCAGATCGACTGAATCGTGATCTGCAATATCCTCGTCGTCATTAACATTGTCGGAGTCACTATCCGTTTCTGATTCCAGAGGTTCCTTTTCCTCATCTGCAATTTGTTGTTCCATCTCCTTTATGTACTCAGGGGTTATGTTTTCAATCATTTCTTCGTGTTCGATCAGCTCCGTGCTTGAGCTTGCCGAATCTGGAATACTGGCTTCATCTTCTTCGTCCAGCAATTCATCTTCGTCCTCTGAGCTTTCTAATTCCTTTTCCAGAGCCATGAGTTCTTCCTCATCGTAAGCGTCAATATCGTCTTTCGAGGAAGTAGCTTTCATCTCCCCATCATCAACTGCGGATTCAGACTCCAGATCATAGTCATCCTCTGAAATTTCGTCGACGTCATCATCGTCATTATCTGCTTCTTCGTCGTCTTCGTCGTCACCAGATTCTTGTTCACTTTCACCCTCTTCGTTATCTTGGTGCTCACAGTCCTCCTCACCGCACACTTCGCAAACTTCGTCCTCTTTGACAAACTCGACATCCCCAACTTCGCTGTGGTTGAAGAGATCGGCACCCGGTACCATTGCTAAGCCGTGATATGTATCAATGGGAAAGCTTCTAGATAGTACAACCTGCAACATCTTACCAAACAGCCTTAAACTTTCGTTGTTGTTTAAATCTTCCTCTTTATGGCGTAGCACTTCTGGAATGGGAATGTACTTTTCATTCAACTTTGCAAATCGTATACACTCAATGAATAATTCTCTTATGTCGTCCGCGTCGAGCATGTGGAGCAAATCACACTCAGTGTTCAGCAATAGTTTTTTCTCTTCATCATCCCATAAACAAAGAGGCAATTCTGTCTTTTCTAAGTCTATGCTATTTATGTAGTCGAACCAAGGTGATTTCTCCCCGACGGAATACTCGTAGATAAATGAGAGTACTAAACTATGCAAGTCCACCTTTAAGTCAATTTGTGACCCTGTAGGTTGGTTTTGGTCTTCGTCAATTATGTGAGTTGTATAGTCTTCAATTAGGTTGGCAATGCATGTATTTTTGGGTGAAAGAATATTGGCTTTGGGAATTCGAAGCAATAACCGATCATCGTCTTCAGAATCGTAGGCACCTGATCGAAAGAAAACACCTAAACCATCGAATGTTTCGGACTTTTTAACTTCAACAAGATCGGCATTCCAAAAAGCATTCAAATGGAGCCAGTTTTCAAGATTCGGTATCTTCAGAGCTGACGTAGAAGTCATCCTTATTTCGGTTTTATGTCTAATAAGTGTCAATGTATACACGATGTAAACTGATTTTCAGATATGGCATCTCTTGTCTGCATACAGTTCGATGGCTGCAAATTTAAAACACAAAGTGGTAACACGTGAAGTATGCTCCACACCTGCCATACGTACACTACGTGAGCATCAATTATATCGTTTTTAAAGGTGAATAAAGCTTCTCAACGGCCCTTATTGGAACTTTCCATACATATTTTACTCAAGAAAGTATCAATTTACACAAACGGAGTTTTTGCTCAATTCGCAGAGGAGCATACAATAATATATAACTTCTGCAACAGTTAGCCACAAGCAAGAATATATATCTCGTAAAACCTAGGACATCCATGTAACCATATATTGTAACCTCATGACTTACGAAGCTGATGAAGCTCACGTAGTAAGGGTACCTCCAAATTCGGGGACACTACTTACTGAGCTCTGCCAGCCCTATTGATGATATTTCTGCAACCTCAAAATGTCTGAGTTACCCGGCCATGAAAATTTTTCTGCGCACTATAAATACTGCAGCGTCCCCTATGCTCCCTTATTCTGAACACCAATCATCAGTAGTGGTTATACTATCTCTTAATAGATATATAACTTGTACTTTTAGTACAACTACATACAGACCTTAGCGTGATCTTAAGTACAACACATTAGTGAGTGTGACCTGGGTCTCGTGTCAGCTAAGTGTTTTTTGACCTTTTTAACAGATTGGCCACAATCAACACTTCGTTTCCGGTCTTTTAGATTTATATGCATATATGTCTCAGTTAAGTTCTGTCAGAACTTCTCTGGTAGATTGAGGCATGATGCTACATACAATCACTTGTCAAACATGGGTTCTGAGCGGATACATTTTTTGAAGCACCTTGTAGTTGTATTAGTTTCGGGGTTGGAGTCCTTGCAAAGTAGTGAACCTCGTGTAGTCTCCACCATTCTTCTTTGACTATTCTCTCGTTGGCTTGATATTGCGCTATTGTCTGGTTGTTACTTACATGTGATATGTCACGTATACTAACAATTCGGTCAATCGGCTTTCAGATAATGTTATCGGTAAGCCATTCAACACTAGTGATTTCGGATCGCTCTTGTCGCAATCCTGTAGACATGTACCAAGAAACGACCAACAACCTTCTAAGCAACCAAAATATCATAGTATAAGTGTCCTGCATCCAGATTCTTGAGTTTTTTTTTCTGTTAAATTGCACTACGCTAAGATCATCAGTGAAGCCCGGATTGACACCACTCACACTAAACAGAGTCCCATAGCATATCATTTCCCCCATATCTGTATATAATCATAACGAAATGGCTCACAGACTTATTGTGAATGTAATATTTACCGGTGCCACCGTATTTGGGAAGGCGTTCACTGAAGCCTACAAACAAGCTGCGAAGGCGACTGCCTCTTCATCACAAGCCAAAGCATCTGGTGCCACCAAATCCGCATCCGTTGGTGGTATTCAACTCGATGAAGCATGCAAGATATTGGACTTGGAAAAATCAGAGTTGAGCTTCGACAAAGTGAACGAGAAGTATAATTACTTGTTTGACGTGAATTCTAAAGAAAAGGGTAACTCCTTCTATTTGCAGAGTAAAGTATACTACGCGATGGATACGCTAAAGAAAGAGTTGGAGTTTGCAGAAAAGATGCGGAAAATGAAGGAGTCTAATACCGAGTCGGGGTCTGAAGGGAGCACGCCGCCTCCAAAGGAATCAAAGTGAACATTTAGAGAAGAAGAGTGAGTGGGTACCCGAAGGATGAGAAAAGGGAGTAACAGTCTATACTACTAACGGTCTTGGGAGATATACATGGAATGGGGTCACACGGACTGGTCAAATGATTATACAGGGCAATAGGGTGTCAGCTGCAGCTCTGGATTCCAAACTAAAATGTGCCTGTGAAGCCAAAGTGGGCATATCGCTGGAGGTCAACAGCTTGATATCACGATTAAGATATTTGCTTATGCCAAAGTTACAACAAGCGGTCATTTTAACGACTATGGCGCCTTTATTGAACCAACCAGTTGCATTGTGTAATCTCAGTTCCACAAATTCTTGTTAGTGACTTTTGGAATTAATGTACATATTTAAACTTAACTACCATGTAACCAACATGATTGATAATAACGTGCTTCGAATCACTCTCACAAGTATGGGTTACCAGCCTCCTTGTTTTGTGACGCCGAGTGTACATATCATGTGCTTTTCTGCCACTCTCTCTTCGTTTACAGGATACGATCGTTTAGAGTGAGACATGCGTGCAAAAAAAAAAAAAATAGAAAGCACTGATGACACAAAGCTTGTAACCTTGTTCTATTTACGTTTTCTTTTTTTCATCTTCTACGTTCCAGTTCGTTTTTTTTTGCCTCCTACTTCGTCTAGTGTCTATATATGTACTTTCTGATACAATCAAAGACCTACTTACATTACCCAGCATTGAAGTATATTAATCTTTGTGTTAAAAGTTCATCACTTATCGAATAATCATATATATATCTATATCCACTTTGCCCACCAACACCTTCGTCACCAGCTATGAATAAGTCCGAGGAGGAGCAGCTATTGCAGGATGCCTCCACGTTGCTCATGTTTGCAAATACAGCGGCGAAACAGCATCATGTCCCTCCCTTTCAGTCGCCCACCCAGCAGCTGGCTCTGCAAGCACGCCAAAGAGCGTCACACTCACCTCCTGAACTTCCACAGCACCAAGACCAACAGCAGCAGACCCAACAAGTTAGGATACCTTTAAATGGGTTTCTGGAATATGTTCCGCCGCAGAAAAGCCCTGTACAAGACGTTCCTTCAGCTAGTGTACAGAATAGACCACTGTCCCAAATAATAGCACCAGTTACCACCCCTGCTGTCCCAGCTGCTGCCAAACACACAGGAATAGCACAACGAGCATCTGAAGACCACTCCGAACAACCTCATCAACCGCCGAAAGCATATTACTTCCCTGTTCCCGGAAGCGACCTGACAATTTCCAACCAAGCTGTGGGTCAGGCGACTAGCAATACCCTAGACAACTCACGCCAAGTTCAGGTATCAAATGCGAAACCTTCCGACTCTACTGCAACGATGCAACCATCAGTCCAAGCTCAATCTGAGTCCCATCTTGCGTCACCGCTCCAAGTCGCTCAAAGTCAGCCTAATGCCCCACAGCTGGCTACCTTGCCATCACACGCGAGAACTGGGTCCGGTAAATATCGCCACTCACCAGGTCCAGCTAATATTGCTTTAGCAGGTGGTATTATAGAAGTTAGTGGGAAACGAAATACCGATAACGCAATTATTGCTGCTGCCGCTCTTGCTGAAGCTGCTAACATACCTTTACCTTTGTTGAAGAAGGAAGAGCGTCAGGGAAGGGATAATCATGGACGGAGCCTATATGATGTTGCACCACTGGAGGACAACGATAAAGTGGCTATCCAACCAAGTATGATAGAAGAATCGAAGCGAGACGAAACTGAGGCTGAAGAGGACGCGACCGAAGATGAAAAGGAACCAAAACCAAGTGACATTTTGGAAAGAGATCCCAAAGGACCACCAGCCAAGATCATGGTTCCAGCAGCTGTACCTGCGGTGGTAAACGAATTAACTGTACCGCCTATCAAGCAAGAAACGCATGAATCACATCAGGCTGTGCCCCCTGCCCCAAAAGTCTCAATCCCTCCCCTTGCCAGTTATCAGGTAGATCCAGATTCTGGTCTAATTGGATGCATATGTGGAATTGAAGATGATGACGGGTTTACGGTTCAGTGTGACCTCTGTTTCAGGTGGCAGCATTGCCTCTGTATGAACTTCAAGACTGATGCAGAAGTTCCTGACGTTTACAAATGTTACTATTGCGATCAAGAAAAGTGGGGTAAGTTTGATCCTGAGCGTTGTAGAAACGATACCCTAGCTCGCCTTGAAACCGAAAGAGCAAGAGAAGCAGAGGCTCGAGAGAGTAAGAACCTAAAGAGAAAGCAGTCTAACTCCGAAAGGGGAGATCAAAAGAAAAAGAAGACTCTGGAAGTGAAGAAGGTAAAATCTGATAGTGACACCCCACATGCAGGGGGCTCTTCTGGAGGAGGAACAGGAGAAGTAGCAGGATTACGTGAGGGGACTGCGGGACAGTCTGATGTCGATATCAAGATGGGTGAAGCAACCCCGGACAGGAACGGTGCGAGAAAAAGTAGCTCCGGTACGACTTTGAATGCTTCAGGAGCATCTACAACTACCTCTATTAATGGTACTATTGGTACACTTCCCAATAAGGACAATGAATTACTAGACGGCGGTATCACCGCAGAGGCTTACCAGGGTACTTACTATAAGCTCAAGGAAAATGACTACAAGTCCCACGATATTAAGAAATCATTTCTACAGTTGGGTCAAAAGTGCCTCAGTTTCAAGCAAAGTAAGCTTGAAACTATGACCACGAGTGAATTTAGAGGACTTAAGTTGAGTAAAATTATTCTTCCTAATTATGAAAGCAAAAAGGTGAAAAAGAAATCTAACTCTGCAGTCCACAATCATACCTTTGTGTACGTAAAATCTTACTCGGATAATCAAAAGCAGAAATTTAACGGGATTCCGAAACTAGGGTTATTTATTTCGCACGATGCAATTGCAGATGGTGCAACTTCATCTACACAAAGTAATATCCCTGCTTCTACGACTGCTGCAACTATAAATCACGATCCAGGCACCTCATCTTCAACAAAGAAAATAATAATTCCTGAGAACACACCTGTCATCGAGTATTTGGGTGAATTAAGCTCATTTCAGCAATACAAAGAAGATAAGACAAACCAATATAGAACTTGGGGTGTTCCTAAACCTAAAGTCATTAGGACCGAATTAGATATTCAGTATATCTCTGACGAAGATGGAGAAACCAATGAAAAGCCGGTCGTTGAGGAACGCGTGGACATTATTTCCGATTCCAGGTTTGTTGGAAATGAATCTAGATTTATAAGAAGTTCTTGTCCTCAAAACACCAACTGTGTGATCAAGCCTGTTTTCATATCAGACCAACAATCATTCAGACTATTGATTGTCACATCAAAACCAATCGAACTCACAGAAGATAGACCTGACGAAGAACTAAGATTGGAGTGGCAATGGGATGAGGATCATCCCATTCGAAAGATGTATGAGAAAAGAGAACAGTCAAATGATGCGGCTGCAACTTCTGGAAACAACAATGGGAAACTGGCGGATGGCTTCAAGTTTGACCATTTCTCTGAATTTGAAAAAACACTCTTGATATCTAGTGTTGATAGCGTGCTCAACTTTACTGACTGTGCTTGCGGAACAATATCCCAAGGGGCAAACAATGTATGCGCTCTTTTCAAAATCAAAAAAGCAACTGCGTATTTGTTGAGGTCAACAAGAAAGGCACTCAGTGTGGGAAGTTTGAGCTTGGGTAAGACCAGAGATGTGCTTATTATTAACAAACAACCACGGAAATATATATCATGGCAAAGGAGGCTTGATGAAAGAGATAGAGTAATTACGATGGATTTACTTTTGAACCACCAAGATAGGGAGACAATCATAATCGGGGAAAACGGGATGACTTTCCAAGGTGATAAGGAGTCCAAATCATGGCCGGAATCAGAAAATCAAAATGAAGACGAATTGTCGCGAGGCAAGTACGAAAAGGATACCCCCATGACTGGTGAATCTCATTTGGAATCACACTCGACAGGAACCCCAAATGTAGATGTGAAGAGTGATGAAAAAGAACGTGATCCAAAACCAGAATCAAGCCATAGGAAATCTCTGTTCAAAGAGAGACTCATTGCTGAGAGTCGTAGATTAAAAAACATCAATGTTGATATCGATGATTACATGGAGAAGGGGGAGGGTAGCCGCGGAATCTGTGCTCCAATTGTGCCTGAATTAATAATACAAATTCAGAGTGAGGTGAGCAAAAAAATCACTTTGCCTGAGCTCCCAGCGGAGACCAAAGAAATATTGTCTGCAGCTATTGGTGAAGCTAGTCATGGGAACACTTCTGGTGGCGTTTCAACAAATCATACCGAAGATATCGCAAGCTCTCTGGACATTATAAACCACACTATATCCAGACAAAACTCGGCAGCTAAAATACCTGCTTCTGTTTTGGAATCCGTATTTCCAGTTGCAAATGCCAATGCGGATCTTTTACCAATAAAGATAGAATCATCGGCCGATTCGGAAAAGGCAGACGAACCGGTTGTTAAACCTCAAGTTGTGAAGAAGTTATCCTTCGCTGACTACAAAAAGAAGATGAAATAACGAGTGGCAGGGCTGGGGATAAATATATAGAATGTACTAATACAAAAGCTCGAATGCTAATACTAATTTTAGTTTTATTATGTAATTATATGTATCTAACTTTTATGAAAGTGCTGACATTTCCTATATTACATTGCCTTTTAAGTACAATATCCTGTCTTACTGGGACAGGGGGTCCTTCAAGTAGTCAAGTATCTCAAGATCCAAATCGATCTTTCCATAGCTCTTCACTTCTTCCAACTGGTCGTCTTCAATTTCAACCTTTGGTAATAATCCAGTGATTTCATGGATTAACTTCAGGTTGGAAGTTGCAACCAAGACAATGAGACCCTGAAGGAAAGACCATTTGATTAAAATCTCAACAGGAGTGGTCTTGTACTTTTTTGCCAACTCAGCAAGCTTTTTATCAGAATCAGCCTTTGAAAGCGGCGAAGTCGTCTCCAACAAGATGCTATGTTCAAGGCAAAGCTGCCGCAAGTCAAAACATGGGCGCCATGGGTTCAAGTCGAGTTGATTCACTGATGGTTTAATGGATATGCCATCCCAGCTTAAGAACTCCTTCAACTGTTCAATTCCAATGTTAGCTAAACCAATTGATTTGACAGTGGAGTTTTGCTTACAAACAGCTTCCTGTAATGCCTTCCATGACCCCTTCACATCTTCGATATTCTTGCCCGTTTCAAGGATAACTAAATCCACATATCCAATTTCAGCTTCGGTTCTCTTCAGAATTTCACTTAATTCTTTCAAGGTACTTTCATATCCAAGCTTGGAAGTGGAGATCTTGGTGGAAAACCAAATATCTTCACGTGTTAACTCCCCCGACTTCTCCTTTAGATACTTCGCAACACTTTGCGCAGCTTTATTTTCAAACTCATCGGAATCGATGTGACGAACTCCCAGATCCAAAGCTTCGATAACAGCATCTTCAAGCTTCAGAGGGTCTAAACCTTTTAAGCTCAAGCCCGAAATGGGAATTTCCAAGCCATTGTTGAGTTTGAATGTTGTCTTGTCGTCAAGTTGAATTGAGGTTGTAAGATTGGACATAATATTTTTTTTGGGTGCAAGTTGGTTGAACAGATACCGTCAACTACGCCGCATTTCCAGGCTTCCGTGTAGGTATATATATATATTTAACATTGAAATGAATACTGTTCCTCGTTTTACTAAAACACTTGGTCATATAATTGGTGCCTTGCGAAAATGACATCATGATTGCTTTGGGCTATGAGAGTGGTTATGAGACTGCAGCACACTAACATGCCTGGGTGTGTGAGTTGGTGCGCAAGGAAATTCGAGGGTATTCGAGAAAATGCTTAAACAATGTAGACGATGATAAATGACGCAGTTCGTCCCGCAGAGCATTTTGGATCTATACTGACACACCCGCAACGGTGAAACTGACTTCATATTGAGCAAGATAAGGCTAATTTTAGGCGCGCTAGGCCTGTCCATGCTGGCAAATTGAACCCAGGTACAGTGCGTGCAGGTTTCCTTATCATATAAAATAGATATTCCTTATGGAGACGTGTGTATCTCCTGCACATACTCCCCATGTTTTTGCCTGTCAATGACTGCCCTCAGTCAGAAAAAGAAAGAGTCGAGCTTAATAACAGGATGGCCAACTACATCACTTAGTCGAGTATACACAACCAATTCATAGGCATCAAAGTCAATCGCATACGGGAGTATATATATATTCAAGGCCTGATTGCATAGAAAGTCAATAATACAGGGATAAAATAATCCGTGAGCAAACTAACAGAAACTATACCCTCGTCGTCCGTCTCCTATAATACACAAATGTCTGGAAGAAAGAAAACCCTTTTGAAAGTAATAATCCTCGGCGACTCGGGCGTTGGCAAAACGTCACTTATGCAGCAGTTTGTGAACTCCAAGTTCTCTCACCAGTACAAAGCCACCATTGGTGCTGATTTTTTAACCAAAGAAATTACTATTGACAATGGCAAACAAGTGACGCTACAAATTTGGGATACTGCAGGACAGGAAAGATTCCAATCTCTTGGGGTTGCCTTCTACAGAGGAGCTGACTGCTGCGTATTGTGTTACGATGTAACAAATGAGAAGTCTCTTAACAACTTGGCGTCCTGGAAGGATGAGTTTTTAATCCAGTCCAATGTTTCTAATCCTGCTGATTTCCCATTCATCATTATAGGAAACAAGATTGATGTCGATGAAAGCAAAAAAATCCCTTCATTGCAGAAGAAGTTGAACAATATTACGAACAACCAGTTGGGTGGGTTGAGCTACCCAGTTTTTGAAACGAGTGCCAAGGACGCTATAAACGTAGAGTCTGCCTTCGAAGTTGTTGCTAAGATGGCTTTACAACAAGAAGAGTTGAACGATGCCGGAAATGATGTCAACGATGACTACAACGATGCGATCAACATTCACTTGGAAAGCGAAGGCGGTGGCTGTGGCTGTTAGAAACGTCGGAAGTAGTGCAATCATCCACAGCATTATTCTTAGAGGCTGGTGGTGCTACAATTTATTTTGGGGATTGACAGGCGTTTTTGGTGCTATCTTACTGTTTCAATTTCATATGTATTACCTCTTTTGTTTCATACACCCCTCTTACCCACAAATCCACATTTTGTTCAATCTTAATATACGCACTTACATTATATTCTTGCGAAGTCGATGTTTTTTTTTATATTCAAGGTATAGTAATACAGTTGGGAGCAGATAGATATATCCCCACTCACTTCAAATTCTTGTAGCAAGCACAAAATATCTTCATCAATAAATCAGCCAATCCATTATTGTTGTTGTTATTGTATTGGGGTTGCTGCTGGTAATGCTGTTGGTTGTGAGGTTGTTGTTGTTGTTGTTGGTAGTGGGGTTGCAGTTGCTGCTGGTAATGTGCCTGTGGAGGAGCATTTGTAGTCCACTTGTTCGGTATCTGGGATTCTGATGTTCCCTGTAAATCGATTATTAGTACCCCAGTGTTGTGGGGGTCGATTCTGTGATTCAAATTGCTTTCATTACATAACTGATCAATTGCAGGTTTTAACTTGGCAATGCCTCCTTGAGAGTGTAAGCCTTTTCCCACGATGACTTTCAAATGGGATTGGTTTGTTCTGATACATTGGGTGAGTCTAGTTTGCAATATATACTCTGCTTCCTTCACGTATAATCCATGCAAATCAATTTCATCTTCTGCACTATCGGTGTTATTTTCTCTGAACACGTACTCAGCCGCTTGACGGTTGCAGTCCTCTGCCTCGGCCAAAATCTGCTTTGATTGTTCACTGAGGTCATGAGCTCTTCCTTTATCACCGGACTTGAAAGCTTGCTGTGACTGTTGTGACAACTGCTGTCTCTTTTGGTAAAGCTGGTCAGCCTTTTGGCGAAGACGCTTATATTCTGAGTCAGTTGCATGGTTATAGTCATCGCCAATGAGGTGGGCACCTCTATCGAAAGTAGTCATGATGAAAAGTTGAGGTATTATAGATGAACGAAGGACAATGAGGAAACGAGAGGACTCGATAGTTCCTACGAGAGGCCAAGAGAAAACAAACAAAAGAAGCTAGTGTTCGACCGAACGGCGCGCTGTACGGCAGTGCCCATGGGTGTACGGATTAATGGGGTGCACATGTAAGCTCGACAAACCATTGAGGGGATGCATGTTGGAAATAATGCTCTTCACTCTACAGGCATACAAAAATGGTTAGCGGTCTATTGCATAGGCAAGTTGCCTCTGATTTCTAAAGTAAGCTGACTGCCATCAAGGTTTTAAGTAGCAGTTACATCTTTTGCTTACGGGTTCAGCTTGTATTATATTTTTTCGGTACCTTATGCATGGAAGAAGTTGCTGCCGTTTTTCAGCCATATATAGCTGCATTCCCGAGTCCCATGCTGTACATGTAAAAAGAGTTGAATGGACCACTACCAGTAACATTCTTTTGAGAACCGACCATATCGGTTGCCCCACCACTATCACCTGTCGAAATTACCAAACCCTTGCTATCGGGCCAGAATCTCATCTCTGACTGACTAAACGGTGAATATACTGGTATAACCCAGTTCACACAATCATCATCTTTTGAATTCTGTTCATCATCCCAAGGTATTCCTGTTTTGTATCTGTTTTTCAAATTCGACATCTCTTTCTTTGCTTCATGCGTCGGTAACTCGATAATTGATGCGGTGCTTGCATGGGTTCTTCCAAGAGCACACTCATTTTCGGCTAGCTGGTCTTTTGCTTTCTTTCTAAATATCTTCTTGACAACCTGAGGAGCTTTATCAGATTTTTGCCTGACAGCGGAACAAAAACTGCAGCTGCAATTAGTATAATCTTCGTTATACTTCTGTCTGAATTCCCGAGCAGACTCCTCAAATGTGTTTCCAAATCTTGACCCTTCGATCTTAGAAAAATGGTCTATAAAACAGTCAACTAAACTCTCCTTGCAATATTTCATATAGTTGTACATAGATAGCAAATGAGTAATCCAAAACAACTCAATATCTAACGTAGGTACAAGAACTCTGCCCTTCCTGCTAGACAATAATTCAATGAACTTTTGGTATCTTTTTTTCGATATATCGAGACTTTCTTTGAGAGAAGTTTGATATAGCCAACCAATATCATTGATGTATGTACCAAACTTTTGTTGCCGTATTACAGATCCGACAATGTCATCTGTACTGGTCACTTGGACAACGGAAGGGATCAGAATAGTTAAATGAACTAAGTTCATTTGCAAATACGATCGTAAAATGTTATTCATATACTCGCAGTCTCGATTACCTGGCATTTTTTCTGCCGCCATACGAAGTAAAATTGTAGGTATGACATCGTAGATACTGTTAGCATTCGTGAAAATGTCTATATTTTCTTTCAAAGTTGTTTTGATCATGGTGTCTACTTGTTCAACCTTATCGGCTCGAAACAATGCCGTCGAAATAACGGGTGAAAAGTATTTGTGACAATTAGGCAAAACAATCTCATCTCCCTTTCTTAAGACATCGGCTTGGAGTTGCAATAGTTTTAGTCGCTCATGGCTTACAGCTTTTGCTTCCAATGAAGAGCATACCCTACAATTAGGATTTGCAATCGACTTCGACAAAAATGATGCATCAGCAAACCCTGTCCCTTCAGAATTCGAATAAGGGACGGGGTGACATATCTCCTCAAAGCACATGGGGCAGTAAACTCGGACGTTTGTTTCAGGGATATTGGAATCACGCTGGGACAAGAGATTATGTATATGTACTTCATAATCAATATGCATGTCAAATGACTGCAATAGTGTTTGGAACCCGGAATATTGCTCCATACTGGGTTTAAACTCGAACGTTTCCTTATCTATGGCTTGAACAACTTCGAGTAGTGGAAATGGGGTGAAGGCAAAATCCAAGAGCTTGTTTCTCGCACAAATGTCATAAAGAGCCTTGGGATTTGAAAGTAAGGTATACCAGATCATTAGAATATCTAATGGTGGCAACAATCTATAGAGAAGACTTTGTCTATTTGTTTTTTGCTCAAACATGAGATAGTAATCAATTTCCAGCTCCTCGTTGCTGGGAACCGCTCGCAGAGCTTTGAATGCGCTAAGGAATACTGTGAATCTACGTACCGCGTTGGTAACAAAGACTTTCCAGGCAATCATTGCCTCATATTTACCTTTGTTTGCAGTAACCAGTTGATGCAAGACGTTGAACGACTTCACTAGGAGGAGGTGCGATGCTCCTTCTGTAGTCGTAGGCAAAGCCATTCTAAGCCCTCCTCTGTCATCAACATGGGAAAAGCTAGAGAACTCGGTAATATCAGGATCTTTCAAGAGAGCCTCATAAGTGTAGTTTGTCATTGTTACCTGGTTATATTCTCACGCTACATTAAAAGACGGTTCATCAACATTTGAATTCACTTGTTGGGTCAGCCTTTCGTTCCCCACAAATTATTTTTTCCGCCACTTGTATTTTTTCAATTTCCTTACACCTATTGTTTTATATATAGATTTCATACATTAGTCACAAAACTACTTATAGAATTTGAACTAAGATGCTTATTTCTTAGCAGCCTTCTGGGCAGCCTTGGTGACCTTACCAGCCTTCTCAGACTTGTCAACAGACTTGATGACACCGACGGCGACAGTCTGTCTCATGTCTCTGACAGCGAATCTACCCAATGGTGGGTAGT